>JAOQGH010000069.1:4348504-4389224 GCA_025769975.1 Gallinago jamesoni | reverse complement strand
AATTAGTGCATTCCCTTTGGAACATGTTGGCTGTTAAATGAAAATGTTTCTCTTCGGGTATTTGTGCTGAATGTGGGAGCTCAGATGCAGGAAGGAGTTTCATAGCTGCTCTGTTGGAATGTTGTTGGAATGATCTTTCTAATATATATGTTCATGTTTTTCTTACCCTGGAGTTTCATGATGGTGCTTTTTTTCTCCTTTCAGGGTTAACTGTTCAGCCTACTCCATCTTAACTTACAGGTCTTTTATTGCATTTTAATAGTGCTTCTAATCTTTTCCAGATGCATGTAATGATCCTTCTCCTGACAGATCTTTTGCCACACAGGAAGCCTACGAAGAAGGTATGAAACAGATTGGCAGCACAGCTATTTATACAGATCCTTGAAAACTGGGATATGTAGATCCGATATCTATGTTACCTTCTGAGAAATTTTACCATATCTTTCATTTTTCTGTATATTACAGGCTGCCTTTCTAAGACTGGATCCACAGTTCACTGAAATCAATGGAAGTGATCCCAACTGACTTGGAAAACTCTAAATCGGACCATAAACCAGGTGGTGGTATGTTCACTTAGTACCACTGGACTAGTCAAGGGTACTATCCCCACCTATTATTATGTCAATAGCTTTAGTTCTAATGCCTCTTAAGGCTTTTATTTCTACCCTTCAATGGAAAGAGGGTGGCTGCGAGTTTGCTGTAGATGGAAGGTGAAGACATTGTCTGAACACGCAGTAGCTGAAAGCGCAAAAGGTGGCAGAAGGCTCAGCCCCACTCTGGGAGGAAATGCTGTGCGTTAAATCCGCAGCTAGCTATGATATTTCTGAAGTGCCAGTTGTCAGCGCAGTGCCAAAGGAGCAATCTGCTCAGTGCTGGCAACTTTTCTCCCCTCTGTGCCAATTACGAATGCCATTGACTAGCGAGAGAGGGAAGCCGGCCTACTCTTTGTTGGAGGCCTGATAGGTGTGATGAGTGGAGTTGTGTAATAAGTGAAAGAAAGGACAAATTGAGAGGAAATGGAGGAATTCCTCAGTGAGCCATCTGTGATGTAGATTACCAGGGAGGCAGGGAGGAAGTGGATTTCTTCTTTTGTGGATTAATTTTGCCAGGCGGCTGCAATCAGTGAGCTAACATGCATTCTGCTTTTCAGAGTCATAAAAAGCAATGCAAGAGCTAACATGTATTATTAACACTTTGCTTTCAAATCAGCACTGGAGAGAAATAATGGAATATATACCTTAAGGTTTCCAGCTACTGACGTAAAGGGCAGAAAGGTGAGGAGGTGACTTACATCAGCCGCAGACTTTGTTGCTCTCTCATCAGCTGCTCAGTACTCACTGATGATTTCCTCATGCTCATTAGTAGCGTGTTGGAAGGTCAGGCTCCAGCTTTTATTTAAGAGTAAGCAGATGGATTCCAGAGGGCAGAAAGAAGTCTTAGAGACTCAGAATGTCTTATCTGCTCAGCTCTTCCATTTGGCTCTCAAAGGGATGATTTGTGCATCACAGTTTTCTGTAGAGTTTGTTTATTCTCTATAAATTTGTGCACTGTTAAGCCAAGGATTCATCCCCACTGGATCTGCATTATAGAATATTAGGACCTGTGTATTTGCTTGCATGCTAAATGAGAGCTAAAATATGATACACCTCTGAGGCAGTAATAGACCCTGTTGTTTATGAAAGCCTTGAGTCTGAGTCTGTTTTTCTGAATTTCTGTGTGTATGGATTTGAGTTTCTATACCAATATTATTTATTTCAAAATTATGCTGCAGCAGCAGCTGGCTTTAGACCCGGCTGAAGCTGTATTTGATTGCATTCTAAACAAACATAGCCTGTGCTCCACAGTTTACAATATGTATGTGTCTCTTTATCTCATGGAAAATATGAGACCTGCAGCTCATTTAGTGCTTACTGTTTACTGATAGGAATTATTGGAGGACTGTTGTTGCTGCTGCTGTAAAAATAATGTTGGTTTTAAAAAAAAAAAAACAAAACCAAAAAACACTCTAAGGAAGGAGAACTACAGGGGCTTTAGTAGGAAAAACTGCATTCTAGCAACACAAGCTGCTCTTCAGCAAAACAACATCATGTAAATGTGCCATTGTGTTCCAGAATGCTGCACAAGCTCTGTGCTATATAGGTTTTGTATAACAAATAAGTTTAAAACCCCAAATTTGGTATGGAGATAGCAATTCACCTACTAAAAATGTATCCTTTTATTGTCAGTCAATTGGAAGTGAATGTATTGGTTGCATTTTTTAACCTATTTGAATAAAAGCAACATTTATGACTCAGGTTTTATAGCTGATGTCCCATAATTGCAGCTGAGAAATGCTTCTTGTATTATCAGTCCTTTCCAGAAGTTATATGCTTCTCCTTGGAAATGTTAGCATGTGTGGTCTTTATGAAAAAGAACTGCAGGCTATAATGGTCAATGTTAAAGTAGCTTCTTAAATCTATGCACAAAATGAAAGTGCAGGTATATTATTTCATACTGCAATCTGTAACACAAGGGTGCTTAAAATTTCAGTAAAATGGGTCTCCCTGTGGGCTACACTCTATGGAAGAAATCCAAGCACCATGGAAACAACTAGTAAAATTATAGTTTCAATGGAGGCAGGATTTTACATTGTCCCTTTTAAGGTGGGTTTTTCGCAAGCACTCAGCACTGCCTTAACTCTTCCACCAAATTTGCTAAAAGACTTTTTGTCGGCCTTGCTAGGAGCAAAGCTGGGCCAAGATGGTGCTTCTTTAAAAATCCTGCTATCATCACTGTGCTATGTCTAAAGACAGGTCTTCACATTTTGCAGAGTTATCAGACCTATCTTAGAGACCACTGTTATCCATTATTGGCCTAAGCCTGCACTTCTTACCCAAAATTAAGACTTCTTACCCAACCAATTGCCCATAAGCTCTCTGACAAAATAGTTCTAAATAGTTCTGCTTTCTCTGTGCATGGACATTGAGTTTGTTATGTCTTCTCCATGACCTCTGCCTGCTCTAGGAGTTCGCAAGAGTGCTTGCTGCCCTCCTGGCTGGTCTGCGCTTCTTCCAGCACTGTCTATAGCGGGCCAAGGCAGCGTGTACTGCTCCTGCAGCTCCTCCTCAGGCTGGCAAACATCCTCATCCATTTAGATCCAAAAATGAAGGATTAATGTAAATAATGAAGGGAGAGGAAGCTGAAAGATGTAGGAGGTCTCTCTCTGCAAAGCTGGTCTTCGAGGTGATGCAGATTTTAAAATAGTTTAAAAAACCAACCCCCTCACCCCCAATAAACCCCAAAATCATCGCTGGATCCCATTATCATATATGGCTGTCTTGGATCTTCAGAGCCACACTGACTTCAAGAGAATTACTTCTGACTGAGACTGATGTAACTGAGGACAAATTAGGTTTGAGTGTGTCTCTAAATAGATACGCGCACACATGTGTATATGGAGAAAGAATCTTTGTTGTTATTCTTTAGGTTACTAAAATTGGATTTTTGGCAGCAGTTCTATCACTTTATTCCAACAAAGAGACTAGACTTATTCCTAATTGAATTACTTAGTTTTATTTTGAAAATGAAGAGCCAAAGGAAGCTCCTTAGTTTTACATCTGCTAGTTTCTAGTCCATTTCTTGGTTATCCTGTTCTAACAGCAATTACAACTAATCTAAAAAGCAAGAGTTTTTTGTTTTAACTACATATGACTAGTTCTTGGGTTTCTAGTTCAACAAAAGCTGATAGTAATGCTTGTCTTGTTTAAGGTTTGTTGGCGCTACTGCAGACTGAAATTGATTTGAGTGGGAGAACCGGGGCTTTTGAATATAAATTCTCAATTTGTTCAAGATGTCTGTCTAAACAAGAGCACATAATCTACTGCTTCGTTGCTTAAGCTATAAAATAGAACTGGTTTGTTTTGCCATCCAGGGACCTGCCTCTGCTCTCTCCAGTTTACCTTGTCATGCTGTAGCAGTTTATTCAGTTTACCGACAAGCTCACTGTCGTTCCTGTTGGTGTGATCCAGTTGCATTTCCATTCTGGTCGGGTGAATGTCCGTTGTCTTGAGCCTGAGAGCTTCAGCACTGCCTTCGCTTCAGCCTCCAGACTCACCTGCAGAGACTCAATTGTGCGCTGGTGGTTATTGCTGTGGAGTCCAGTGAAGCATATGGTACAACATTCTGTTATGTTGAGTCTGATCCAGCCTTTGTATCAAATTATTGCCCACCAAGTAACAAATATGTAAGAACTTTTCAAACGTATTTAAAACTGAGAAACCAGTATTTTGCACCAAGCTATTAATGAATACCTTCTTTTAAAACATAGGGCAGGGAGAAGCTTTCAAATGGTCATCTTGAAAGTCTGCTACCTAAAATCTGGATCACCTCCTACTAAACCAGTCCAACCAGACAACATGTGACCAGATGGCACCTGACTTCTAATAACGGATACTCTACAACCTCTAGACAATTTGGTCTAAAGAGTAATTCCCCTTAATGATTATAAATCTTTCCTAGTGTCTAAGTTAAAACCTTTATACTGCAGCCTGAGACTTAATGTCATATCACCATTATACGTGGTTGTTTCAAATTCTTCCTTCTCGTGGTGTTCTGTCAATGTCAGCTTTAACCTGAGCCACTTTGAGCTGAATGCAATTCGGTTTACTTTCTTCAGCCTGAAAGGAAGGGTTTGACAGCTGAATAAATGCCCTTTGTGGGGTTAAACATACAAAATCCATCTGGTGGAATGTGGGTAGCAGCCACCCAGCTGGCGTGATGCTCTCACATCTGTGGCATTGGTACCTCCAGGGAAGACTCTGCTTTCTCCAGTGCCACCTGCAGTTCATCCTTCTCAATCTCCAATCTCTTGTCTTTTGTAGCTCATGAATGCTTTTCCCTCCCCCTCAGCTGATTGATTAGATCCTTAATTTCCTTTAGGGAAGAAAACAGATATTTCATATGATAGGTTTATTTCAGGACTATGAACTTTACCAACTGCACCAGGCAGATTCTTTGAATGGAAGTGGCATGAAATGATTCCAGTCACTTTATATCAGCTGCCCTTTTCTTTCGTTGCTAAATATTATCCTGGATTTCTGAATGCACCCCACTCGCTGCATGTGTTCATGGAGGTGGAAGAATGAAGCCTATTAAATCAAGAGATTTTTTTTACAGTTTTCATCCAGCCTTGCCCTCTCCCCCTTTTCAGATGGTTGCTCTTACAAAATGCAAACAGGGCACCACATCGTTACTGTAGAGCAGAGCAGGGCTCTCTGCCAGCTGATGTGGGCCAGAGCAAAGGGTTGGGGGCGATAGCCCAGAAAACACTGGGGCTGTGCCAGGGAGTCCATCACTGTTTTCTGTTGGCTGCAAGGGCAGCAGATTGTAGCATCTTCTAAATATTTACAGTGTCATCTTCCAGCCTCCTGTGAGAGATCAATTTTTGCAATTTACAGAAGTGGTTTTTTATAAAGAAAAAAACCAAAAAAACCCACAAAAGCCAAGAGAAACACTCTGAGCAGCTGTTTAACTGACTTGCTCTGAACTGATTCCTGGAAATGCCTAATCCTCCCCACTGAAGTTCAAGGGAACACCTTCCCAGTGTAAAGCTGGCCATTGCTAATAGTCCCCTAAGTGAATTGCTCAGGATTAGAGACAATTCTGTCAGCCAGGAACTGGGACTGCCTCTGTCTTATTTGAGCCTAATGCTGTAACCAGTCCATTATTCCCTTCTGTAGTGCTCTAGTGATGATACCTGGCCCAGCCTGGAGTGATGATCTCCTAGTACAATGGTGAGTACAACTAAGCTGCTATTGTGACTGTGTTTTGAGGGTCCAGAAAGGACCTCAATCCTGAGTATTATCCCTGGAGTCAATGTCCTGGAAGCAGTAAACTGCTAGTTAGAGTCGTGGGTGAGCCGATCAGGGTGGTGTGTGTGTGACCCAAGAGCAGAATCTAACCTGTGACTTCAGGTGCATCAAATGTATGTTTCCAGAGAAGGAAGGCATTGCTAGAAATAAGAAAAGTGGAATCGGTGCTGGGAGACACCAGTAGGAATCAAGGGGCTTATGATTTGCAGACTTTTTTAACACCAAACCAGTACTTATCCTAAAAGGCCCTGTTCTCCTTCTTCATAGATTCCAGGTGCTCCAAGGATTCTTCATAGACAGTCTTTAGCTCAAAAATTTCAGTTGTACATTCCTCTTTGCATTTTGTTGCCATTCTGCAAGCATTTTACCAAAGGCTCTCTGCTTCTTGTCCAGGGCAGCACAAGCAGCATTGGCCTGGAAAGATAAAGCCAAGCATTCACCGGACACAAGTTTTCTTTACACTTCACTTCTCTGCCTCTGCTGCCAGCTAGTCACAGTTAAATTGGCAGCCACTCTAATGACTGGCAGAGTTTCTCTTGGTCACTTTGAATGGATGATTAAAATGTTTACGAGGCTTTCTTTCCTTACCATTAGGAATTTAACAAGATCACCCGGTTCCCATCAGTGTGATAATCTTCCTTGCTCCTGCGGTTATAATGATGCTGCTGTGGAGCAAATGTTTTCCACTTCAGGTATTCCTTGTGCAGATGTGCTGTTAGTAATTGCCTGGGCTGATTAGTATGACTCTTTCTATTTCAAAGACGGTTCAGTTACAAACAAGATGTTTTTCAAGACTATTTTGGACTGTGTTTAACTACTTGTCATGAAGGGGAAGAATAAAGGTACATTTTTCTTTCCTAGGAGCTTTTAATTACAAATATTCTGCATATCCTTATGATCCGCACATGTGTTCAGATACCATGGTGACAAGCACACCACAGGAACCATAGAATAAAGAACTGCTTCATTAAAGAAAGTAATGGTGAAACAGATTTTCAGCCCAGTAATGTAATGATGTATGTGGGATTTTCAGCTCTTGAGACCCTGTTCTAAAGCCGACTGCAGTCATTGGCAGATACCCAAGGACTTCAGTGGATTTGGAGCAGCCTTTGTGCCTATTTTAAGTAACGTTTTTATTCAAACGTCCCACAGTTGCACTACTATTCATGCTCTTACACCAACACTAGCAAGAATAGAAATACTAATTTAATGAAGGAGCATTTGTTGCTAGTGTTTAAGCTGCATGTTGTTTAGTTCTGCTTGAAGTGTGGTGGTTAATAACCAGTGGCCAACCCACTGGTACTGCAACACTGAAAAGTTCAAAGCAGGATATCATTATCCTTAAAAAGAAGATGAATACCTTGGCTTGCAGTAAAGGAGGGCTTTTGCTTTAGCTGTACTCTTGTTTCTGGAAGTCAGCTAATGAGCTTACCAGAAGCATGCTGTGTGCTCCTAGGAATTAACTGCAGCTCTCATATGGGTTTTCTCTTGAGGTGATAAATCTTAGCCTTGCTTCTCATGGTCATACAGATTACTTGACGTTTAATATAGAGATCTTAAAATATTAAGAAATAAGGGACCAGTCCAAAGCTGACCTGAGTTAACAGAAAGATTCCCAGGGCTTCCAATACCAGGCCTTAGGTCTTGCTGGGTCAGGCTTGGGCTGGATGCACTCTTGAGTAGCCTGGTTTTCTTGCCTTCTCAAGGTCAACAGTGAGGTCCTTCACTTCTTTCTGAAGCCTCTGCCTAGTTTTCTCCATGTTGGCAACCCAAGCTTGGACTGATTCAGCTGTCTCCTCTGCTCCTTGGAGCCTCACAGTCAAACTTTGTCTTGAGGGAGAATAGGACAGAAATATCCCGGTGAGTAAGTAGTTCATGGAGTGAGAAGTGGTGGGAGTCAGCATCTCAAGCACCGTCACTGTTTTCACCAGTGAAAAGGTGAAAACCTGGTAGCAGTCTCAGAAAAGAGACTGAAAAACCATTACTAGGATGTGGCTGGTTCATCCCCTTCACTGGTGGGGTATGGCATACTGGGCCACAGCTCAGCTCTTCATTACTGGGTTGTAACCTGGTGACAGACACTCCCACCTTCCATTAAAGTATCTTAAGGACTGGGATAGTGTCTGAGAGCAAAGGAGCCTCCCTCCCTTGTGACACTCCCTGGGATTCAGTACAAAGTCGTGCAGAGATGTACTACCTTATTCCATTTGTCTCAGCTTGTTAAGGTGCATAGTGATGCCTTAACTTTTGTTGCTCTTACGTGAAAGCATCTTTATGTTAGCTCTGTTAGAGAGACTGCTGCAAAGATTGGCTCAGCTTCTAGCCCATAATACCAGATCTCAAGGACCAGATTCTAAGGGGTAGGGCTGCTGGAAGAGTAAAGTCCTTGTTGGAATAAAGAAAGGCTGTCCAAATCCAAGCCTTTATCAGAAAGGATCGGTGTTGGTTTTCTGTTGTCAGTGTGTGTTAGGTCTGAATAGTCCCTGTTTATTATTCCAAGTATTATTTTCTGTCTCTTGGCTGGAGCTCTTTGCTTTCTCTCTGTCCTACTGAATTGAGTCCTAACAGATCGCACCTCTAAGCTGTGACTCAGCGGTCAAACTGAATAATGAGCCTGACATAAGTCCCATCCCAGATTCCCTGAAAGCCAAGTGCTCACTTGATTTCTTCCAGCTCTTTGGTTCTTTCAGTGACATCAGTCTTGTATTTAGTCCTCCAGATTGTGACTTCAGTATTGAGTTTAGAGGCCAGGCGCTGCAGTTCAGCTTTGCTTTCCACCCCTTCCTCCAGCTACTCTTTCATTGAGTCCAAATCACGATTGTTGTGGTCAGAATCACTATAGCAGCAGCACAGGGCTCGAGACATTACGGCCGTTACCGTACATCTGTCCTACTGGAAGCATGAATGCACTGACCCCACTCCCCGGAGCTGGAGTGTTCCACTTGAACAACCCAATTCTGAACCAGCTAGAAACATCTCAAGCTTCGAAATACCTTCCTGGTCAGGAGCCAAGTTTCTGATCTCTGTACCTGCTTTTTGCTGTACTGCAGTGAATTGAATTGAGTTCATACAACTGAAAACAGAACTTGGCTTGTCATCATCGCTGTTTTCTCTCAGTGTTTCAAAAGAATTATGACAGTAAACCCATTTGGTGATTGTTCTGAACACACAGGCAATTCTTGCCAGACTTTTGATATACAGGTGCAGCACTCGAATTACTCTTTGGAGATAAGCAGAAATTTCCAAGACAGATGAGTCAGACAGACCTGAAATGCGGGTATATTTTGAGCTAAACTTGTAGGATCTATGCAAATAAACTGCTGTACAATCCACTGAATGGACAGTGGGCTGAGAATCAAGAGGTGTGCGTTCTGCTCTTCACTGCTGATTCATAGGAGATTCTATATCTTATTTTCATATCCAGGCTCATGCTCCCCACCCCACTGCTTCCAAGATCAGGTGGTGACAAGCCCAGAGATTAATTTGGATAAGAAAGTTTTCCTTTGTGAGGAAACAAAAGATTTGTTACTCTGCAGTGGACAGCATGCAAAAGAGCAGGCACTGCATGTCCCATGACAGCAACAACCTCTGTAGGCAGTTGGTGGTCCCCAGTACCTTCGACTCTTTATCCAGCTGCCTGGAAGTCACCTGCTTGTGTGGAGAGAGAAATCTTCACATGGATGATCTGGTTATGTCTGCTCCGAGCTTCCTTGTGCTCCCGACTTAGCTGGCTGTTTTCGGCTGTGGGAGAGGAACTAATTCAATCTGACTGGAGATAAAGAGAAGCGAAGGTTGGAAGGATGGGGCAGATTTGCTAGAGGAGACAGGGCAAGGCTGCCAGGGTTAAACGAACATAGGGGAAAAGGAGGATCAGAGTGAGGTAACATTGCACAAAGCTGTCAAGGAATTTACCTTGAAGCCTGATGGCATTAATTTCAGCTTGGCTGTCCTCCACCTCAGCCAGCTGGGCATTGGCTTCAGACAGGTTATCTTCCAGCTTGTGAACAAGAGCATCTGAATTCAGCTGTGAGAGATAAGTCAGTCATATGATGCTGAGTAAGGCTTGAAGAACCAAAATATCCTCCCTCTCTTGCAAACTCAAGTTTATTCTGGTTGGTTGTATTTATAATGGGATGACTGTAATAGCCCGGGGGAGTGGAGAGTGTCCGGATCTTTAGCGAGGGGGACACCCACTCCATCAGCCAAGGCTGGCAGTGTTCGCACCACCTGCAGACAGCTGCTTGCTGGTGTGGGTTATCTCCCACCGCAGAGGGCTGAATTCTGCCTTGCACTGATGGCTGCACCCGTGGCTGCGTCGGTGGCTTGTTGAGGAATTCCCTCCTGGCCTCTCGCCTTGGATTTCTGCAGGAATTCCATGCTTGCATTCTGTTTTTGTGACCTGTTTGTTTGTCTGCAGCTTCCCTTTGACTCTGAGGGTGCTCCAGGAGCTCTGCCATGTGCAGCTGTATGCTTCCTGCACAGGGTAGAACCTGTGGCCTGGATCTGCCGGGCTTCCTCCTCCAGCTCAAGGATCAGCTTCAGCAGCCCAGCTTCCCTCTTGTGGTTCTATTAGATCTGAGAAGGGGCCAAGTGGGTGTTGCCAGCTGGGATCTGGCAGCCCTGGAGTCTCGGTAAGGCCCTCGGGGAGGTTTTATAAGAAAGGCTTCTGGAAGCTTTTTATTTAGCTTTAATAGTCTCTTTATTTGGGACAAATCCCATCTTTGGTATTTATCCATTAGAAGGTCAGTGGCTGATATCTTCCAGAAAGATTAAGCTTCTCTAGGCTTCTCTTTGGACTGGAGGCGTTGCCTTTTTCCTTGCAAAACAGTAGAAGATACACCTAACAGTCCTGCCTCTTTTTACTGTATGCTTCTGAATTAGTAACTTTCTAATGAATCTCTGATCACCTTCAACTCTATAGGAATGACAAAGGTCATGGTAAAATTCATGGAGCCTTGGTGCTTTACCCCTTCCAAGGTCTGCAGTGTGCGGGGAAGGTTGGGTAAGGTCTGCAGGATCTGACCTGCTTATGAGCTCAGAGAAGCTGTTGAAGAAGCTCACTCTTTGGAGAGTACCAGTGATGTTTGTCGTTCTCTGAGGAGAGACAAGATGCTCCGACGCTGGGAAATTGTTTGACCTGAGCAGTTGTTGCAACACCACCTTATTCCAGGCAATCTTCCTTGTTTCTCCACCTAGTGGGAAAGAGGGGAAGAAATTCTTATTCCATGCCAAAAAGCCTTAGTAATTTAGAAGCAAAACCATTTTGGAAAGAACAGTAGCAAATGCAAGGGCATAATCAGAGAGGGAAGAGGGATTCCCCAGTGCTATGTTCTGCTTTAACTCACGTTGCTGCTTTTTGTGTCACTGGACAAGTTCTTTTACCTCGTGTTTTCCCACCTGTGCAAGGTGTCTAACAACACTGACCTATCTCCTGATATGGTTGAGAATTAATTAGCTAGCATTTCTACAATGAACTGAAATGGAAATGTTACTTATTATTGATGCTATCAATTTGCATTAGTCGTTAGACTGTGTTCAGAGCATTCTATTAAAATATAACCTTTTGGAGGAGTGAATTGTCTTCAGGCTTTTCCATTGTTAATGAATCTGATTATATATTTAAAAGGCACATCCTGGCAATTTACAAAAGATTTATTATAATAGATCCACCCATCACTACAGAACTGTAAAAAGTGGATGGGGTGATTTGACGGCTGAAGCACAGGACAGAGAAATCCCTGTTTTCCCCAACCTGCTGCTCTCCTGCTCTGTGGAGGACTGCCCCATTCGTAACTGGCTTCCTCAGAGGTTTCTATGAAAGGAGTAGCGTGTTCAATTTATAACGGTGAGTTTGCTTGGGCTAAAACTAGAGTTCAAGATTGTTCTCCATCTTATTGCTCTTTCATGAGGAATTTGGGGTTTTTAATTAGTAGTTTAACGTCTTTAGGTCTTTTCAGAGTTGTGATCACTCCCCTGGGGAGTTTTTCCCTCCTTGGATAGTGTTACCTGTGTTCTTAGAGCATGTTCAGCATCTAGTTCTTCTTCCACTTCTTCACAGCAGTGGCTATGAGCAAGAAATATGAGAGAAATCTGTGGAAATACAAACAAGAATCATAATTTCTTCACTTCCTTTTCTATATGTCTGTCAGCTCTACTGGATTTTTTTTCCTGGGAGAGATCTACTGGGAATACTCAGCCAACAAAGCAGGAAAGACCTGGCCAGGTGTCTCAGCAGGCAACTGATGTTATCTGCAGCATTGTTACCTTCCTGCATCATGTTGGAATTTGGCCTTCAGGAATATAATCAAGCTAATTTGGTTACTTCAGGGAAAGAGAGGCTTATTTGTAGAAATAGCTGTAGTCTAGGTTTGTGGGTCTTTTTTTTTTTTTTGGTTAAAACGCTGAGTTTTGGGCACTGTAATATATTGGATGACAGAAATATTTGAATTCAGAATGATAACACTGTGCATCCTGTGAGCTGTGGCCTCATTTCTGGTTTTATTTACCACCTTTCCTTCCACGGTGAGAGGGAGGATGCCTTCCAGGAGCCTTTGGCATTAATGTGAGTGAAGAGATCTATTGGCTGTCTTTGCTGGCTGCCTGCAAGGAGAAGAGGAGGTGCCTGCAGCAGATCACCTTTCTTTGGGCCATAGCAGCATGGCTGGACATCTGCAGTGAGCATACCGTTTCCCAGACTTCAAAGAAAGCGGAACGTACAGTGAGTGTATAATATACAAGGCAAGATGGATCTCAGAGCTGGCTGAGCTATTGATTCACTAGAAGCTAAAAAGACAAATGTTTCCAAGCCAAGGGTTTTCACAAGCTCATAGAGAAGTAGTCAGAACCTGCTGCAGAAAAAAAGTCAAAATCTACCTGGGGAAAAATAAATACTAGATCTCAGCTGGTTCTATTATTTAAGGGTTTGAAGAGTGATAGGCTCCAGACTCCATTTTAACAGGGTAGGTTTAAAGGGGCTGTATGCCAATCTTTTATGCCAATTCAGTCTTATCAAAAAGATAAAGCTGCGCAAGCAGGCTACTGCGGGGTAAGGAAAGGCAGGATGTTACAGCAAATGAGTTAAGCCAAATAAGTATTTCTGTGATTGCAGTGAACGGGTTAAACTTTGAAAGTGGGTTGAGATCTAGTGTCCCACCTCCTTGATGGGACTGGAAGGGCACTTCAGTCCCTTTTTCCTTTGTGGAAGTCCCTCTTTATCCCATCATTAAGTAGTCCACAAGTAAAGGCACAAGCACCCTAGGAAGTTGAACTGTCTGTTTGCAGCTCTGAAGAACTAACACCAGCACTTAATTTTTCTTCTGTCACTTAGGCGTCCCAGTGGCCTTGCTCTGAAGCACAAGCATCTTGTACTCCCTGTGGAGCACTGTGTTAGAATTTGAATTAGCAAAGCTTGCCAGTATTTATTAATGATTGTACACATTGCCTTAGCTACTTAGCTCTTTAACTAGCTAAATTAGTGGTCTGGATAATATAGAGTTGGATATTTGTATTCTGGGAAGTTAATTTCTAAGGGGAGTTTTGTCAGAGAAGTGCTGGCAGACCCATCGCTAAAGTAGTCAATAGTGACACTAAAATATAGTTCTAATTTGTGATAATATTTTGCATTTCTAAACCAGTTTTTATCTGGGGATCATAAGGCCTTACATAAACATGAATCATTTAAGCCTCATAACTTCCCGGTGATTATACACTTTTTATATGTGGGTGAGTGTGGAAGATGAATTACAAATATCAGACAATGAGTCAGAGAAAGACACAGGAAACAAAATCCTGTATTTCTAATTCTGCTTGCATGATCTACTGAACCGTACTTCTGCTTGTCATTAGGTTAATACTGAAGAGATCAGGGTATGACACTGGATTTTCCCAGTGACTTTACGATCAAGTGACTTTTCAGGTGTAGCTAATGCTGTCAGAGCTATGGTACACAACTGCACCCAGTAGGATCCTGTACCCTGGGAAATTCTGTTACAATTGACACTTCTTTACCACCTCTTTCAAGTTTGGCTCATTTCATCTCATTGAGATTAGCAATTGTTATTTTGAGGCCACTCTATGATGAGCCTTTTCCACCTTGCTATGGATTGTCTTTTCTTGTTCCCACTTGTCCTCCAACAAGTTGAAAAAAGTGGAATCAGTGTGAAAAAGAACTTTGTAACATACATACAGGTGATGTTTATCAGAAGGGTCCAAGATACCAAAACCAGATGGAAGACGGCCATCTAAAATACAGACCATGGCAACTGTACCTCACCTCATGCATCTGAGTGGTAGGTTTGCTGTTCGTGGTTGGGTGGTTCACCTTGTTCTCCTCACATTGCAATTTTCTAGGAAGAGAGAGACCAAGACTAGTGCACAGAGTTGGGTGAGAAGCTAACCAATGAATAGATTCATCTGAGATGCCTCCCGAAAGCAGTATGCGCTTCACATGTGTGTTTTCAATGGGCCCAGGGGAATCTGGTCCAGCATTGACTCTTACGGAAGAAACCTGCTCGCCCTCAGCAATTCACGTAGCTCTTTTGGGCAGTGGCACAAGTTGACAACACTTCACTGTGCTGCCATGAGTTAATACCTAGAAAAACACGGCTCCCTTTCTGTTTGTGCAGCAAACTGTGGTCTCACAATATTTAAGCAAGCAGACAATGTTGGTTTTTTTTTTTCCTTTCCCCAGACTGGGAGAATGAGAATGGGAGAAAGTAAAGAAAAATGAAGCAGTTATTTCTGCCTGATGAACTTCCGCAAAAGCCCTCTCCTCCTTTTGGAATTTAGTGACTGAGTCATTCTGAGCAGTGAGATCTGAAGTCAGAGTTCAAACTCTGTGGGCTAATGCCACAGGAGACAGGAAAGGGAACATCATGCAGGTTTTGTGGATCACACAAGCCGTTAGCAGCATCGGGACAAAATGTCACTGGAAGCTTATATTTCTTTAGAAAGGATCTGAGATTCAGTTAATAAATTCTGAGACATATGAGGCATCTGTGAGTTTAACATCCTGTGGATGTTAACACTGACTTCAGAAGAAGCAGCAGACAGCCACATGGCTGCTACAGTACAGATTTAAAACTTCTCCAATTACGTTAAATCAAAAACAGTTCAGGTGCAGGAAAGGGAAAAGTATTCCCCAAAGTGAGGTGGAAAGGAGTTACATGGCTGTGGAGGGGAGCATTTTATAAGTAGAGGTTGGCCAATATTGCCATGTAAAAGTGGGTATAATTAATAAAGAACGTAGAGGAGATGTCTTTAGGGACATTTCTAGGGATCCCTAGAAGTTGGTGTGAAATTAGTAGTATTACTATGGGGTAGAAGGGTGAAGTGTAGAATTAAATCCATCCCAGGTTATACGAGATGCTGGAAGACAATATAAGAAACTCTGGGGGTGATTGGCTGAGTGAATCTGAGCATCTTACAGGGTGCTCTGACTGGAGGAGCTGTAATGGATGTTGGGGTTCATTTCCCTGAAGAATGAGGCAGAAAAAAACCTCTCTGTCATACTTCATACCTGCTTTTCCTTCTGAGTTTTAGTCAAGGTAGTCTCCAGCCCTTCCAAGTCACATTTCAGAACACTGAGCTCATCCTCCAGGATCCGGTTGCTGGCACTTGATGTCAGCTCCTATAAAACTGGGATCTGTCTAATTTGGGCCAGGTGCCCCTCAGCATCCAACAAGTTCCTGATGAAGATGTGGTAATTCAGTGTTGATCCTATGAAAGTCTGCTACAACTCCTGTGTCTTACAACAGCAAACTTCCATTAGCAAGTGAAAGATTTTGCCTCTTTTGCACAGTTTATTAAGATTCCTTTAACATACCTGTTCATCTGAATCTCTGTGAGTCAGGCCATAGCTTCTTAAAGTTAAGTATCAAAAAATCTGTTTGTTTATACACACACAGGTCCTTAAAGAAGAGTTTACATTTTAAAAAGATGCCATCCTGACCTGCTGTAGATCATGCCGAGCATCGGTGGTTGACAAGGAAGAGGACTCAGGACTTGTGACAACAGCTTCTTTTCTTTAGCCATGAGGCCTCTCAGTCTCCTCTGTTTTCTAAGGACTTAACTTTATTTAAGGTACAGTCGGGTTGTCTGTAAGTCTCATGCATCATCCCCATATGCTCTTTATTCATTCCATATTCTGAAAAGGAGCCTCTTAGGAGTCATTTGAGTAAGACGATGCCCTGCCTAAATGAATATGAAGCCTTTAACCACTGATAACACTCAGCCTGCACTTGGATGGGAAGGTTATTCTTTTCCTGACTGAGGATCACTGTCTGCTCTTTTGCAGGTTCTGTGGGGTCCCGAGTCTTTGACATGATGCTTCTCAGCTCCAGTTCCTTCTGTTACTTTTTCTTCTTCTGTTGGGCCACATCCAGCAGAGGCTTCACCTGGAAGTAAGGAGTTCAAGCAATGAGGTTCCCCAAACAAGCCTTTTCTATTATAATGGTCCCTGAAAGCCCTGAGGTGGTCCTTTTATTATCAGATCCTGGTATTTTTTGCATACCAGTGGGAGACCTGGTGTTTCCTGAAATGCCTGTTTAGTGCAGAGTTTCATATCTATAGTGTGAGTAATACCACTCCTAGAAAAGGTTGTTCTGGTGTACAGTAGCAGATCTGCGTGCCAGCATAGAAATCAGGACTGCATTCCAGATTCTGAACTGATATAAATGCAGAATGAGTCTTAAAATGCTCTAGATTCGTACCAGTCCAAATGGGACCAGAATCCTTTGAAAGCTCTTTCTGTCTAAGGCTATGGAAGTTCATTTGGTTTGCACTGGAGTTGGGAAGGTCCCAGGTGAAAAGGCAGATTTTGTTTCACCTACATGTGGAAAATTTGCTTTTTTAACATAGTTTTGTTTTGTTTGAGTGTCTTGGTCAACACTTTCCTTCCTCCCTTACCAGAAAACCAACTGAATTATCCATCCTGGGACTAATTGAAGAGTGACTGAGCTGGAACTGCCCCTTCATGGTGACAATATGGTCCTGCTTAAGAGCAGTGAACTAAGCAACTTTATTTCGGCTTTTAAATGTTAATGACTACTTAAATCTTGTAGTCCCATGCTCGTAACCTGACCATTTCTCTCGATGCTCTTTTGAGAAGTGGGAAGTCCAGGTCTGGAATTTCTAAGACACACTCTTTCCACACCCCAGAGGAAGCAGGCTTAGACTCAGATTTCAGGACTTTCTCCATTTACTAACTTTTCTGGCATTGATTTGGAAGGAAATCATTCAGACTCCTTGCCCTATTAATAATTAATAGGAATGCCACTAGCTTTCTCAGTGTCTTTACTTAAGGGAACATGGCCATTATATTTTTTTCTCTCAGCCTTTATCTTCCCTGCCCAGACATCCCAAGGTTCTCAGTGCCTGTAATTGCCACTGTTTAATTCTGCAGATGAGGACAAACTCAGAGTATTTCCCTCACCCTACCGAACAATTTCCACCCTCCCCAGAAAAGCAGCTGCAGAAACTTCTGGACATTCCTCTGCATTGCCATCAGGTCTTGCCTACAGCAAACAGAACGTGTGTGGCTTAGAAACAATTCTGTTTCCAGGTGCTGTATGTAGGGGGATTCCAAGTGTTCACTCTCAATTGTACGCGGCAGAATGCTGGAGTCAGTATGTAGTCTCGGACAAATGGAGTAGACCTTGATGCCTCACAGCTTTTTAGCATGCAAGAAGAGCCATAGCAGCTTTCTGACATAGGAAAAGGGACAACAGCACTGAATTTGCTTTAAAAATGCTACTAGGGATGTAGAAGTTGAAGTTTTTCATGCACTAGAAGAACCAAATACTGCTAGAAATATACAAATAAAAATATACAAATATAGAAATAAACTGGAAGTTAATTGAAAGGATGTTTTTTGCCTCCCGTCTTTTCTCTCCAGTCAGTGACCATGAAAAAAGTAGCAGTAGTAATCTTGTGGCAATTGTCTTTAAAAGTAGCATCAGGGACGGTGTCTGGCCCACCTAACCTCCATCCATAAGTTGAAATTTAAGCATAGAATAGGCTGGAAGAGTGAGGAATATTGTGTTATTATTATAAAAGTTGGGAAATGCAGATTTTAGGTTCATGCAAAGAACAGAATACTCCCTTTTGCAGGGCTGTTCCAATAACTACTTTCATTATGTTATGACAAAAACATATATGCACAATTAATGATATATACTGCTAATATTAGACAGCTGTAACAGTCTCTCTCAATTTTCCTTTCCAGTCTTAAATTGGATAAATGATCAATTAGTAGGATTTTTGCCTGACTAAGGAATAGTAAAGAGCAAGTGAGATTTATCGCATAGCTTAAGGTGCACTTCATTTGCATTATATTAACTGTACTGTCTGATTAAAAGTCAGTTTGGGGGAGCATGTGTAAGAGAGAACATTACATGCATGAGGAAGTGGGTTGCTGTAGAAACTCTAACTCTGCAGCTATATCTACACCAAAGGCATGCTGAGTCATAACTGCCAGCAATTCATTTAGCTCAATTTGGTAGGAGTAAACAGGACCTCATTATATCCAATTCTGTGCTCTTTCTCCCCCAGGTCAGTAGAGCCAAGCAGCAACTCTGATGCCTTCTTATTGTCCACAGACCCTGAAGGGATTATGCTGGGATTCAGCCTTTGGTATCTAAAATGAGAAAGACAGGTATAATGATATAAGAGCTACATTTAGCGGTAGTGCAGAAAGGCTAATCACTGCTTGAGATCTTCTCTGGTTTAACTTCCTGGCCCCACAGGCATGGACTGAAATACATGTGGTAAGGAAGATTGTGGACATTTCTATCTGTCTGTGAAAAGTGGAAGTTCTCGGAGTGGGACTCAGAAGTGTTAGAAGCAGGCATTTATACCCACTTCCTCTAATTCCTTTCAGATAAACCACTGCACAGGATGCACGCCTCCATCATCTGAAAGTGGAAGATGTGCATTCATAGTGTTGGAATTCAAACAACGTGAGTAACTGGCTATTCATAGCAGATTTGTTTGCCGTTTTCCAACTGCTTTCCATTACTTGCCCTTCCACTTTATTATATGTCATAGGTGAAAACTTAGGTTGCTCTTCCTCTCTGCAATTCACTGTTTCTGTGCTTGATACTGAAAAAAAAAAAAAAAAAAGGGTTGCAGGAGGCAATGCAGCCTAATGAATTATGGTGCCAATTTGTCTAGTTCCAGGTTGTGAATTTCCTAATTCTTCGTGCTTCTCTCACAAAATTAGAGGTTTATTAGACATCCTGTCTCTAGCCCTGGCACTTGGAAGCATCTCTCAGACTAACATTCCCTTGAAGGGGTACAAGGTAGTCTGTGAAGCGATGACCCAACTTCTTTCGTTCCTGAATAAAGATCTGTTGTTCTGCCAGCCACGGCTTGTGCTGGAGCCACGGTGTGGCTTTGCCTGAGGATTCCTCTGCAGGGCTGCAGACTCTTTCAGTTCTGTGTTGGTAAAATCAGGGTAACACCATTATTCAGCCTTAGGCAGGGTTGAAGATGAACTAGGGAGACCAAGCTGCTGCTGGAATACAAAGGCATTGATGGCAGTTTAAATACAAAGGCATGGATGATCACTTACCCTGCAGAAGTTGGAAGCAGTTACAAAAAAGGACCTTTTTTCCTGCCTCTTGCAGCCACCAGCTAAAATCAATATTATTGCACAGAATATGAGAGATGTTCTTGAAAAAGAATCACACTGCAGTAGTGTATTGGAGCCTCCAATGTAAATCTGGCTTGACTGGCTGAAGTTAACAGATCAGTGCTGTCTGCATAAACTACCAACCAAATAAAAATATGCATCATTTTGCCTGCATTGTGCTTTGGTTTAGAGGTTGTTCTTTCACTGTTTAGTACCCTAAAGAAATCCCCAAGCCAGAAGTGAACATCATCCTTGGAAAAGAAGAGAAGCTGCATTCACAGTATGTTGGCATTCACGATTCTTTGCACTCTAAGTTGGTCTCCTCTCACGCTGGTGCTGCTTTGCCAGTTTAGCGTAGACTGAGATGGAGTTGCGCGTGGAGGAAGTAGAAATAAGATCCCACCCTATTTGATAGCTCGAAATCTGAAAAGCAGCTTCCTAAATTGTTTCCCGTTCACCTTTCAACTGCAGAGTCCTGGGCTGATGACAATCCCAGTAGGCAGTAAGTTTTTCTGGTTGATGGAAACCTGACATTTGTCTGGGCAGCAGAAGGCCGCTGACTGCCAGGAGGGGATTATGTAGCTCATCATTAAGCCGGGCCTGCACTCACGCTTCCATCTGTGCGAGCGTGTTTCTGCGGCAGCCCTCAGTAGTGCTTCCATGAGCAAAGTGAACACGGTGTGTGCCGGCTGCCTCTTGGTGCTGGAGGGGTGGAATTTTCAAAGGCAGAGCTAGATTGTTTTTCGGCGCGGAAGAGAAGTCTACGGAGAGAGACACAGGCTGTCACCTGGATGAAGAGAGTGTTATAATGACAGGCTTAATCCTTTCCAGGAAAGAATGATGGGGAAGCACTGGGCACCAGAACCGAAGACATTTGCTTGCCGACATGTTGAGTATTGATTGTACCACGTAACGTTCACCTTCCCTGCAGCCTCCTCTTCTTTAAAAAGGACCCAGACCAGGGTTGGTGCTGGATTTTGGGAGCAAACCCACCACTGCTTCATTCTTCTCTTGCCACCCTGTGGTATCATGTCACACCTGGAAAGGAGCAGGGGAGAAAAGGCCTGCCCAGTTCAGGTACGGCAAGAGAATAGCCCAGCATCAGGGCATGAGAAGGCAGATTTCTGATTATTAACCTGCGTAGAGAGAGGGGAAAAATCCCCTGTGAGTGCAGGGAAAGGAAACAAGTAACTGCTGGCATGGGAATAGCATTAATGCACTCCCTGGAGTCTCGGGACTCACGAGGGGCCCTTACTGTGGAAAGCCCATTTGCCCTGAATAAAGGATTCTGCAGGACTGCCAAAGGAAAGGATGTTATGGAGAGATTATATTTTTACCTTTTAGGCTCTTACTTGGATACGCTGACAGTGGGGACAATGTGGTTTATAGACTGGTATAACTGAGCACAATCAGAACATATTTTGGCACAGTCAAAATGTCACATTCAAAAACCTGCTTGGTAGCAAAGAAAGGAAATAGTTGCTGAGTGTAAAAAAGATAGAGCAAAGGGCCTGTGATTCATGCTCTGATCATGTTCTGTCAGTATGTCTGTGCAGTGGAGTATGTGAATAACTGGTGGAGTTTGATAATATGCTTAAATACTGTTCCCGCTGGTAGGCATTAGCATGGCTGCTTGACAGCACAGCAGAGAGGCAAGTCACATACACCAGGAAAGGGTTGACAAGCTGCAGTGAACTGCAGGACTCTGGCTCTTCCAGCATCATGTAAGCAACAGAAGCAAAAATGAATTTCATCCTTTGGCTGATGTGCCTTTTGGGTAGTTTTCCTATAGCTTTGTGTCACTAGAAACAAGCCTGGGCTTGAGTTTTTTGTTTTGTTTTGTTTTGTTTTTTTCCTTTTCAGAATATCTATAAGGATTATATTTTTAATGGAGGCCAGTGGCAACACGTTGAAGACTCATGAAACAGCCTTGCTGTTCTGTGTACGTTTAAATGCTCAGCTGTTGCGTCACTGGTCAGACATTTGCACAATCAGTGTTTTCAATTAATTGTTACTGAAAAACTATTTCTGAGATGCACATTTCTGAGCCAATCTCTGGCTGTGGTACTTCTTTAGGGTAACAGGGCCACATTAATTTGCACCAACAAAGTACTTTTTTCCAATGCTGCTGTACATTAAAACCCATGGAAGTTGGATGTGATTTCTTCATACAGAGGACTTGCCTCGTGTCTCTGCCCTTGCTCAGTGCATATTCCAGCTTTCTCAGGGTTGGAGACAGGGCTGTGGCAGAAGCAGGCCTGGTCTGCACTTGCTGTGCCAACCTAGTGGTTGTTACAGATGGCAGGCTTCACTGGCCATCAGTGGCCTTGGGGAACACGCACACGCTGGCCGAATCCCTGGTCCTGGCAGTGTAGGGCCAAAGAGAGCCTTTCTGCTCCAGCTTGCTCCCTGCTTTCACCCTGGGCCTGGTGATGCCTCTCTGGAGCTTTCCAGAGTTCAGACCCATGAGCTGAGCAACTTCGTCAGTTGGAGGGAAGAAGATGACCGTGTTAACCTCAGTGAAAGCATGAAAATTGCTCATCATCCCTGTCCCCTTGTTGCATACTCAGAAACATGGTTCCAGGCTCTGCCTTCAGGGGCAGGGCAGCTCTCCAGAAGGAGAAAAGAGCAGAAGGGAAGCTGGTCCCAGCTCTGTCCCTTCACACACACACCCCATTCAGCAGAGCTCACCGGGTGGAGCAGAGCAATAACACACACCTCAAACAAGGTGTTAGAGGAACTGCTCAGTGTCTGGGCTCCCATATGCTCTGGGAGGTACGTGCTGGTTTGCTCCACTGTTGGTTCCAGAAACACCTGCAAAGCAGGGCTGCTCCACAAAGAAGGATCAAGTCCTCAGCTGACAGCTCAGCCATCTGGCTCAGCCTGCTGCCCTGTGGCAGCTGTGAATGCCAGCTCTGACTCTCAATAGCACATCTGTTCATTTAAAAAAAAAAAAAAAAAATCAGTGTGTTGTTTAAGGTCATTTTATATTCCCTGGGAACAAATGTCTGGTTTTAGCAGCTTTTTCAATCTTAGCGAACTGGCTGAGCTCATAGCATGCTGGCTTCGTCCTGGTTTGCTGTCACCAGGCATGAGACCTCAGCCTACCACCGTGTTGTCCACCTCTGCCTGCTCCTCTCTTGGCTTCTGCTTGAACTTCACAGTGCCCAAGTGCACAGTCCCCCTTGTCAGCTTGGAAACACAGATCTTCTCTTCTGGACTGGAGCCCAGGACATCAAAGGCCACCTGGCAGAAGGGGTACAGACCCACACAAGGGAATTCTTAATCTGCACCATAAGCTGGAAGGCAGCCTGTAGTGCTAAACAGCTAAAATCATTTTCCGGCCCATTGAAATTTGACCAGTCAGGTCCCTTCAGACTGGCGTGGGACAGGAGTAGCTTAACGTTGCTGTAAACCAGCCCTCTGCTTTTCTTTCGTACACTGATTTATGCCAGCCAAGAACCATGTGCTTAGTTCTTAGTGTCTCTGATACCATGAGCAAAATGCATCAGGGATATCAGCTCATTCCACTCTTCACCACGCTTTTTAAAATCGGCAGGACATGAGCAGCAACATCCCCTAGTAGTGATTAT
The DNA here is from genome assembly GCA_025769975.1 of Gallinago jamesoni. Taxonomy (NCBI): domain Eukaryota; kingdom Metazoa; phylum Chordata; class Aves; order Charadriiformes; family Scolopacidae; genus Gallinago; species Gallinago jamesoni. Next base: position 4,366,152 of record JAOQGH010000069.1, on the reverse strand, counting down.
CCCACCTCCCAGCCGGCAGGGCTGTGGAGGATGCGCAGCTCTGCAGGGAACACGGTGCTTTGCTCTCTCCGTGTGCCCGGAGAAGGGAGAGCGCACGACTCGGAGGACGCCAAGAGAATCTCGCAGCCATGATTCGGGACTGCCTGTCGTAGCGGCTGTGAAAATCATATCTGCTTTGTACAAAAGGCTTGTTCCCAATGTACAAATCCTGGAAGCTGTAAAATACCAACAACTGCTGGAAGGGGCACTGTGAGTTCAGCAGCTGGGGACTGTTTGATCTCTCTGTAGCTCAAGTCCTGCTTGTAATAATAGTCTCGGGAGCCAGCAGACATTACCAATAAGCTCTTTTCAGTAACAGATACTCTTCAAAATGATATTAAAAAGGAAAATGTGTGTGAAAACTAGACAAAGGGTCAAGTCTTCTTCTTACAAAAAGCTGCTCCTTGAGATTACATATGTATGCGAGATGAACAGGTTTTAACCCATGGTCTCTGCCACAGCTTTCAGATCTGTCAGTTTTCAGGCTTCAAACAAACCCTGTAACCAGCTCCTTTGAAGTCCTGCAAACCCCAGGCCATTGAATGTTAACCAGAAACTCCTCTGTCAAGCTCATTTGCTCTGGAGCAAATCTCTTACATTCAGGCTTCAGCTCACAGACAATTGAAGAAATCTTTAGGCTATCCCTAGCTGCTCTTTCAGTAGCTTATTTATCTTCAGGTTGGAGAAGCTGAATTTTATTCCTAGGGGAAGCTCAGGCTGCAGCAGCAGCATCCTGTTTGTTGTATTTTCAATTTCACTGATGTTCTTCCTTATTTCAGTAAGAAAGTGATTCTTTGCCATCGTCCACGTTGTCTGCTGCGATCACACCTCAGTGCACACAGTGGTAGTGATTAGGATGGGGCACAAGAAGCAGTTTCTGCAGCAAGAGACAGACCAAGAGGTGATTACACCAATTGCCGTCAGTACAATCAAACATGAGCTTTTTGACTGGACACTGAGGGTTCTTCTCCCTCAGGTTGCAATATCTGAGCACCTTCTGAGTGCCTCACTTAAGAAAAAAGCCTGTTATGGGATGAGTTGCTGGACTACCTAGGAGATTTTGACAACAGCCGTGTCAAAGTAAGTGGGATTGAACACCCAAACCTTTTCAACAGTATTGAAAAATTTGTCCTGGCTGTCTTTCCTGTCCTGAGGAGACGTAAGCAATTGACGTGAAGCAGCTCAACACTTCAGTTTGAAAATGATCATTTTTACCTTAGTGGCAGCCCTGCCGGATCAAGCGGGACCTCCTCATGCATTGATCAAGACAAGGGAAGACAGCTTTCTTTTCTCACCCTGGCCTGCCTAAGGAAAAGTCACTTGCAATCCTCTTCTTCCTGGATAATTAGTAACAAACTCCCACTGCAGAGAACCTCCAGCCAAGTACAGTTCTGGTGAGTAAGTTTCTTATTCTAGAAACAGCGGATTGAGCAGGGATGTGTGCATTAAAGGGAGTGAGTAACGCACACAGAGTGCTGTACCAGTAAATTCGAGTTTCTTCTTGGAGAGAATCTGATGGAAGATATGATAATCTCTCTCAGCTGCTTCCTGGGAAACGACACATGACTTCTCCAGACCTGGAATTCTGAGGGAAACACACACATCCAGGTGTAGGAAGCAGCCACAGATTGAAAAATCGTAGCTCTGTGGATGTCAGCGAGAATTTTGCTTTTAATACCAGTGAAACCAGCATGTCACCAATGATGTCCTTTGGAAGTCCTGTGAGTGAAGCAGGAACCACAGTATCTTTCAGAGATACTCTCAGAGTGTGCTTTTAAGCTTCACAACATTCCCCCTGGCACAAGTTTTAGTGCAGCTGTTTTGGCAGGCAGTGAAATGGAGGCAAAAGATGCCGTGAATTGTCCAGTTATGTCAGTGCTGGGTTCAGGAACAGATCTCCAGACCAACTCATCGTACTTCTAAGCATCCTCTGAATTGCCATGCTTTGTAAGATTGACCTGTGAAACGTGTCCTTATAATGCCCTTTCCTTCTGAGAAGAGCTCTGGAAAAGTTATTTTGTACTTTGTAGTTACTCTGTCCATACCTTCTGTCAGGCTCTAACATGCTTAGTTTGGCTTCTGGTCTCCACAAAAACCATCCTCCTCTAGACCTCACTGTGTCAATTCATTCAGCTGCACCAAATCACCAGATCTCGCTGAAAGTCCTGGATGGGCATTTTTCCTCCTTTCCTCTCAGCTGAGGTCTTCTGTCCATATAGCTCTGCTGGTGAACAGCATCATGTGAGTTTTGTAGACAAATTTGGGTTGGCTCAAACAACCTTTGTTGTCAATTTTAGTTAGTCCAGGTGACTTTGGGGAGCATTCATACAATCCCTGCTGCCAACAGAGCTCCAGCGAGGGTGCAGAAGGACCTTTAGCTGGTGCTGCTGCTTGCAGAGTCAAGGTCTGTCCATGCCCTGGCTCTCCAGGCCTGGAGATGCAACCTGCCAATAAACAACCTGAAACTTGCCTTGGCCACTGTCCGGAGAGGCAAATCCAACATATGGTCTCTGGGTGTGATGCAAATCTGGGATGAGTTGAAAGTAGGAGGGATGCAGACAATCCCACATTAAAGAATAACCGGTCCATATGTTTCCTCTCTCCTTTTTCTGTGTGCTAAAGGGCTTTAGTCAGGAAACATGGTGGGGTCTTTTTACCTTGAGCGCTGGGATTTGTGGTTCTCAATTCAGTCTTGAATGCACGTGTGCAAACAGAGAACAATGCACCTTCCCTGGACAGCTATTTTTAGGGTCTTGGTTGCAAGACAATTATACTATTGTGCTGATGAATGTGAATAATGGTTGCAATATAACTGTAGAATGAAAAGTGCACAGCTTTTGGAGGAGGCATTGTGTCTTTTATGTGTTCACACAGAGTCTCATAGGCAACTAAAGAAAGGAGAAATAAATTTCTCATCTGAAGCATGTAACTTCGCTGCGGAAGTAGGAGCAGATTTGGGGTTCATTTACAGCTGAGCAGATCCCTCAAGTTAACAGAATTTATTTCAGATCTGCACGTGTCCGACGTAATCAGAACCCGGTCCATTCAACACAAGAAAAAATCCAAAAGCAAAATTAATATGAAGAACTACGTGCATAGTTACAGCTCTCAGTGTTAGCCCCAGCCAGGTTCCCTGTGCTACCAGAGTGAATTCAGATAAATTTGCCCTAGATGAGAAAATAAAAGATGAGTCTGTTAATCAAGATTGCAATATCTGTAGGAAAACAGAAAGTAGCTGAGAGGTTCTGAGCATTCATCAGGGACAGACAGCATTGCCTGTAGGGGCAAATTTGCAAGTCAGTGAGAGGAAATTTAATCTTTTCAAAGATCAGATCTATAAAAAACCTCTTTCTTCTTGGATTCTGTATTAGAGCTTAAAGAAATCCTCCTTTCTCTGCAGCATATGGCAGAAGTATGTAGCACACAGAGGAATGAGACTTCAGTTGAAAAGCCCAGTGTTTTACATTTTCACTGACAATTTCAAAATTAAAAATAATTTGCAAAAAATGAAAGCAGAAGTTTACTGCTTTGCAAAAGTAAACAGTTGAAAGGGCATGGATTTGGGGCTGATGAAAACTGTTTTTTTCTTTTGACATGTAAAAATATCAAGTCAAAACAGAATCAACTGACAAACTGAGATCAAGAAAATAGGAAACAATAATGCTTCCTGTGAAATTTAGTAAATACAAACTATGTGTAGTGCTTGAGAAAGCATTTAAAAATAATTTTTGTTTTTATTTCTTCTGAGGGCAAATCTTTGTATGACCTACCAATGACCTATCAGCGAAGGGCTGGTACTTCCAAAACATGAGGAATTTGGCGTTATCAGGGGTCTCCAGCACAGGATTCACCTGGATTATTTGATCTTCCAGGGATTCCTACACAAAAAAAAAAAAAAAAAGAAGGTAAAAGTCAGCATCAGCAGGATGCTCAACACTGAAGACTTGTGCTTTGGGCACAACTACTCCTCACCATCCTAAGCAACCCAGTAAACACATTTTCTGGCAGTGAGCTCCCACAGAAAGATGAGTTACTGCTGTGAGAAGTAATTCCTCTCCAGGTTCAGCCCTGCTGAAGGCTCTCCACTGAGGTTCAGTCTTGTGGATTTGGGGCAGGCAGGAGTCTGGCTGATCTCTCCATTTCCAAGAAGCAACACCAAATGCAAAGTGCAATGCAGTTTTCAGTCCTTAGTACTTTGGTCTTCCAGAAAAGAGTTTTTGGGATGTGCCAGGATTGAGAGACCCATGGGGGAATGGTAGAGCAAGGCTGGGATCTGCAGGCAGCTTAGGAAAGAGAAGTGAGGTTTATTGCTTGTAGGATGAGGAAGGTTATTCCAAGGATAGAGGGCAGCATAAGACAGGCTAGGAACGTGTGTAGGGTAGGGACAGCCTGGGGAGGAGAAATTGAGGAGGAGGAAACAGGCACAGAGGTACAAGCTGGGACATGACAGTCCAGAGCTCTGGTGGGCAGGAAGCTGGAAGGAGAAATAGGAAGCCACCGAAGGAATCCCACATGGCTAGAATAACAGGATTTTTGCTGCAAGGCCAAATGTAGCTGCTATTTATGTCTTTAAATTCTAAATTGTTTTACTGACCCCCATAGTAGAGTCAGAGGGGAGAAGAAAAGAGCAAGAGAGAAGAGAAACTGCTGCTCTCAGCCTTTGAAGCTTCCATGCCTCTGCATGGTGAAGCAGCCATACGCATGGAGAGCTTCTTTCCATTTGCTACCAAACCACATACTACTTTGCTGTCGTGAGAGAAAAGACCAGGTCTCACTCCCTGATTATTGATGCTTCTGTCTCTTTTATTATTTGGACAACTTGCTCTTCAGAATGTTTTACCCAGATAAAACGCTGTGTTTTGTTTTTGCAGGTGGCAGGAAATAAAGCGCTGGGAAATCCCACCTGGCTGAGGATCCCTGAGGCTGCTCTACAGCACTGTTCTCTCAAGAATCTCCACGCTCTCTGCAAACACTGTGATTATTCCTCCCACTGCTATTTATTTCAGTTTCCAGACCACCTGCAAGCCCCCAGAGCTCAGTGTGAGGGTAGATTCATTGCAGCCACAGATCAATATCACACTCTGTTTTATGAACTGGAAAAAAAGAAACGCAGGGAATTCATTTGAAGACAGGGAAGAGGAAAGCAGAGAACTGAAATGTCCTGGTGTTTTGCCATTTGCTTTTAATGAGTGACAGACAGGCAGGAAAAAGGGGCTTGGACACGAGCTGACATTGAAAGATTTAAATCACACCCACCCACCCAATTTACAGCAGCACAGGCTGGCCCTCTGAGTCAGGACCAGTTCCTGTCCTGCCATTACCCCATGCTGCTTTGCTTCTTCCCCTCTGCCCTTTCAAGCCATAGATCCTCATGTGGGTGTAGTGCTGACACAGGTTGTCCAGGACATTGGCCTTGTTCAGGAAGTTCATGTGTGCCATGTCATCAATCTGGTTGAACTTGGGTAGGTTCATTGTCCACTGTTCCATCCATCTGCTGGACATTCTTCATCATGGTGATCTGCAGTGTTGGGGAACAGAAAGTAGGTAGTGTTACTCTAGATAGGTCCCCATGGACCACATGGGAAGATGCTCTCTTGGACATGCTTCCACTTCAAGTCTTGTTCTAGCTGCCACTGCCTGGGCTGGTGGCCTCAGGAAAGGAATCCCACAAGTCGACTGACCCACAGAGCAAAACAGGTCTGGACTCTTGACGTGGTTGCACTTTGTCTGTGGGCATCAGGCTACTGTTTTCCTGTTGAACCCATAAAGGAGAGCTTAGCAGTTGATTACCATCTTCACCATGACTTTGTCATCCTTTTCAGACTGGATATCCCCAGCAAGGAACCCCCCTTTCTCATCCTCCACCCAGTAGGATGTCTTGATGTCATAGAGCTTGTTCATGTCCTCAGTTTTCTCTTTCTCAGGAGGAGCCAGGAACTGCATGGGGTCAGCATCATCCACGCACCCTTCCCTATAAGCATCAGACATCTAAGCAGAAGGTAAAACTAGAAGGAAAGGAGAAGGAGAACAGTGTTTCCCACATTGCTGAGAAAGCTGAGATTGAAGAAGCTTGGAATTTCCTGTGGTGCTGTCCTTTTTATACCAACAATACCTTCCAGTTCAATAAGAACCTGCAGCAGAAGGAATAGGCAAGTCAACTTCCCGAGTCTGGGTGGTAGTTCTTGTAGTAAACAAGAGTTTAACTGGTGAGAAACCAGAAGAATATTTCCACTTACTCTTCAGCCTTCCTCGTTGTCCAGTGCCAGGCCACTGGGAACCTACCTGTGGCTGAGAAAGGGGGCCTTTCTCCCATCTTTTGTTCCTGAAAACTCTAAGACCCTAAAAGCCCAATTCTGATGAGGGCAGTTCTTTGATGGGGGGTGCCAGTGGGATTTTGGGAGCACTAAGGGTGTTGGTGGTTTTCTGTGATACCCAGAGAAATCCATAAAGTAGCTGTAGGTCAGAGCAACCACCATGCTTCCCACTCCCTCCCTGGGATGTGCAGGCACCTGTGCAGGTGCCTCCTGTGCAGTGTGGGCATAGACCTTCTTAGTGTGAGAGGCCACAGAAAAGCACAAAATAGCACAAATGCAGGCACAGCTGTAAAAAGGGTTCAGAGGAACCTGAAAGGGAGGACCTGGTTCATCAGCTCCTGTCCTCAGCCGTCAAAACCCACCAGGGTCATGGAGGAGAGTCCATGGCACATCCACTTCACACGCCCCTTGGTGGTTTTCACCCTTGTCACAACCTGAGACCATACCTGTGGCAAAGCCATTCCACAGGAGGGAGTAGGCGAGTTCAAGGACATGACTCATGTCCCAGGGCTTTGCATTTTTTGGGAACCTGTTTCATGTTGGGAGCAAACTATGTCCCGCACTCCAGGCAGCCTTCTTTCCCCCGCCCACACATCTGAACTAGCTTTAATGTTGTCAAGGCAACAGTCAAACTGCTGATGGCGAGTAGTCTTTGGCAGTGTCCAGCCTCCAGAAGACGTGCCTACAATACCTGCTCGACTTGTTGCTCCCTGCAGAGGCAAAGCTGATTTCATCACTGCTGTGCGTTCCTGAGATTAAAGGGAACACGGGCTGTGCTGCGGCTTCGTTTCGCCGAGCGGACACACTGCCCAGGCTGAGGGCTGTTCTCCTTTCCTCCTCTGCAGCCCCTGTGATGACAGCCCCAAGCAATGCTTTGTGCCAGCCTGGTGAGTCACGGTCTGCTCAGGAGGCACAGGAGCCCATCTGGGGTAAGAGGAGGAAGCCCCCAGGGTGGGTGAGGGACTCTTTGCCAGCAGAGTCTGGTTTTAGAGCCTGTTGCTTGGGCTGAAGTCAGAATGGCTGGGCTCTGCTTAGATGATGGTGACAGTGCTGGCCCTTCTGCTGATCTCATTTTCCCCACCATCCTCCTGAAAACCTTGGTGGTCTGAAAATATTCACGTGCAAGGGCTCCAAGGCAGCAGTGCTGCACCTTTGGAAACCGATTTTAGGGCTCAAGAAGGTCCTGGTTTAACACTATCAATCTGCTGCTCTGGGATGAATGTCACCCATAAAGCAGGAAGGAGAAACTTTCCTCTCAATTTCCAATTCTGATCAGGCAGAGATAAGGAGCTGTAACAGCTCAACAACCCTTTCCCCCCTCCATCTATATACTTAAATCTAGAGACTTGCCGGTTCTAGATGCCCATATTTGCAATATATTTTGAGGAATTGGGTCTGTGTCCCCTTTCCACAGAAGGCTCAGGACTACACTGTGTCTGTGATCTCTGTGAAATCCACCGACTTGCATGGTCTCTACAACAGATCAATGAAATGTTAAACCAAACACACACAGAAGATAAATGCACGTGACAGAAAAAACTTCAGCGTTTCTTGCGTTCAGGTCTCAGACCTTTATGGAACTTTAGATTCTTTATGCTTCACCATCCTTTTACAGCTGGGGAAACTGAGGCACAACACGATGACAAATCAATTTAAATCAGTCCAGTCTTTGGCAGATAAAGTACCTGCAAAAAGTCTGTTTTATTCTGGCCTTAAGTCAGTAGGAGTGACTGGTGCTCAGCTCCTCTAAGGGCAGCCCTCAGCTGTGATGTTTAGGTACCCAGAGACAATATATGTTCTTAAAAGCTTAGGCATAATCGTAGTCCCAAAAGCCTTAGATCAAGGAAGTGGTAAGGCCATGCAACAACTGGGGGTGAGTTAAAATTCTGACATTTCATTTCCCCAAAATCACACAGAATTTAATAAACTGAAGGTTAAAATACCAGTGAGTTCAAGGCTACCAGTTACAAAAAAAAAACCTACAGTGAATATAGATCCAGATGGGCTTCATATACACCCACAGGCACTGTGCTTTTCTCTTTCTGCCCCATGGAGGCATGAGGTCCTTGCTGACCTCCACCCCACACCTCTTCCCAGCAGTCACACACAGCAGGTCCCCACCAGGATAAACCCATGATCCTGGAAGGTGTGAGGTGACAAGTGCTCTTCCATAGCTGCCTAACGGGCCTGAGCCAGCACTTTGGTTTTAAAAGAGACAAGACATTCCTTATCCATAAGTTCAGCAGCCTGTAATGCTGGGAGCCTGGTTGGGAAAGCTCTGGTCCCTCAGGAGAGATCAGATAATGCTTTTGTTTCTTGGGGATTTCTCCTTGTCTTTCCTTTCCTTATAGGGTGGTTTATGAACTCAGCTGCTGGAGTACAGGGACAAGAAGCTGCAATAGAAGGGCCATCTCATGAAGCCTTCATTCAAAGTCACATCTTTGGCTGTGCCCTTCTTCACAAGGTGGACTGGCAGATTTCATCAGTGAGAGGAGCTGATCTGTGCCAGACAAACCAAATCCATGCAGGAGCAGCCATAGAATCATGGAATTGTCAAGGTTGGAAGGGACATTTCAGATCATCTAGTCAAACCATCAACCTAACTCTGATAAAAACCAACACTAAACCATGTCTCTAAGCACTATGTCAACTGTCTTTTAAATACTTCCAGGGATGGTGCCTCAATGACTTCCCTGGGCAGCACATTCCAGTGCTTAATAACCCTGTCAGTGTAAAAGCTTTTCCTAATATCCAATCTGAACCTCCCCTGGTGCAACTTGAGGCTGTTTCCATGTCCTATTGCCTGTTCCTCGGGAGAAAAGACCAACCCCTGCCTCTCTACACCCTCCTTCCAGGGAGTTGTAGAGATTGAGAAGGTGTCCCCTCAGCCTCCTTTTCTCCAGGATGAACACCCCCAGATCCCTCAGCCTTTCCTCCTAAGACTTATTCTCCAGACCCCCCACCAGGTTCGTTGCCCTTCTCTGGACCTGCTCTGGACCTCCCCATGTTGGTTGATGGGATTAAAGTTTCGTTTTAAAATAATTCCTAGGCCCCGTGTTTATGATGAATAAATTCTTTGTGTTTGCTACGAGCGGAGCGGATAAAGGCTGTTGTTGTGTTACAGCCTGCCTTGTTTCAGTGGCTCAGAGGATGTGAACTGCCCTGAAACAACTGCTTCTGTATCAGCTGGGAGTATTTCTCTGCTATATTTGCCTCAGCTGGAGCGTCTGGGATGTGGTTACTCCACAGCTATTGCCATTGTGGGTGTTTCCGATGAATACGCTTGGGATAGAGTTTCCGAGCAGGAAGATTCAGATAAACAGCCGCTTTGAGGTGAAAATTAGAGAGTTCATGTTAACACCCACCTCTTGAATTTGTAACTGACTATTCACCCTGAAAATCTGACTCGGAGAACTCGGCATGTTCTGTCAGGAGCAGAATGATACCACAAAAACCGGGGCCAGCTTGAGTCTTGAACACTGAAAATTGTGATTAACTTCTCAGGCATGTATCCGGAGCAAGTCATATTTTCTGGGTTTTTTGAGGTAATTATTTCAATGGAATAAATTTGAATTATTGCGTGTGTGAATCCTTGAATCTGTGAATGAAGTTCATACACAGTTCTCAAACAATCGGAGAAGGACCTGAAATGCATCAAATAAATAACTGGTTCTGGCCTCTTTGCTCATGTGGAAGGTGCAGAACTGTCTGCTTTTACCACACGGGGAGCGAGCTGCAAAGGGAGCAATCGGATCTCCCCACGGAGCGATGCAGGTCAAAATGGCAAACCTTAAATAGCTACAAACTCACTCAGCCCATGGACAGACCAGCAACGGCTAGAGCTCAGCCAAATTGCTTCCTGAGTAAGGAGGAATCACAGAATCCTGAAATCATGAAATTGTTGGAGTTGGAAGGGACCTTCTAGAGATCATCCAGTCCAACCCCCCTCCCAAAGCAGGGTTGCCCAGAGCACATCACTCAGGGCTGCAGCCAGGTGGGGCTTGAAAATCTCCAGAGAAGGGGACTCCCCACCCTCCCTGGGCAGCCTGTTCCAGGGCTCTGCCACCCTCACCAGAAAGTTCTTCCTCAGGTTTGAGTGAAACTTCCCATGTTCCAGCTTGTGCCTGTTGCCCCTCGTCCTGTCACTGGGAACCACTGAAAGTTCAGAGTCAGGCTCCATCCTCCCTCAAACCACCCTTTAGATCCTTATAAGCATTAATAAGGTCTCCCCTCAGACTTCTCTTCTCCAGGCTAAAGAGTCCCAGCCTTTCCTTGAAAGGGAGGTGCTCCAATCTCTTAATCGACTTTGGTGCCCTACACTGGACCCTCTCCAGTAGTTCCCTGTCTCTCTTGAACTGGGGAGCCCAGAACTGGATGCAGTATTCCAGTTGTGGCCTCACCAGTGCACAGTAGAGGGGGAAAATGACATCCTTCATCCTGCTGGTCACACTTCTGTATGCAGCCCAAAGGAGGCCTCTTGCCAAGTTGAATGAGACGTCATGGGAGTTTCCATTGCACAAGCCCTGTCCTGTGTCGTCCCCAGCCACGCTCTTCTCCAGCACATCACCCTGCTCTGTAAATCCCACCCGGTTCATCCCCTTGCCATCATTATATTATCTGGTAAGGAGGTTTTGGAAGGTTCTCTCAGAAAATGAAGGAGATGTGTTCTGCAGTGACGTGTCCCGATGGCACCGCACCACGAGCTCTGTAGGCAGCGATTCTGGAGAGGGAGCTGTCTCCCAAGCAGGGTGTTTGCCTTCCGTGTGAGCTCAGTTTCTTGCTCTGGCACAGATTTCTTCATCACCTTAAAGTGAGACTAAGAGTCCAGCCTTCCTGCCTGGAGGGACGATGGGGAGCATAACTACGTTTCAGATAGGAAAATGGCCTTCAGATAAAGGGTAAATCAGCCCGTATGATACAGACCACGTGGCAGAAACGGTCTGGTCTCTCCTTCTTAGCACTGCCAGGGATCACAGGCTGAATGCAGGAGCCCAGGTGTCCATAATGCCATTCCCAGTTTCAAAGAAGGAAGTTTTAAATGGAGGAGGGCAGGGAGGGGAACAGACATTACAAACCCACTTTTGACAGCTGCTTGTAGAGCCTCAGCCTTTGCGTTGTCGTGACAAGATTGGAGTAACCAGGAGCTGGGTTCAGACGCTGAATTTCGGGGTTGTATTTCAGTAGCAGCAGCAAAGTGATCTCTGGTGGTTAGGGGAGGGACAGGATCCAGATCAGACAGTCCAGCTGAAGGGTCACAGGGTTGTATATAAAGGTCTGGCCCAGGAGACTGGAAGATGGTTTTGCATTTATTAGTCATTTAAAAAATAATGCCGGTTCTGTAGCGAAAGCTGTATCCTCGTTCTCAGCTGTTGTCTGTTGCTTCCTTGGGGAGGATCAGTGTATTCCTGGGAGGGCTGGAGGGGTATTGGCTGCACAGAGACACAACCAGGTTCTAACCAAAGAAGGGCAGATCGTGGCTCCTGAGGCACAGAGGGGCTGGTGGGGAAGATGCCAAGTGCTTTTGAATCCCACCAAGTGCACGGTGAGTCACGGGTCCTGCAGAAGACCGTCTGTGTGGTTACACGATCAAAAACTCTACGGGAAGTGTGGGCATATGGAAGGAAAGCTCAAGTCTTTCTGGCGTCTTAACTTTTCAGTGCTCAGCTTTTCAATTCTAGAACTCTTAATGCGGGGAATTATGGAGGCAAAACAAGCAGCCTCAAAACTGAAGGTATTTTTTTAAAAGGAAAAAGAGGGGGAAAAAATCCCCTGAAACCTCTGGCATGTGGCGTCAAATTGATCCCACGTAGACTGTTGGCAAGGTTGGGAATTTTTAATCTATAGCACAGACTTTGACCACTTGAGCTCATGGAGAGACTCAGAGCTTGGTGGATGTCTCTGCCCTAGGTGGACCAGCTGTACAGAGGCCTAAGCCAACTCTTCCACCAGGGTGTAGCTGCGTCTGCCAACAGCAGAGGAGTATCAACGGTCAGAAAACAGGTCTCTGCCCAGATCTGGAAGGGAGTGGGGATGAAGAGCCAGCGCATCTGCCCGTCCCTTCCTCTCTGTCCTACCTTAGTTCTCCAGATGTATCTGACATGGAGGTTCAGGGGTAGCCAAAACCCTCAGACCCCACTCTAAACCCAAAGTAGGTCTGTCATTGAGTCCTTCCCTAGCCCAAGCCTCAGGGCTTTATGTCTAGTTCTGGCCAAGGACCATCACCAAGCAAATCCTTACGCTTGGCCAGAGACCATCAGGAGCCCCAACCTCATCCTGGACAGGGATGTTTCTCAGCCCCCCGCAGTGAGACTGGGCCAGCCCCACTCAATTCCAGCCCCAGGGGCTGTCCCTGGGGCTGTCCCTTCCAGCACAGCCCTAGAACTCCTTTCCACCCCCCTGAAAGCTCGTTATCAAACTAGTGTGTGTATGAGACGTGAAGCCGTTAAAACGGAGACGAATATTGCCCCTGGGCTTGGCAAAAATTATCTTCAGTTTGGAGGACCAGGTGGAATATGCATGTCCAATCCTCTTTTTTTTTTTTTTTCAGCGTTTCCTAAACACGGCTTTCAAACGAAGGCCCCTAAATACACATTTTAAACAAAGACACTAATTTCTGTTGAAGTGCTGTCCTCAGCTGTGATAATCGGAGGCGCCGGAGCAAGGTGAGCAGCCGTCTGGCAGCCCTCCCCGCCAAGGAACCGCGGGAGAAAGCTCATCTCCTCCTCTAATTAAGCTGCATGTGGACTCCCTGACAGCAAAGTGGCATCCAGAAGCTCAAGAGCTCAAGATTTATTCGGGTTTTCTGGTGTTTTCATGGGGTTTCTCTTCCCTTCGTGATTTACAATGTACCCCACTCCTTTAGGACGTGCCTTAGCCCGTCTCCCAGTAGTTGCCATGGAGTGAGATCATGCATGATTTATACAAAATTATGTGGTTTATATGTTTCTGTAAGTCCAAGGTTTCTCCATCACTGCGTTGAGCCTCACCCCCAAATTCACCGCAGATTTCTGTTCCTGTTCCCCAAGTTAGAGGTTCAGGGACTAAAGGAATAATTATTACTGGGCCCCTTTAGGAAAAAAAAATTAAAATCTGTAAGATTTTTGGCCATAGGTGATTATAGTTTCCACAGCTGAATAAATCAGTGTCCCATAACTGACAGGGGATAATGGATTTAATAAATAGCTATGATTAAGTCTGATGTTATTTTTAAATAATTTCAAAAACTGTTACTCTAATCCCTCCGTGGCTGGCAGAAAGGATGCTGCTTAGAAGTTAAAATTAGCTCCTTAACGTTCAGCCTGGTGTGGAGTTACAGGCGCTCCGGGGTTTTTCTGGGGCATCCGCTTACACCGGCTGCCTAATGGACATTGGCAGCTGCCTTTGGGAAGTGGGAAAGGGCTCCTGCTCCTCACCCTGTTGGCTCTTCTCCTTCCCGGAGCTCAGGGACCTCGGCAGGAGCTCCCCCCGACTCGGGCCCAGCTGGTGGGATAACCAGTTGGTGTTACACCTCAGGGCGTTATCCACTGTACAAGCTGCCTTCCCGCACAGCAATGCCCTACTCCTTAATTCCCAGGGAATTCCCAGCTCTGCCAGGCCTCTATCGATAAATATAGATCTCTTCTGTGTAACAGCAATGTGACTTTTTTTTTTTCTTCATTTTTTTACTTTTTTTTTCAGCATCTACACTTCTGAGCCATGCCATTTCTTGGCTGGGAAAAGGCACTGCAGAACATTTTGCCTTGAGAAGCCCCACACAGAGGGACAAGTTTTCTGCTCCGTGTAACCTCGTAGAAGTTTTAGGCATGAAGAGTGTATTTGTGCACCCAAATTAAAACTCCTGGCAAACTGGGATGGCGGGGATGGAGATGTCCCACAGTGCAGCAGGTGACCGCGGCAGAGTTGGTGTTTATCAAACCCACCGTAACGGACCAAATTCCCAGGTATTTGGGAGAAAATCAAGTTGCCTTTAAGACAGGCTTCCCTCCCCTTGGTGCCACCGCACCGCAGAGCCCTGGTACATCCCTGTACTGACCACAGGGACAAAGCGCTGGACTGGGACCAGTTTGCCATAACTGCTGGCCATGGGAGATGTGGTACTGCACCACCACCAGCACCCAGGGCCACCTCTCCTCCTTGTCTGCCAGCTCTGACAATCCCACGCTTCCAGCAGGAGCTTTTTCAATCAAATTGGTGGAAAACCACGCTTGTTGCTTCATTTTTGTGGGTTGCTGAGGTGTCCCCACGGGGAGGAGCCAGGGGGGGCGGGGGGGGAAAGCAAGACCACTTTTTTTTGAGGCTGCTGCACTAAATTAGGGGAAACAACAAGATGCACCTTGAGCCTTGGGAAATCCAGCTGTGGAGCTCGGCTCAGCAGTAAGATAACAATAAATCCCTGCACTTTCTGCGTGTCCTGATTAGACAGACTGTAAGGGACGGGGCTGTCACTCATTCTGTGCTTGTTTAGAGCCTGGCACAGGGCAGCTCTGATCTCCACCCCAACCCGCTGCTGCTGCACGAACCACAGGACTGAGAGGAATCCCCTGGCCGGCGGTGGGGAGGTCACTGGCTGCCTGAAGTTCTGCCTCCCCAGCAGGGACCGGTGCCGGCTGTGGGGTCAGCGCTGCCTCCCTCCGGCATCCTTGACCAGGAGGATACATCCCAACTGAAAAAGGAGGAATTCCCAGGCTCCGTCCCTGCCACACTTGGGAATCGCCCCGCATCCACCTCCACAGCTGGGTCAGGAGCCCGCATGGGTATTTCCTTGGTGTCGCTGTCACTAATAAGTAAAATTAATCTGTTGATGTTAACTTAATGGACTAGATTAGAGCTGATGGAGAAAATCTGGCTGGAGCAGGTGTTCAGGGGGCTGGCAGGAATCCCTACCTTCGCTCGCTCTCTGCCAGGTGAGATTTTCCTTTCACTGAGGGAACACTCAGACCAGCTGCTGTGGCCACACAACGTCCCACCGTGGAGCCCGGGGTGTCCCTGTCCCCGTGGAGATCCACGTGCCAGCGTCTCCCCTCACCAGTGCCTCTTTTGCACGTGCAGGGGGAGTAAACCTACCAAAGAAACAGGGAAAAAAGTAACCAGAGGAGGGAAATTGGTCCGTATCCTGCTTCAGCAGGGGAGTTGGACTAGATGATCTCTACGGTCCCTTCCAACTCTAATAATTCAGTGAAATTCAGTGAAATTTATCTCAAGGCTTAAAACTGGTATTTTGAAATCTGCCACCAGTCACCATCAAACCCCCCGGCCGTGCCCCGGTGGGGGCGTGGGGAGGGGGGGTGGCCGGGTGGGAGAGAGCAGCCACGAAGGAAACCTCCAAACTGGAACCACGGCTTTTCATACCTGTCACGATGCGGATTTTCAGCTTGAGCACACAAGGCTGAGCTCAGGGGACACTGTCATGTAGATTTAGGGTTTTATCTCCTTTCCCCTCCATTAGCTGTGATACCCTCTTATTATGAGGAAAACTGAAATGGGTTGGGTTTTTTTTTTTTCCCTCCAGCCTTTCCTTTTTTCCTCCTCCTTTCCCTTTGGGCAAATACCGATCTGTGCCCGGCATGGGGTTGAGGTGGGCTCTGCTTCATCCTCTGCTTCTTCCTGGGGCCAAGAGCCCGGTGGTGCCACCTCTCCTGCCATCGGTGACCGAGGCGAAAGGCCGGGGAGGGGGGTTGCTCATCAATCTGCACGTATTTTTCTCTCCCTCCCGGCGCTGGCAGCGACAGGGGGATGAACAGGACGGGTCTGATTGTGCTTGGCAGGGGGAGAGGGAATGGAAAGGGCAGAGAGGGAAAGAGCAGCCCAGGATAAGGATAAACTCACAGCCTTGTTCCACATCCATATCCTGAAGCACCAGGGGCAAGCTACTCCTGTTGGGGGAGGGGGGGGGGGGAACCCATGCCAGAGGCTGCCCCCACTTATCTGGGGCCGTGATTTTAAGCCAATTTAATTAAATTGCTTGGCAAGGTTGCGAGGACTCATCTATTTCAGCTTGAACCAGGCCTGTTTTGATTTAATGTTGGCTGATTAGGAATTAGCTGAAACAAACCGCTCAGGAAACGAAATTAGAGGGTGCACACTAACTTTTTGCACCAGATTAAGTTGAATTAAAAAGCGATTGAAATGTAATTTTCCCGTCTCAAGCAGCCAAGAAACAAGATAATGCAACCGGTGGCACTTGAAGCTTAAAAATCCAGCAGCTGGGATTAGCACAACTGGCTTTTTAATGCCCACGAACACCAGATTTATCCGAAGGTCTTCTCTCAAACCTTCCCCCCTCACCTTCCGCACAAAGCTTCGCACAACTCATTTCATGTGCCTTGAAAGGGAGAATTGATATCACCCCGGGATTTGAATCCGTGACTTAAACCGGTGCCTTTCCAGAGGTATTTCCACGCTGGAAGCAGCCGCAGAGGGAACGATTTGTTCCCTGTAGCTCATATAACTTGGTTTGAAATGGTTCCCGTGCCCAGGGAACGTCTTCCCGGGGTGCGGGGGGTGCTGAGCCCAGCGGTGGGTGCTGCTCCCTCCTGTCCCCCCCCCCCGCTTCCCACAGCCAGCCCTGGCCCCCTCCCCCAATGACTTACTGCGCTTCCCTCCCCCCTCACAGAAAAAGATGTCAAGAAAATTAAAATCGGGTTTTAATTAAATATTTCAATCGCTGCTTTCCCCACCCACTTGGGAAACGCTGCTCCTCCCCTCCCCATCGCCTGGAGCGGGCTGGCACCATGGGGGGGGTACGGGGGAAGGTTTTAGGGGCTTTGCTCAACAGGGTGATGGATGGCTTGGGGGGTGGCTTGCAAGAACCAGGATGCCTTCAGGACTTGAGGGTCCCCAAAAAAACTGCCTGCAGTGGGGCCGTAACCAAGCCCCAGGGCTGGTGGTTATTTTGAGGGCAAGGTCCATGGTCCTGGTGCCCACTAACCACCAACAGCTTCTCTCCTGCCCCGCATCCCCACCAAGAAGGACCTTCCTGCTGTCTGAACAAAAAAGGGGCATCCCCAGAATGTCCATCCCCTGCACACAACGGGGAGGCAGTGCCCAGACTGTCCCCCATGTCATGGGACATTGTATGGGTACAGGATGGCATCTCCCATGAAGGGTCTGGCCACAAACATGGCCAAAGTGGACAAAGCGTAAATGTATGGAGGAGATGGGGGGTGAGCAGGGTGGCTCAGGCAGGAGAGCAGCTCGCGAGGGAAGGCACCACCATCCATTCTCCAGGTGCATCCAGGGGGCCATGACAAAGGAGCAGCTGGAGATAACGAGAGGCTGTCCTGGGAAGAGCCAATC
>JAOQGH010000069.1:4305235-4348404 GCA_025769975.1 Gallinago jamesoni | reverse complement strand
TTCTCCAGGTGCATCCAGGGGGCCATGACAAAGGAGCAGCTGGAGATAACGAGAGGCTGTCCTGGGAAGAGCCAATCATGGGTGGAGCAGAGGGGAGGATGTGGCTCCATGGGGGCAATAAAAGAGGCAGTTGAGGATGATGGGGTATGAGAGAGAGTTTGGGTGAGTGGTTTTCCTCTTCTTTGGGGTGGTGAGGTCTCTTCCACTCTATGATGAGTGTGGGGCTGCTGGTTGGACTCTCCTGGCTGTTTGGGGCTGTGCAGGGTCTCCTGCTTGGCTGGTGTCAGGATTGTGGTGCACCTCTTCTGAGGTGTGGGTGGAGGAAGCTTCCCCAAAAAGAAGAGGTCTTTTGGGGTGTTACTGTTCCCCTCCGTTGGAAGGGGAAACAGAGTAAGGGAGGCTGAAGCAGACCATCCTGGTCCCACTGTGGGCTGGAGGGGTCTGTAGCTTGGTGGCTGGCTGCTGTGTTGGGGTAAAGAATTGCTGGTGCTGGTATCTAGCTTTGGATGCTGGGGCAGGAAATGGGGAGAGAAAGGATCAAAAACAAAAAGCCACTAAATGCTTGAACTCAGAAAGCTGGATTAAGGGGAGTTCTTGGAGGCTGATTGGAGCCACAGGAGTTGGCTGTGAGCCTGGAGAAAGGGTGAAGATGCAGCACCTGTGTGTGCTTCGGGGTTTGTGAGGCCCTTGGTGGTGTCTGGGAGCTCTGAAAACATCTCCACTTCTG
This sequence comes from Gallinago jamesoni, assembly GCA_025769975.1. Taxonomy (NCBI): domain Eukaryota; kingdom Metazoa; phylum Chordata; class Aves; order Charadriiformes; family Scolopacidae; genus Gallinago; species Gallinago jamesoni. The sequence goes on along the minus strand of JAOQGH010000069.1, from coordinate 4,347,677 downwards.
CTGGGTGGAAGGCTTGCTTTCTCTGACAAAAACTGTCTGAAGGCCTGTGCTCCTTACCAAGAGAGGCTTAGAAATTATTTTTTTACCTGCCCTACTTAATGTTTTTCGCCCAGCAATCCTTAAGAGTAGCTGGGATTCCAAGGGGAACTCCTTGCTTGGTTGAACTGGATGACTTCATGCCACTGCATGTGGCCTTGGGTCTGTCCCACTGGGGTGGCCCTGGTGCAGGAGGCCAAGCTGGGCTGTGTGGTGGGGTGAGAGGGTTGGCTTGGCTGTGGCTACTTGTCCTTAAAAGCTTTTTGGAGGCAAGAGGCTGTGCTGGGCTTGAGCTGTGTGTCCGGGTAAACCTAAAAGCCCTGGGATCAGAACTGGAGGAAGGTGGTGTCACTGTAGGGATGAGACGTGGTGTGTCCAGCGTCCTCGTGGGGTTACAGCAGCAGCTCTAATTTTCGTAGCCTGGTATTAAGTGGCATTTTGTGCCTGCCCTTAGTTTGGTGGCTGAAGCTGCAGTGTGTGAGGATCCTACTGAGCTCTGCTTAGGGCAGGAGATCTCCAGCATCTCCTGTGCTGAGGAGATGGGGGAGAAAATGTGTGGGACAGGCTGTTGGTGGGAGTGTGGGGAGATCCCAGACCCCTCTGTGGATGGAGGTAGATGTCACTGGTGTGGTTATGACCTGACACTGCTCTGTCCTGAACCCCAAAAGCACGTGAAGGCTTTCATCTGGCACATCTCTCAAACTTGCCAAGATGTCAGTCGTGAACAAGTCCAACGAGAGGATGAGGAAGTTCAAGAACAAGGGCAAGGACATGGACGTAAGTACTGGTCTCCACCACCCATCTGTGCTGTCCCCTCTGGACAGTGGCCCCCACTGGGGGTTTGCTGGTTGGCAGGAACTGGTGTGAAGCCTTCTGAAGGGCAATTGCCCCCAAATCTATCAGGGGGGCTGGCTCTGCCAGTGAGGGTGTTCAGTTAGCTTTTGAGATGTGGTGTGGGGCTGGCTGGGCTGCAAAGAACATGGTGGCACAGGCAAGGGGGACATGAGCTTTGGGGAGGTGACTCTGAGCTGTGCTGGGGGAGGGAGATGGTTCCTGCTGAGCTCTCTGCAGCAGTTATCCCTGCAGAGACAGAGATGGGATATCAGACTATGGGACCTGTCAGCTTGCTTTAAGCCACTAGAGCTGATGAGGGTTTGCCTTTCAGGTTCAGCAAATCTACTTTTCTTTTTTTTTAAAAGCACCCACTGGTTGCTGCTCATCCAGCAGCCTGTGTCCTTGGGAGACACTAAGTGAGGCTTTGCTCTGCCCCATCTCCTACGAAACCCTCAGGCCAGAGCAAGGAGCTGCCCAAGAGGAGATCCTGGCTCTCTGCATCCCTTGTGTAGGAAACTCGGGGCAGAGGGTTGTAGAGCTGAGCTCCTTGGGGAACTGGGTGACACAGACACGATGGGATGGTGGCCTTCTCCTCCCCTCCAGGCCCTGCGGAAGCAGAGAGTGGAGGTGACTGTCGAGCTGCGAAAGGCCAAGAAGGATGAGCAGATCCTGAAGCGCAGGAGTATTTCGTTCAGTTTGATGGATGAGAGTCTCTCTCCTGGAGAAGACAGGAGTGAGGTGAGTGCAGGGTGCTCTGCAGCCGGGCAGCATCGGTGCTGTTGCTCTCATCTACCTGGACCACTACCAAGCCCCAGCTCAAGTGACCTGGGTTAAATACCCAGTGCCATTCCTGATGTTGGGGAGTGTTTGAGGCTGCCTTGCCCTTTTTCTGTGGTGTTTTGCATGGAGATGATGTCCCGTGTGGCCTCCCTGGACAGCAGGTAGAACAGGCTGGTGTTCCAGCTCGCTGGGAGCTGGTGAACCTCCTGTCTGGCTCCTTGCAGGGTGAGGGGTAATTAGCGAGCTCGTAGGCCCATTGTGGTGTGTCGGTAACTCTTCCCGGGCTTGATTATAAGGATTAGTTGCCTGGAAGGCTTTTGTGGATTCTCTTCCTCTGCCTCATCATGAAACTGCGTTGCATAAAGAGCAGACACTGCTTAGATATGAAGTGGTGACTGACTTGGGTCTAGACGGCTGATGGACTGGGGAGATTAAACTGGAGGGAGTCCCGGCTCCCCGTCTGACTCTGACTCATCCCCTGTGACACAGATCATCCCCCTGTCCTTGGAGAAAATCGCCGAAGCCGTGAATGGGAACAACACCAAGCTGCAGCTGCAGGCGACACAGGCCACCAGGTACGCTGCCCTGCGCTGGGAGGGAGGTGGCTGGTGGAGCTGCTGTGGGTCCTGTCAGCAGAAGGTGTTTCTTCCTGTTTGAAGAGCGTCCCTGGAGACATGACAAAGGGGGAAGGAGCCTGGTAACCTGAAATGCCCTGAGGAACCTCAGCAGGTGCCTGTTTTGTGCCTTGCTTGGTTCCATCTGCAGGGACCTGTGTGGTTGAACCTCACCAAGGGGGTTGGCTGTGGCTCCTGGAGCTGCCACCCTGGCTGTGCTGGGGCAGGGACCATGCCTGGCTCCTACCAGCTGGTGAGGTGGCTGGGGAAGAAAACAAGTGCCAAAGGCTTGGGCAGGACGAGGGCTGGAAAGCCTGGCTCTGTAAGGGTCACTGCTGAGCAGGGCTGTCCCCACCTGGGTGGGTGCAGGAGAGATCACAGGGTGCAGCAGGGATGTCTCCTGAGGGTCCAGGAGAGGCTACATGGCTGCTGGTGCTCCTTTTGATGGCTTGAGCTGCCAGATCAGTGACCTGTCCCTGTGCCAGGGGACCCGTGGTGTTCCCAATGGCTGTGAGGGTGGCTCAGACATCCTGCTGTTGCTTCAGCATCTTCTTAGACAAGATCCTGCAGGAGATGTATCTATGACAACTCTGTCAGAAGGTTTGCTGACATAGAGACGCTAGTTCAAGCATCCTAACAGGTCTCTCACAGCCTTTACCTGGCCACAGGTTTATGGTGTATCATGGCTTCTTATGGTGGGCTGTGCTGTGTTCTCTCCTGCAGAAGAATACTGTCCAGGCAGAAGGACCCTCCTATCAATCAGATCATCGAGCTGGGGATCATCCCCAGGTTGGTTGAATTCCTCACCCGCGCTGACGACACCGCTCTGCAGTTCGAAGCGGCCTGGGCACTGACTAACATCGCCTCCGGCACCTCCGACCACACCAAGGCTGTAGTGGAGGCAGATGCCATCCCAGCCTTGATCTCCCTCCTGTCTTCCCCACACATGCACATCAGCGAGCAGTCCGTGTGGGCTCTGGGCAACATCGCAGGTGAGCAGAGGTCTCCAGGTCTGGGGGCGTGTGGAGGGCTGCTGCCCCAGCCAGTGCTGGGCAGCTAAAAAATATTGATGTTCTTCAAGATAGACTTGTCTCCTTGCAGCTTAGTCTCCAAGCTGCTGCCCCGTTGAAACCCTTCATGTGGCCTGGCAGCCTTTGAGACCCTCTGTTGGCTATAGAACGGCTTGGGTGGGAAGGGACCTTTAAAGGCCCTCTAGTCCAATCCTCCTGCCAGAAGGAGGGATGTCTTCAACTAGATCAGGTTGCTCAGAGCCCCATCCAACCTGACCTTGAATGTTTCCAGGGATGAGGCATCCACCACCGCTCTGGGCAACCTGGGACAGGGTTTCACCACCCTTACTAAAAAAAAGCCCAAAACCTTCTTTATATCTAGTCTAGTTCTCCCCTCTTAGTTGGTTCTGCACAAGGATTTTGGCCAAAGCCAAGTGTGAGTCTCCATCCTGCTGGGATGATCTCTCCCATAGTGGTGTCACTAGGGAGAAGAGGACAGGCTGTGTCTGGTTAGCCTGGCACAAACTAGCCATGGTGGCACTCCAGTCAGTCTACCTGCTAAATCCTCCCCGTCTGAAAACACTGAATGGAGTGTGGCTGGTGAGGGAGCCTGGTCACCCAGCCCTGGCCTGTGGCTACAGATCTGATTGCCATTTGATGTTGACTGTCTTGTGACTTGGTCAGATGCACTAAACAACCCTTTTTCATCTGTACAGGTGATGGTCCTCTGTACAGAGATGCTCTTATCAATTGCAGTGTAATTCCTCCCTTGCTGGCTCTGGTCTCACCTGCAACTCCAGTAAATAACCTTCATTTTCTTAAAGGCTCTTAATCACTTGGGTTCTGGGTGAGCGGTGGCCTATCATCTGCCTTAAAACAACAGCTATTTGTCTAATTGAATGAGACCCTGTCTTAAACTGCTTTTAATGACTCTGAGCTATATTCAAAGCTAGGGATGCCAAGCAGACATTCCACAAGTCCATGTGATGTCTTCCAATCCTAGCTTTGCTCTCCAGCTTTGACCATCTCAACCTAGACACGGGATTAAACTGGTGCAACACTCATATGTGCAGGGAAGGGCTTGAACCAGCTCTTCAGGCTTCTTCCTGCTGCTCTTTGGGCAGCTCTAACCTGCTGGATTTGTGCCTTGTTTCTGCCCTTTTGGGGTGGTGCCTGCCCCACTGCTTCCTTGGTCTCTGGGAGAGAAGGACCTTCACTGAGAACCTCTCAGGGGTGGTGGTGGTACCACTGCCTCCTGGTTTCCTGTTCCTGGGTGTGGTGGAAGCTGTATGCTTTCTGTAGGCATAACTATGGCCTTTCAGGCCCCCTAGACTTTCTGTGAGTTCATACTGCAAGATATTTATTTATTTTTTTAAAAAATATCTAACTTCAGTGGCTGCTCTGTTCCTAGCCCAGCTCACTCTTGTCTTTTCTTAGGGAGCCCTGTAGAAAAACAACATGACAAACACCAGTTCGTGCATACGCACCCCTTGGTACCTGCAATGGTTTGCATGTAGCTCCACTAATCTCCTGGGAGCATCCTTACTGGGATGAGCTGCCTGACTGATGCAACTTAAATCAATTCCTCACAGTGCCCTGCTCGAGAACAATGAGCTGCTAATGTTTATTAATGCTAATATTAAAAAAAAACAAATTCCTGCTCTTGTCCAAAGAATGCTCTAATTTGTCACAAGAAACCAGCAAATAAGCTGTTTGGCACCTTTGTTAGTCATTGTAGCTTGTCACTCCACCAGAGATGAAGTTATTGGAACTTGGTATTGGGGAGGGAGGGGGTGAATCTTAGTCACTTGCCTGTTTCATCTCCCTTCTTCAAATAAGCCTCAGCCCTTATTAAGAAGGCTGCTTCTTGCTGCTTGATAACATCTCTGAGCCACAGGGACCAGAAGTGGGGTGCTACCTCTTCCTCGCTTGTCGCTGCAGTGAGGATCTTACACCTCCCTTGTGTTTCAGGTTGGGTTCCTGAGGAACATCACATGGACACTGTCCAACCTCTGTAGGAACAAGAACCCCTACCCTCCCCTGAATGCAATGAAGAAGATGCTGCCGGTTCTCATCTGCCTCATGGAACACGAGGACAAGGAAATAATTTCTGACTCCTGCTGGGCTATTTCCTATCTGACCGACGGCTCCAACGATCGCATCCAAATTGTGGTGGATACAGGGATTCTCCCAAGGCTGGTGGAACTCATGGGCAGCCCGGAGTTGATCATTTTGGTAGGAAACAGTCAGTAATCCCCAGCCCCTGGTCCCTTAATGTAAGGAAATCTGAGGAGAGGGAAGGCATGTTTGATTACTAAAGTGGCCAGTGTGGTCTGCTGCCTCCCCAGACCGTGGGAGTACTTGGCTGTTGGTCAAGCCCCTGCTCTGTTCCAGCTTGCTGTGGTCAGCAGACTGGGTAGAGACTGCAAAGCTGCTTAGAACAAAACAGGAGGGTGATAGGTGATTACTGTTGTATTTACAGACCTACGGTACCTTCCCTATTTAAAGGCTCGGGCACTTAGTGGGGGATCTCGCTGGACTTTCTGGTGTGTATCCCTTGTGGTAAGGATTCTCCTCATCTCCTTTGATCTCTGTCTAGACTCCAGCTCTCCGTGCTGTTGGGAATGTAGTCACGGGGACTGATGAGCAGACCCAGGCAGCTATTGATGCTGGTGTCTTGGCTGTCCTGCCCAGCCTTCTGCAACACACAAAGCCATCCATCCAGAAGGAAGCTGCGTGGGCGCTCAGCAACATTGCAGCAGGGCCCTGCCAGCAGATCCAACAACTCATCACCTGTGGGTTACTGCCACCTCTGGTGGAGCTGCTTGATAAGGTAAGGGATGAGTGTGGTGCTGCACAAGCAATGATGAGGTTCATGAGGTCTATGATGCCTCCTTTGTGAAGCATGTAGCGTGCACCTGAGAGCCACCTGAGCAGTCATTGGAAGCTGTTGAGATCCTTGGAACAGCCTTGGGTGCTCAGACTTCTCAGTATGGCTTGGGCCTGCTCTTGGCAGCTGTCAGGTGTCCACCCATCACTCAAAGTGCTAGGGAAGGTGGGTCAGTCCAAACTGCATACAAGGGAGATGGCTATCCTCACCTTGTGCTGATCTTAGAGGGATGCTAAAGCTTGGGAGTGCCTTTACTGTGGTGTTCTTCCAGGGGGACTTCAAAGCTCAGAAGGAAGCTGTGTGGGCAGTGGCCAATTTCACAACAGGAGGCACCGAGGAGCAAGTGGTGCAACTTGTCCAGTCCGGGGTCCTCAAACCTCTACTCAACCTGCTCTTGGCCAAAGACAGCAAAACGATCCTGATCATCCTGGATACCATTTCAAATCTCTTCCTGGTAAGTTCTCCTACAATCTTTTGCATCCTTTCCCCAGAAGATTAGCAAGGTGTCAGTCATTGTGTAGTGAAAGCAGCTTCTACAGCAGCTACTGATCTTGCAGGAGTAAGAGTTGAACTTCATGTTGCCTGACATGTTCTTGGACATCCTTAGGTTTCCCAAAGGGCCTGACAAGATTAAGTACCCAAAATGTTCCTCTTTATGCCTTGTGATTTCTAGTCTCCTCTGGAAAGGAGAAGAGGTTATGTGTCAAGTCCCAAGCTTGGACAGAGGTGAAGGTCTTGTAGAAATGCAACTGCAGGGAAATCAGGTGGTCCTGGGGGCATTTCAGCTCTGCTCCCTGCCAGCAGATGCCTGTGCGCCTCTCACTTGAAGGCCTGCTCCTTGTAGCACCTTTGCACCAGCGAAGTGGCTTTTGCGAATGAAATGGTGGGTGGCAGGTCACGCCTGCTTCCTTCTCGGCGTGTGGCTGTGATGGGGTAGGGTTTGGCCAGCTTCTCTGGTTGGCAGCCAAGCTGCTGTGCAGTAACCCCAGCAGGGACCGGCGTTCCATGTGTGGAGTAGCCCTATCCCTGGGATCAGGTAGGGACTGTAACTGCAGGGACTGTGGTCCTTTGACTTGTAGATCAGGGCCTTATGGTGAAGGTTATCTCAGATCTACTGCCGATATAAGGTTACATTTTCCTGCCTGGTTATCTGGTGCTACAGACGGCTGAGAAACTGGGAGAGACGGAAAGGCTGTGTCTGCTGGTAGAGGAGCTTGATGGTCTGGAGAAAATCGAAGCCTTGCAAACCCATGACAACAACATGGTCTACCGAGCAGCACTGAATATCATAGAGAAATACTTCTCTGGTGAGGTACGTGAGCTCTTGCTGTTCCTCCTCTGGAAACGTGGAGCTATTACACACTGGAATGAAGCGCAGGCTTTAAGGATGCTGAAGGAGGTTTTTGGAGGAGACCTCTACATGACTAGAGTAGTCCTTGCATCTTGTTCCAGTTGCTTTTAAAGGTCTGTAAGAGCTCCAAGTTGTCAGCTGATGAGTTGCACAAGAGATATGGATGCCTTGATAGCATCTTGCTGCTGGAATTTAAACTGGCATCAGCTGGAGTTACTGCAGTTGCTGATATGAATACCAAATGTGGAGAAGTTTCCTCCTTCAGAGCTGAGCTAGCTTGTCACTATGAATGGAAGCCTCCTACTCAGCTGATAACCATGCTCAGGTTGCATTTAGACTACTTGACCCCCCCCTCATGCTAATGGACTTATGGAAAAAGAGGATAGGACACCAGCGAGTTGTTCCGAGAATCCCATGACTGTCACAGATGCCATGCTTGGTCCCAGCCTTAGTCTTGCAGATGGAGAAACACCAGGGAAGAGGCTTAGTGGTTTGGCAGGTCTCGGTGCTGAGGCTCGGTCTAGATGTGAACTGCAGCAGCAGGGACCAAGTGTCTTAGCCTTTTGCCCAGAACAGGGTCTGCGGGATGTCCCTGTAAAAGGGTGTGGAGGAAGCTTTCCTACCCACCAGCACCTGCTTGAGGGGCTGGATGCTGGAGGAACATCTCCCCAGAGCAGTCCTGTCCTGGTGCTGTTCCAAGCAGGCTGTTTAATTTGAGTGAGTTCTGCCACTCCAGCCCCTCTCCTCTTCTGTCTCTGGTGTCTGAGCCTGTGGATGTGGCTCCATTTTGAGTGAGATGCAGGGACAGGGCAGCTCCAGCGTGCTGTAAAGAACAGGAGAACTTGGTGCAGCCTCCAAGGGTCCTGTTAGAGTCAAGCTGATCTTAGCAGCTTGTTATGGCAGCAGAACTTTTAAAAACAGGAATAAACCAGCAAGCTGCTGTAAAAACCTTCAGGCAAACTCTGGTGTGAAAAGCTTAGGCTTATTAAGATGCAGAACCTTAACTGATGGCTGTCAACTTCCTCCCAGGAAAATCCGGATCTTCAGCCTGGGACTGGCCAAGATGGACAGTACGACTTCTCAGTGGAGAAGCAAGATTTCAACTTCTGAAGATGAAGCACTGCACCCCTCTGACCTGGCGGGTAAAGGTGCTCTGGTGGACCTCAGGTCTCTGGACCAAGAGGAGCAAAAACACTAAGTCTTTTTACTTCTGAAACTTGTCAATAAATTGCATTTCTGTCTTTGTACTCCTTGCCTCTGACTTTTTTCTTCTCATAAGCGGCTGATGCAAACAGTATAGACTTCTTTTCCCCCATAGTGTCTAAGGCCTTGCAGAAATTGTATTTGAGCTCCTGGGCATGTTTTTGGGGTGGGAAAAGCAGTCAAACTTTCTGTGAGCTGTGTTAAGCTGCTGGAGAGGAGGGTCTTGCCCCGCAATCCAGCTGGGTCTCGGGGCTAGTGAGGGAACTTCTGGGCTTGACTTGGAATGGCTGAAGCAGCTCTGGAAAGCTGTTTAAGAGAGATCTTGCCCTTCTGTGGGTGAACACACCTCCATGTGAGAGGCGATCTCCCTTGAAGAGAAGGAAATGGGCCTGGGGATGGTGGGTAACTGTCACCCCTGTCTATGGAAGTACCAAGATCTGGTCTCCTTGCAGCAAGGCTGTGTCAGAGGCATTGCCCTGGGAGCCGATTTCCCCTCCCACTGCAGCTTCCCAGATGTTATCCACACCTGGAGCCCATTGATCTGCCCCTTTTAATATTGAGGACCTGTATTTCAGGTTTCCAGTGCGTGTCACTGCCCCTTCCTGAGAGGAGTCCTCCAGCTTCAGTCTCTAGCTGAAGGTGAGGATGGAGCTGATGTGGCTCTGGTGCCTTGTGCCCATGCCTGAAGCCATATGTGCCACTCTGATGGAGGATGCATCACACAGATATAACTTGCTGCTGGACACTGCTCCATCCTCGTGGTGCTGATGGGTTGGGGAAGGTTCTGCTGGTTCCTTCAGCCCATAGGGCTTGAAGCTATCTTAAGGGCTTTGCTCCACATGAGATTGGGGTGGCAGCTTCCTCCTCCCTGCTGGGGGCGGCAGGGGGTGTGGGGTGTTGACTCTTCAAAATAACCCTGGATGGATTCAGGGCTTTGCTTCCTTGGATGGGGTGGGAGCTGATGGGACAAATAAACAATCTAAAGGGAAAAGCCTTCTCTCTAGGAAGAACAACCTCTTCCTCCACCCTGGATCTGCTCACCAGAGGATTTATGTGTTTTTCCTGTGGGCCAGAGAGGAGAGAAGGGAGTTGGGTCATTACAGCCTAGTTACACTCCATGCCCTGCGAGGAGGTGTGCAGTCTCGATTGAGTGTGCCAGAGCTGGGTATTGCTTATTTAGCATGAAAAAAGCTGGAGCTGATGAAGTGCAGAGTGCTCCTTGGTTTTTATTTCTTGGATCCGAAGCCCCCTACATAAAACTAGGGTAAAACTAGGATAAAGCGACGCCTGAACCCGCGGCCGAAATAGGTGCCTGTGAGAATCCTTTGTCTGTGGGTTGACACAAAGGGCTCCAGCTCGGCTGCCTGTGCCCCCTTATCCCCTGCTGCTGCTGACGAGGCTGATGCAGCATCTGGAAATGCTCAGATTTCGCCGGGTAAAACGAATCTCGGGCAGGAGCTTCCTCAGTGTAAATGGAGATGTGGACCGGAGCTGGGCTCCGTGGTCCAGCCCGGAGCATCCCCTGTGGCTTTTCCTACACTCAGGCAGGACTGTCCCTTACAGGCAGTAGAGCTGCTGTTTGCTGATGCTCTGCTGACTTAAAGCAAACTAAAAAGAGAAAGGGCAGAGCTATTTGACTTTTTTGGGTGTTTTTTTTTTTTTTTCCCCTTCTTTCCTCATTGAGCCGGTGGTAGATGGTGTTACGCAGAGCCCTGGGACCAAAGCAGCTCGCTTCCACCGTCACATCCTTAAGCTGCAATAAAATTGTGTCCCTGTAGCCCTGAAAGTGATGGAGAGAAAAACATGCCCCTTTTTTCTTAAGAGTATTGGCGCGTGTCTGCTGTCCCGTGCTGCGGGGCGGGCAAGCAAACTGGAGGAGGTGTTTGGGGTGGCTGGAGAACCGGGACCGGTGCCTGCTGGAACGGTGAGGCTGCTGCACGGAGAGCATGGGAGCGACCTATGATTGCCTGGTTAATTAGAGCTGCTCTCCTCTGATCACCAGGAGCCCAGGTTGTCCCACCCAGGGCACAGGAACCAGCCACCGTGGCAGTTTTGGCTTTGGTGCTCTATCCCAGGGGGGTTGGAGCCACCAGCTTCTCCCCGTGGGATGGGGTAGCTGTGGGGACAAGGGGTCCGTGGGGACCAGCGAGGACGAGATGCTGCCGTGCCACTTCCCTGGAGCAGCTCAGCCTCCCTGGAGAGATGGGCGAAGAAAAAAAAAAAGTCATTTTTCTAATTAAAGCATCCTGCCTCCTGGCCCCAGAGGAGCGCGGCGATGGCTGCTCGGTCCCCACGGCGCTGGAGAGCTGGGAAAGGCTCTGCCGGTGCCCGTGGTGGCCCGTTTGCCCCAAATTAGGACCCAATTAATTTATGCAGATGGGGTAGGGTCTCTCCTAAAGCACTTTTATGCCTAATTGTTCATTTCCTACCGCCACAGGCGCACCCCACAGCCTCCCCGACACCGCACGGACTCGTTACCCGGGTCTGGCTCTGCAGGAGAGGGGGGAAAGGGGGGGTGTCCCCGAGGCTGCACCCCGGAGCCTGCGGGAGCCGGTCCGGGGAGATACCTGAGCCAAAACCCTGATGGTTGGTGAGAAGGAAGGGGGGGGGGGGGGTAGGATTTTAAGGCCGAATTTGGATGGTGAAATGCACCGCCCGAGCTGGCAGGTCTTCTGCTGCACCTGATGTTGGCCGTAAATCGTCGAGGCTCTCTCCTTTCCTCTTTCTCCCTGGAATTTATGAGGAAAAGCTTTTTTCCTCCTCTCGCCCCCGGGAAGGGCTGGGCAAAGCAGAGAAATAAAAGCCGGGGATTTACTGCCCGGGCTCAGCCCCCCGGTGACAAACAAGGTTGGTCCCAAGGGTTTGCCCCCGCGCAGGGAGCCGGGAGGATGCTCCTGCCCTTGGAGGGCTTCGGGATTTGGGAATTTTTCCCTCGGATGTGATTTTTCTTTCCGGTGGGAGTAGGAGGGCTGGTTTATGGGATGTTTTGTGCGGGTTTTTTTGGCAGTTCATAAATCAATCATTGGGATCAGGTCAAGAGGTGGATGGAGGGATGGGGCACGGCGGATCTCGGGGGCAGGAGCACTCGAAAGTTAGTGGCTGCCAGCATGCCAGGGGGGACAATGTGGGGACACAGGGATGTGGGGACCATTCAGGGCAGGTCCCAGCCACCCAGGGCTGCGGGTGCTGCTCCCAGACCCCACATGTTTGGTGCACACGTGTTCACACATGTCCCCTCGCCACCCTCCATGCTACAGCCATGTCACCCCTATGCCACCTGCCGTGTCACCCCCAGGCACGCCCTTGCAGCCCTATCCACCCTCCATGACACTCACCATGCCACCCTCAAGCACCCCTGGGAACCATTATACACCCTCCATGCCATCCTCCTGCCACCTCCATGCCACCCTCCATGCCGCTGCCCTGCCACCTCCATGCCACCCTGCATGTCACCCCCACTGCCACCCCTGAGAAGTCCTATTCACCCTCCATGCCACCCCCCTGCCACCCCAATGTCATCACCCTGCCACCCTTCATGCCACCCCCTTACCACCATCCATGCCACCCTGCGTGTCACCCTCCCTTGTCACCCTCCATGTCACCCCCATGCCAACCCTGAGAGGTCCTATTCACCCTCCATGCCATCCCCCGCCACCCCAATGTCACTTCCCCTGCCACTCTCCATGTCACCCCCATGCCACCCCCGAGGAGTCCTATTCATCGCTCCATGCCACCACCCTGCCATCCCAATGTCACTCCTCTGTCACCCTGAATGCCACCGCCAAGAAGTCCTATTCTCCCTCTATGCCACCCTCATGCTACCCTGATGTCACTCCCCTCCCATGTCCCCCAATGTCACTACCCTCCATGCCACCCCCCTTCCACTCCCATGCCACCCCCGAGAAGTCCTATTCATCCTCCATGCCACTCCCCTGCCACCCCACCCTGCGCCTCCTCCCCTCCCTCGCCAGGGGGCGCTGTCTCCCTCCCACCACCACCCCCTTTTCGCGCATGCGTCCTACCCTCCCCCACGCACTCCGACCTTCCCATCATGGCGGCGCGCAGCCGCCGCGCCGCACCGCGCGCTGACGTCACCATCACCCCCAGAGCGTACGCGGCGGCGGCGGAGGGAGGGGGGGGCGTGGGTGTGGGTGTGGCCAAGGGCCGGGCGGGCGGCGGCGGCGGCGGCGGCTGAAGCTGAGGCGATCGCGGCGGAGGCCCGGAGCGGGAGGGGTGGGGAGGGGAGGGAGGGGGGTAGAGAGGCTCAGAAGGCGACGAGAAGGAACGGACGAGCTGGGCGGGCCCGCATGGCGGGGTTCCGTGAGGCCGCCGGTTGATTTCGGCGCCGCCACAGCCGCCGCCGCCGCCACCACCACCACCACCACCACAACCACCACCGCCGCCTCCAACCCACCGGCGCGATGTCGAATCCCGGTACCCGCCGGAACGGCTCCAGCATCAAGATCCGCCTCACAGGTAACCGGGCGGTGGCGGCGTGAGGGGAGGGGAGGCCGGGCCCAAGCCGTTGTGTGTGTGTGGGGAGGCCGTGGGGGCCTCCTGAGCTCCGATCGTTACTTAACTTTTATCCGCCGTTTTTCCACTCCTTCTTCGGTTTTATGTATTTATATATTATTTTTATTCCTGCTTCCCCCACCCCTCTCTTCCTCCTTCTTCACACCCCACACCCCCCCACACCCCCCCCCCAGCCGGCTGGTAGAATCGGGGGGAGGTGGTGGGCTTTATGAGGGAGAAAGGGGGGTGTTCCCCCCCCCTCCCCCCCCTTTCCTGCCAGCAGGTCAGGGCACCCTGCTTCTTCCTGGAGTCTCTTTTGCACCTTCTTCCAGGGAGGGGTCCCTGTGACAACCCCCCTGTGGCACCCTGCTCCTTCATGGGGTCTCTTCTGTACCTTCTGACACCCCCCACCCAGCTCCTTCCTGGGGTCTCTTCTGTGCCTTCTTCCGTGGAGGGGTCCCTGTGACACCCCCCCTTGTGGCACCCTGCTCCTTCGTGGGGTCCTTTCTGCACCTTCTCTTTGTGTGTTTTGGGTCCCTAGAACACCCCCCCACAGCTCCCAGCAGGCCAGGGCACCCTGCTGCTTCCAGAGGTCTCTTCTGAACCTTCCCCATATGAGGGTCCTTGTGTGTCCCCCCCACTTCAAGCAAGCCAGAGTGCCTTGCTTGTTCTGTACCTTCCCCATGGCTGGGGATCCCTGTGACACCCCCCAGGGCAGCCCAGGACACCATCTCCCCAGGACATCATCTCGCCAGGGCACCCTGTCCCTTACTGGGGTCTCCTCTGCACTTCCCTGGGAGGATTTCCAGGACCACCTTTCCTGCAGCCTTTCATAATCTGCCTTGCTCTGCTTTAGTTAATACCCTCCCCTTCCCCAATCTCCCGTGTGCCGAGGAGGATAAGGCGGTTGCTAATGAGAAAACGTGCATTTATGCATTTAGTTGCTTTTAGCTTTTTTTTTTTCCTTTAGTGGGTTGGTTTTTTTTTTTTCCTCTTTCCATGCAACTTGCTGTTGCCTTGGCAAATTGTGCATTCAACTTTTGAAGTTCCTTCCCCGAGTGAGAGGTGACACCAGAAGCGGTGTGTGTCGGTTGTGCCTCTGGCGAGGGTGCACGTATGGATAAACCAACTTGGGCTGCACCCTGAAAGATGGGGATTAAGCCTTCTGGAAGCTGCTCCGGTCGATGCCGAGACTGCTTCTTTAATGGGAAGAGACAGAGTTTCTGCTTCTGGAGACTGCTGTGTGAATTATTAATAAATAAGGGCCAATCCACTCTTTCAAAGGCAACAGGTGGATGCTTGGAAATCTCTCAGGGTGAAGGAGCCACGGAGCTACTCCGAGTCATTGGCGTTGATCTACAGAGAGCTCTTTCTGGGGGTGCATAAAGCATTGTCAGATAATGAGAAACCAGTGCTAGTTAAACTTCAGTTACAGGTTAACTTGCTTCTGGCGTATAATGCAATCAATTAGAAGCAGCTCTTCAAAAAAAAAAAAATCCTGTTTTTCTTCTAATCCTTTATTTTATTCTGTTCCGCTTGTGCTTTAGAAGACCAAAGTTTGCAAGGATAATGTAAATCTGAAAATCCTTTTCTTGGATGTGAGAAGGCTGAAAATATTTTTAGGGTGTATGGATGATGTTTGATCTGAAATTACTTTTGTGGTGATGTGTACGAAATGTCAACTCAGTCGTTATTGTGGCTTATTTTTATGCATGTCAGTCAGTAAAAATGTTATGAGTTAAGTAACTTCGGCCGTGGTCATAGCCCTTCTTCTGAGCTGGAGGATATGATTTGAATAACAGACAGAAGCTCTTGGTTTTAATTTTAAAGGGTGAATGCTGCATCAAATGCTTTTTTTCCTTTTAGCATGTGCTAGTCTTCCCTCTTCCCTACTGACAGAACATTTTCTGGAAGAGACTGAAGTTTCGGTTTGTTGAGCAACTTCATGGATTTTTTTTTTTTTTTTTTTACTTTTTTAACTACATTGAAGAAGTCTCCTGCTTGCTCAAACACATCTTCTGTTTTTACAAGCAGGAAACCTGGGTGGTGTGTGACAAAAAGTGCTGTATTTAATCAAAGAATAAATTGCTTTGGGAGAGGTTTAGCTTTAGAGCCGTTGGGCAATGCTGTATTCCTGGCTTCGCTGGAGACCGGAGTGCTGACATACCTGCTTCAAAGAGCTGTAGCTGTGGCTTTTGTTTTCTCATCTGTTTTGTTACTGAGAGATTCGAGCAGATTTAAATCAAGACAGAGGACCTCTTCTGTTATGATTTACTACCTGAGTTATGTTTCCTGTGATTAGAAACCATTTACGTTTTGCACTACTGAAAATAGCTGTGTAAATACCACTTAGTCTGAAGGTGCCTGTGAGCGTTACTTTATAAATGGGAAGTGAACAGTGGTAGAATATTTCATGCTTTTTTTTAAAGACATAATTTGTTTTTCCTCTTATATTGGAAAAGTATTTGTATTAGCAGCGTGTTGGGATTATTTATGTGGATATATCTAAAAGCTCTGGATCCTCTGATGATTATCGGAAATGATCTTCCAGTTTATACAGAATAGTGTCAGCCCTATCCCCGATACAAATCATAATGAAGTAAAATGGCAAATAATGCATCCAGTTTAGAAATATTAAAAAAAAAAAAACCACAAACCCAACAACATCAATAAGTTGGCTGGCAGGTTAAAATGACTATGTGCTATGGACCTCAAACGTGCTAATCTCTTGTTGTATCATAGTTTCTCCAAAAGCCTGTTCTTCTCTTATTTCCATTGGAGCTTCCACCACTGCTGGTGATGTAGGAGCCAGAGATATTCATGGCCTTGTCTCTTGGAGCAGTTCTAGGCAAACATACTGTTAAGTCCATGGTCTCTTTGTGTCCATACTGTCATCAGGGTAGTGCAACGGTGGCGGAATTACCAAAGCAGGGGTGGAAATAATAAAGTGATATTACGAGTGCGTGTGCTCAAGAAGTCCGGTTGGGATCTGCTGGGCCAGGGAGGAACAAGACCCACAGGCTAGGGGACTTCCGTGGAGCACGTGTCCCTTTTTCACTGGTGAGCTTCTCTGAAACCTTTGTTTGCTGCCGCAGTCGCAGCTCCCCAGGGAAGTTCCAAAGGGTTCATCATCTCCAAGGTTTACACGCGTCTTGCTCATGCTGTTATATCACCCAGAAGTACTCCTAAAAACTGCAGTCTCATTGTGCTGGGTATCGGAGACATTCCTGTTCCAGGTAGCTTGCAGGGGAAGGTTGCAGATGGAAATGGAAAGACTGTGAAGAAGTGCACTAAACATGTTAACTTTTCTACCAAGGGAAAAAAGGCTTCAAGTTGTGTTCTGGCTTCATCAGTACCGGCTTTTTCAGCAGGGTCTCAGCTGAGGTGTAAAAAGCTGGCTGGGTTCTGGTACTGTTGTGGAACTGAGGAAATATTGGGGAGGAACAAGCATTAATTTGAACTTTATGGAGAGGTTTGGAGACCTCGAGAGTGTCAAAATGTGTTCCTCCTTCCTTCCTTCTTGGAAGGTGCTGGGCATCTGGCTGTCGGTGTTGGTGCAGTGTTGGAGGGGAGGGTATAGATGAGAGCCCTCCTGGGATGCTTCCAACATGGCACTTTCTTCCTCTTGCATCGAGGAGGTGTGAGGAAGATGATGGGGAAGCGGGTGGATTCTGTGAGGCGAGGGGAAGAGTCGGAGGGGGTTTGTAGGCTGCAAGATTGATTCCTGTAGGAAAGGTGATGGTGCTCAGCAAGGGTAAGGAAAGGGAAAGAGGAACGAGGTGATGCGGAGGAGTATCCTGAATGCCACTTTCAGTTCACTGCAGTCAGCACAGATTAGGGAAGTCCCATCTGCAAAACCTGACCAGTTAGTAGCTAGTCAAGGGGTGGTTTGGGGTCTTTTTGCAGATGTGCATTTGTAATTTAAGGAGCACATAAAATAATAGAATGACTTAAGGTAGAAAACGAAATATATGTTGCCCTAAGAGTGGTGTTCACATAGGACTATTAAAATGGCACAGGTTAAAATGTGTCACAAACGTCAGTATGTTTTGCTTCCCGTTCCTGACTGATGTATCGATCGATGCAGCAAAGTTAATCAATGGCAACACTAATATCGGTGACCTGGGCAGTTTTGTGTCCCACGTTCAGAAACAATGAATATCTGTGCAGGGATCTGTAGATCGGACACCGTAAATACTCCATGGGCTGGCTGGAGTTTTATGGTCCTCCATTAGAAAATCTATGGGGTTACAGGCTCCCGGTACTCAGTATGGAGCCGGTTTCCCGCAACGGGGAGCGGGGAAGCAGCAGTTCAGTAGCTGCGGTTTGTTTTGCGTGGTAGTCTGGGAGGATGTCGAAATCCGTGTCTCGTTCTTTTTCTTCTGGTGAGGATTTTCTCGACTCCGCGTCTTGTGGGAGCGCGTTGCCTGGCTGTGGTCGGAGCTGCTGGGCTGGAACGCGACGCCGAGCTCGGCCACAGATTTCCTGTGCGATGCCCAGCGAGGCGCTTGCCCTCCCTCTGCCTCTTCCCCATTTACCGTGTGGAGTAGTAGCAGCGCTTTCGTGAAGGTAAATTTGCGCCTCTTCAGGAGCCCTTGGAGATGGGGACGGCAGAGAGGCTTGAGGCATATAAGTAGGGGACTTTAAGGAAAAAATAAATTAAAAAAAAAAAATCAAAAAAATCTTGCTTTCCTGGGGGGAAGTGCAGGGAGCAGCGTTTGCAGCCAGCCAGCTGGCATCTTTGGGCTGCCGGAGTGAGAATCCAAAGAGCAGCCTTTTCCTCTGGGCAGGCCCTGGGTAGCAAGTCTCCGTTTTTTCTTTCTCCCAGTAACTCAAAGCTGTGCCAGCACCATTGTCCTGGTGGAAGTAAATTACATCTCCAAAAGGAGTTTGTTTGACTGTCCCCCTCAGGAAGGGAAAGTAGAAACAATAACTACATTATTCCTAACTTGAAACTTTCTTTTTTCGGATTGAATGTCTTCATATAAAGAAATGCAGTTTGGACTGTGGTTGTGCAGTTACTTAATTATTTCTTCCCTTTAATTCCATACTGCCCAGCAGTCCAAGAACAGTTTTCTCATCCCTTTCCTTAAACAGCTTTATCACATTTCTAAAATTTCATAGGGTCATACTTTCTCTTTGCATTGCAAAATTAAGCATCAGTCCAGGGGTAACAGAAGTGGTGCCTCCAGTTTCTCAGCGTGGAAGTCCATTTATTCCAGGACGTTACGTGTGATGGGTAGCTGCCCTCTCTACCAACTCAGAAAATGCTAAAACTGCCATTGTAAATCAGAATAAATGAGCCCCCTTGGATGTTTCTGTGGCTGGAGCTGTTCTCGGTGCGGGGCGGGGGACACCGAATGAAGAAGTGACTGGGTGGAAATACCGCCCGTGTGTGTGTGTTTGGAAAGTTTACCTGGATCGCTGCCCAGCCGTAAGCAAGTCCAGTTGAGATGCTTAACGTTGGATTAATCTGGTTAGATTACTCGCTGCTATTTATGGTTCTAGAGTTAACTACTCGCTGGGCTGCCTCGTTGCTCTGGGCGGTGTTGGTTGAGGTGGCCTGATAAGGCAGAGGGGTTTGGAGAAGACGCGGTTACATCTGTTGGTGCAATATCCTTGTGAAGTCCAGGTACGTACACAGCAGAGCAGCTCGTTTAAGACTTGAGCGAAGAGAATATTAAAAAAGACTAGAAGAGACCGTTCCATCTGCAATCTTTTTCCCTAAATTAGGAATTGAATCTTTTTTTTCCATAATGATTCCTCTGGAGCTGGTTAAAATATTACTGTGAAAAGGACCAAATTATGGAATATCATTGAAAGCTTTTACCTGTATTAGTGCTTTCACATTTTTCATGATAACTGATGCTGATTTATTCTCCGAGAGCGAAACAAACATGCATTACTCTCTTCCTGAAAGCTGTTTGTTTTTTCCTACACCAGCAGTTGTGAGGGGCAAAAGGAACCCATGAGATCTTGAGCCTTGAGATGCTTGTTGCCAACCACCACGTTGTTTCCCCTGTTGTGGATCCGTTTAGGTTTTAGGGCACGTGTCTTTGTCAGGGTCCTCAAAGCTGTTGCCAACACCAAGATGCCTCCCCTGTTGATGGTGAAGACACCACTATAGCTGATGATCCACTTCCAGTGTTTTTACCTTGATACCACCTCACCTTCTTTAGCACGTAGACTGGAAAGCCCGAAGTTAAAGATCCAGGTTGTCGACATGGAGCACTGGTGTTCTGGCTGGCAGTGAGGAAGCTGCCCTGCTCTCAGACCACGGTGTTTCAGGTGCTTGCAAATGAGCTCCTGTAGGTATCACTGTGATAATGTAAGATCTTATCTCCTCACTGGTCTGCTGGCCCCCATTGCCAAAAAATTTGTCACCCACCGTGAGAAAACTGGCGGAAGAAAACCTGTGCTCATGCTTCAGCCACTCCAGTGCAAATTCAGCTTCTCCCTGTAAGTTTAGCTCAAGAATTCAAGCTAAGATGCTGGGCTTTGAAAAGCTGAGGGATGTGCATGTGTTGCCTTCTCTTAGGAGGAGTTGACTTTGAAAGAAAAAAAAAAACAGAAAAGAGAGTAGAGATTTCTTAAAACAGAAAGCTTTGCTAGAGCTTGTTTATTAGTATATATCCATTTATAAAAGATTTACTGAAGTATTAATGTAATACAAGAAGAAACCTACACATATGTTTGCTAAAGAGGAGTCAGTAGGTCCATAACAGGTTAAAATGCTACTTGTTTATAAACTGTTTCACGTCTCTTCAAAGAGAAATTCAGTAATTTCTGAGAGGGGTTCCCTGAGGATATTTTTCTCTATTTTTCTATCTCTCTCTTTCTTTGTGAAAGTTGTAAAAACGCAATGGGAGGACAGAGCAAAAATGTTGAAAGTTTTTCTTTCAAATATTCTCTTATGAACTGGGAACTACGTTGGGAATATGTGAGGGTATGGGAGCTGGATGATAAATTTGACGATAGTCTAGTTGAATTGGCAGAATAAGCATGCATGCTGTTTTAGAAAGAATCTCTCCACAGGGCTGTAATAGCTTGATGCCTTCCTCTTCAGTAAGTCATTTCTGTCAAGTTAAAGGCCAAAATTCAAACTGGCTTGTTGTCAAGGACACTAAGCACAGCAGGCAAAAATCCCCAAGGCTACCCAATTCACGGCACAGATAGATAAAGCTGGCAGAGCCTGGTTTACTCTTCCTCCCTTCCCCCTTGAAAAATCCTCTTCCCTGGGTTTGGTTGTTTGTTGTTTTTTTTTTGAGGATATGGACACTATTCTGCATGCTAACACAATTGAGCAGAAAGTATTTCAATGGTTCATCTGTTTGTGAGTAAAACAATCCGTTATTGTTTGGGGGTAACACTAAAATAATGCACAATTCCCCCCCCCCCCCTCCAGTGACTGCGTGGTGCTGGAGCCTGCTCTGCCCTTCCAGCTGTGCTCACCTCCTTCCAGCTGTGCTCACCTCCACCACAGCTGGAGGGAATTGTCACTGGCAGAGGGACGGGGTCCAGCATCCCCTCCCGGTGAGCACCAGCCCTTTACCTTGGCTGTTGTGCGACGAAGCAGTTCAAATGGCTTAAGCTCATAATCCTAAATTGTGCCGTTATGACCATAAGAAATGATGGAAAATTCTGTGGAATTAGGTGTTTGTAATAGCTTTCTGTTTTACACTTTGGTTCCTGATTCTCTCGTAAGAATCTACAGCAGCCCATTTAGGAATAAAGGGCAATGTTAAACCACACTATTAACTTCAAGTGTTATTGACCACTAAAATACTCCAGGAATATTATGTGTCCCTGAATGTCCTCACTAATGTGCAGTTTTAGCAATAGTTGGGGTTTTTTTTGAATGGTAGATGTTTCTTTGCCAATTGATTATGAAGAAGCCCTGCTGAAGAAAATAGAATTTGATTTTCTTTCTTTAACAGATAACACAATGTTACCTTTCTCTCACAGCAGTTTTTGCTTTTGCTGGTAAAGAAATATTTTTTGGTACGATGCAGTCTTTATTTCCTCAAGTTGATGAGGTCTTTCTCAATACATTTTATTATCTGGAGTAAAATGGCATTTATTGTAGGAGCGAATTAGGAGGAATAGCGTTTTCTTTGACCTTTCAATATGTTTGCGTTTTTGTCTTCCATAAAAATCTGCCTATTCCTCCAGTGATTAGACCAAAATAAAATGCATATGTGTTTATCAACTTAAAGTTTTCATCTCTTGTTTACTTTACAAAAAGGCAAATTAAATTTGCATTTGTTAAAATCTAGTCATCTAATTAATCTTCATAATTTCCAGGACACTATATTAAAAGCTCTCCTTTGTGTTTTTCTCCTTAAAATAAAGGTTAAAAACCCACTGAAGATAGCTGCCTTTTTATTTATTTTGAATTCAAGGCAAGCGCTCACATCAGTGAGGGGTCTGAACTCCTTTTTTCCATAGTCTTGACTTTTCTTCCTCGCACCCCAAATGTGGTGTGCTTTGCATCCCCGAAGTAAATTGGACATTACAGCTGAGAAATCAATCCCTGTGGTCAGTATTTTTACTTCTTCTGGTACATGGAATGTATGACCTAAAAAGTTTCTTGAAAAGGAATCATCTTTTGAAATGCATGTGCTCCATTTTCCTGAAAAGCAAAAGCAAAAAAACCCAAAGAAACCCCTAAGACTATATGTATCCAGACTACATATGAAAATTAATTGAGTGTATGGATTGTGCTTTTGCTTTAATATTTATTTTTTTTTGACTACACGAGCAGAATTTAGAAAAGCAAGGAATTTCAATTTGGTTCAGACTGGCAGTGATTGATGTACTTCCAGGAGAAGCCTTGTTCTTTATCTGGTGTGGTTTGATGTTTTTACCTGGGCAGACATCTTTATAAGCACGTGGGAGCTTCAGTTTAAACTCAGAATTAAAATGCAGAGGTGTCGTGTTGTACAAGTGTAAGTCTAATTAGGGGATACCTCATTGTTGAAAGAGGTTTCTTTAGCATTAATGGAGAGAGAATCTGTGAGATTTGGTAAACTGTGGGTTCAGAATTGAGTAGGTGAATGTAAGCTAAAGGTCTGATGTCAGCCTTTGAAAGAAAAATTGAGTGAATTTTCTGGGGTCTTGAAATTATAGTTACTTCAGCATTACACTGAAATTCCAAGCAGTATCTCTTAACTCTTTATTAAAAACGTCTGTAGACAGGTAACCATCAAGCTAAGTACTATGATGGACATGTTGATATTGAATTTGTCTGTAAATACCCTATTAAACAACACATCAGAGAGAACAGAAATGGTTTGGTGCAAATAAATAAATAAAAATATCTGAAGTGTTGGGGCTTTTGGATTTTGCAGAGAGCTTCTGTGTGTCTAATTTTTCATCTCCCAGCTACTTCTTACATGGAGCAGTTTTATGCTGTGATCTGCTGATGCATTTAACCCGCTCCTGAAATTGTTTTTAACTGAAATGAAAATACTTCTCTTGGGGTCTCCCTTCTACAGCTGAGTGCTGAAATAAGGTGAGATAAGGTTACAAGGCGTACGTGAAGTTCAGGAGCTCGTAGGTGCCTGTGAGCGATCCACCAGCCCATGAATATACTGGAGTCAGAAAAGGGGTCCAAATTGTGAATTTACTCTTTGAGCTAGGTGGCTATGTGACGTAGCCAAGTAAAACTCTGCCCTTGCACCTTTTCCAAGAGATCCTATAATTCATTAAATAATCCACCATTAAATTTGCTTCTGTAAAAGTGCAGGCTATAGCAATAAACCCCTGACTCTTTATAAGACCGACTTCTGCGTGTTGTGCAATAATTACCTAAAATATAGTATGCTGCATGTACAGCTAGTACACATAACGGGGGCACCTACATCTTTTATTCCTTCTTCACGAGATTTTTAGGGAATTGACTGTCAATAGACTTTTTTTTTTTTCAAGACTTCTTTGTTAGATGTGTTTGTCACAGCACGATAAACCAGCGCAGATCTGAGCATCAGTCGGGCACACTGACACCAATGAGCAGCCTCTTCGTCTACTTAGGGTAATGTAATCACTTCCAGTAATTGCACTGTCACCAGCTCTTATTAGTAGTGCTTTTACCTGGTCTAGTAGGAGACTTAGGCAAACAAAAGAACCATGGAAATGGGCGCTTTTCTGCATTGTGTTCTTCAGTTTGAAATGAAATACCTTCTTGGAGTGAGAAGGGTCTGTCTGGTAACAGGATAAACACCACTTCAGTTTAATCCAACAGCCTGGCTTGGGTTTGCAGTCGCAAAGCGATTGCTTTGTTCAATCACAGAAGTAATTTGCCTTGTCTACAAATAATGTTTTGATAAACTTCAATAGAAATTAGCAAGTCAGCCATCAAATGGGATTTATAAAAAGTTGCTTGGGAAAATGCGTTGTAAGTAGTCTGCAATTCAAGGCATTTCCTTCGCAGGATGCTTATCAAGTCCGCATGTGCTACTTCCAAACTGAACTAGAGCGTAGATGAGAACTATTTTTGATAGAAGGAAGAAAATAAAACAAAATAAAGCCCGGTTGGAAAGTAGTACCAGTTTTTCTCTTTTTTTTTTTTTTTATCATTGCCTTAGGATGTAAATCCTACAAGTGTGTGGAGAGAAAACAGGCTTTGAAACACCAGAAGGAATCAGCTTATTCTGTGATGTTTGAGATGGTGCTGGTAGTGTAAACCTGATTGAAGTAGTGATTGGAGGAGTAGTGACAGAATCATAGAATGGTTTGGGTTGGAAATAGCTCATTGAGTTCCAACCCTCTGCCGTGGTCAGGGACACCTCCCACCAGACCAGGTTGCTCCAAGCTCTGTCCAACCTGCACTTGAACACTTCCAGGGATGGGGCAGCCACAGCTTCTCTGGGCAACCTGGTCCAGCGCCTCCCCACCCTCGCAGGAAAGAGTTTCTTTCTAGTATCTCATCTCAATCCTCCCCTCTTTCAGTTTAAAACTATTACCACTCATCCTATCGCTCCACTCGCTGATCAAAAGTCCCTCCCCCAATCCCTGAATATACCAGAAGTCTCTGGATAAAATGACTTGATAGTGCATATATACTGAGTGAAGACTAACTGTCCCTCTTATTTCTGTGGTGTTTCTTCACCACGGTGGCTGTATCAGTCTTAAGGACAGTCCTGCTTCCAGGTGCCTATGTAGAACATTTTTTGTTCTTTTTTTTTTTTTTTTTTTTTAATGATAATGGCAACCAAAGCCTCGTGCAGGAGGTCCTGGTCATGGCTGCCAGCCTCTTCTGGGGTGGTGGGATTAAGGTCTTGAAAGACGAAGGGAAAAAGGATCCATCAAATATTTTTGCAGGGATCTTCTAGATTAGAAAGTTGATATTAATCTGTTTTCTAGGCTTTTGAGGTTTCAAAAATCAGCAGTAAAACCTGGCACACGGAAGCTGTCTACAGATTTTGGGAGTCAGCGCTGCCTTAGTTTCACCATCAAGCTGGTGGGTAAACTTCAGGGATGAGCTTAACCTTCTTTCCAGGCTGAAAAATGACCAGGCTGGAAATGGGATTGCACCTGTCATTCTCCTCTTACTGATTTTTTTTGGCCCTTCATCTGATTTCAGTCAAATTTGATAAGGGCAGAGATGTTCAACTCATGGAGATGAGTAGGTCGGTAGAACAAATTCCCCCTCCCACAGTCCAGAGGGGGCAAAGAGGGGTCCCTGGTCCCAGTCTCAGCTGCGTGGACAGGAGATGTGGAAGGAGGAACCTGGGAGAGTGGGAGAGGAGCTCTGAGGTAGGAAGGACAGAGAAATCCATGTGTTAAGTCCACTGCACCTCTGCAGGTGAATTAAACTCCTGAATGAACAACTGGAGTGAGAGTGTTTGGTTGTTTTTTTTTTTTCCCCCCAGAAGTTAACAACATTCTCCAAGGGAAATATCCAGATGACTTTATCAAGCACCTGTAATAACACTCTCTATCTGTTTGTTTTGACTTAAGGGGTTGTGTTTTGCTTTTTAACCCAGATGAAATTGTGCGTTAATTCCTTACACGAAGATCCATCTGCGTCCTGTGAACCTGTCGCTCACAGCATCAGCCGATGCATCAACCTCCTACTGGCATTTTTTAATTAAAAGAGCAGCACTATCACTTCAAATTAGTGCCACGCAGCTTATTTTAGTAAGGAGTGAAATAGTGTTTAAAGGTTGTTCTCTTATGAAAATTCTTTATTATGTTATGGTGTCTTTTGATTCTATCTAGTGCTTGGACAATATCAGATTCCAAGGTGTGCGAGTCCTCTTAGTGATAGGAATGCAAATAAAAGGCTTGCAGTTAATATCTCAACTATTTGATAAATAGGAATCGCCTTCTCAAAAACAAACATACATCACATTATGCTGTGGTTCCCACAAAGCAGCATTAGCCTGTTTCCAAGCACGTTCTCTGTGTCGAGAAGGTAATAAAGAAACAGATATTTCTGGGAGCTTCTGTCTCGTGAACTGGGATGTTTTTTTGTAATCCCGTGCAGTGAAGTTGTTAGGCCTCTGCTACACTAAATTACTGCGAGAGCAAGTAATCCACGGAGTGAGAGCTAGCCCTAGTGAGAATTTTCCTCATACGGCATTACATTTTATCTGGAATATTAGCACTCTTAACCATCCGTGTGAAATGTAATGTATTGAATCTATGTAATCAATTTAAAATGGAAGGCAAAACGTCTTAGGCTTTGATTGAACCAGCTGTCCTCGTGTATTGTTTTTTTAAGATATTAAATTTTGGACTTTGGGTGTGTTAATATAGTGGTTTCATAAAGAACTTTTTGTTTAGGATAACTTTCTTGATATTTTTTTGTTGCGGGATCCTGCAGCGAGTGGTGTCATTTGCATAAAATCCAATGTCTAAATATGAAATACATATGCTACGGTCATATAGGAAGAGGCATGATACCTCTTCATTCAAGCTCTGGTTTATTTATACAATACCTTTGACGGAGGTATCTCAAAGCAGTAGTGGCATTATAATTTATTGATGTAATGGACACTGGCATTTTGTACAAGGCAAATAGCAAACAGTTGCTGTTGCAGGCAAAGTGATGAATGTATAATGTTGAGAAAATCGTACCCAAACATCCTGGTCAGAATAATGCACGAAAATGTTTTCATCAAGATCCGAGCCGTTGTGACTGTGGATTCACTTGGGATTAGAAAGGGTGTTTCCTTTATTGAGTAGCTTGAAATTGTTCTTTAAAAAACTGCCCCGGGGTAGGGGGGAGATCCACATATGTTGCTGTTGAGCCACCGACGTTGCTAAGCCAAACTGCCTTTGAAATGAAAGCATTTATTTTTTTAATTAAAAAAAAAAATAATAAAATCTACGTGCAGGCTGTATGTTATCTGGGTTTGGTCTAAACTCTATTTTTATTTCGCTCTCCGAAGCCAGCCTGTAACTAAAACATTCCTGGCGTCTTTTGGCTGGAGATGTAGTCAAGGACTTTTTTTCATCCTGCTTTCAAGAAGGTGGTTCCAGCCTTTCTTGAAGCTGCTCCAAAGGAAATTTCCTTCCCTAGCTGGTCCAGTGACAGTAAGGGAAGTCACCGCTTATGGTCCAAAGCCGGAGTGACGTCCTCTCCCCGTTGTCATGTCCTACCATGCTTAATCTGGAAACAAGTGGGAATACTTAAGGTAGCGAGGTGGTACAAGATAAGGGTTGGGAATCGCGCTGTATCCGTGATGTTAGTTCTGCTTGAGCTCACGCGATTCACGAGGTGGTTGTTAGCGGAATAATACAGATAAACGTTTTATGGGCACGAAGGAGAGGGCCTGTGTCAATGTCCATCGGCCATAAACCCCCCCCACCCCCCACCTCCTGACTAAATCGAAGGGTGTTTTTCGTCACGCATTGGTTTTTCTTGCTCAACCATAGATTGGCTCTGACCAGTCTGTTTGTTTTGTTGTTCATCCCTGGTGACTGTCAGTAGCGCTGGGCTGAATAAACAGAGACTATTGATCAAATTTGAAGTCATTAACTTGGCAGTTTAAATAGATGCTGTCCTATATAATTAGAACAAGGGAGTAACACATAGGCTGATACGGCTTTATTCTGAATAAAAGCCTTCTTTTCATGAAATCTTGTTTGGTGCTATTCAGCTCCCAGTGTTGTGCCTCCCGTAGGTCACGTGAGAATTAGACATTTTGTTTAAAATACCTAAAGCGACGAGGGTGGCTTTGCTTGTGTAAGAGAGTGATGACCCCGGTATAAAGTGGATCTGCTGAACTTTGATACTATTTGGAGGTGGTGTTTGGAAGAAGGGGGTGCTAACGGGAGGTTGTTTATTAACCACCCCCAGGTAGAGGATGTTTTGGGGAGGAAAGCTGCTCGGTGCTAAACGAGCGGCGTTAATTCCAGCGCAGTTTTTTTGATTGTCCATCTCGCTGCTGCTCAGCTGAGAGGAACTGTCAGATCTGGGTGTTTATACTCAAACACGACGGGTGATTAATGATTTCTGAAAGAAGACGTTCCCTTTTAACAGCGGCTGTCGCGCGATGTGCCCGTCAGCCTTCTAAATCACATTTCAGACGGAGCACGGCCCGGGGAGTATTTAGCAGCACGCGTGCCGGCCTCACGGCAGGACCCCTTCCAGCCGATGACCGGCGGGGGTGGCGTGAACGCCGGGGCCAGGAGCAGCGGTAATCTCATTAACAGATGTGGATGGTGTGCCTGCAGACAGCCCCGGTGCCCCCGAGTCACCCTGCGAGTCCCCGGAGAGCCTGGGGAACCCAGCCGCGGGATGCGCCCGCACTGACCCAGCATTTCCCGGGGCACAGCCGCGGCCACGTGCAGCTCCTTGCCTGGAAGTCAGATGAGAACTGATGTAACTTGGTTCATCCAGCCTTTGCCCGTGACCCCAGCCAAAGTCCTTGTGGGGATTTACCACTTGGGTGACTAATAGGCGATTAGGTGGCTTGCAGGCAGCGTGTGTATGTGCTTCCCACAGAGGGGACTTACTGTGTCACAACGACAGCAACAAAAAAATGTCTCTTATGCATCATTCTCTCATTGCAGCTTTTAAATAGCACTGGCTATTAAATCAGATTTCTTTTTTTTCTCTACGTAAAAGCTCTCATACTAATTCCTAGGCAAGTTTGTTACGTAGGGATGTTTATCCTACAACAGCTGGACAAATGACCTATAGAAGGAAACAGTGATTCTGTGCTGGGATTAATATTAAAAAAAAAAGTAGGTAAATGAATGATAAAAATTTGGCTTCCAAAAGTTATTAATATCTTTTAATTGCAGTCTTTTTTTTGGAACAAGCCTCATTCCTGCCCTGTTCTCCATCCTCCCTCTGCCTCAACTTCCTTATTCCCCCCCACCACATTGCACCCCACCATCCTTCCCCATCCACCGGTGCCACCGCTGTCACCTCCCGCTCCCCACGCACCCCTGCGAGGTCGGTGGGGCTGGCAGGGGGCCTGGGTTAATAGCCCGAGAGGAGCTGATGGACGGGCAGGGATCCAGCGTCGGCACGGGTGCCTTTTGCAGCTACACCCCGGCGTTTGGGGCCTCCTGTGCTTTTTGTAAACAAGGAGGGTTTAAGCTGAGGGCTCTGAACAAATGAAAAAAAAAAAAAAGAAACAAAAACCAAACCTGCCTAAAGAAAGTGGAGAGCGATTTGTAACATCTTGGGTGGATGTTGAAAGGGATTATAACAGGCTGAGTAATTAAGAAACAAAGTACTGAAGATTTTAAAGTCGATGCACTTTATTCAAAATCAGAAGTGATGCCAAGAATTTTATTTGGGCGAACACAGTTCTTCTTTCCTCTTCCTGAATTTAAACTTTGCGCCTTTATTTCAGCTTTTGTATTGGAAATGGCTACAGTAATTTTCCCCTTCTTGTAGCTGAGCTCTTGATCAGTCTGAATTATTTTTTAAACTTTACCTGGACAGTCAAGGTGTCATTTTTCCAGTTTTTTGCATGCCCCTCCTGGGTCGTCTGGAAGCTGGTGGATATAATTTGAATATGGAATGGTAATGAAGACAGAAATGGATGCGTGGCTGTGTTTTACCCCGTATCTCAGCACACAGAGTTGGCTCTAACAGGCTCAGTACGGGCCGATCGTGGGGTGGCTGAGCCCGTCCCAACACCCAAGCACTGCTCATCCTGGCGGAATGGACTTGGAAAAAAATACTGGATCGTGCTTTGTGTGAAACCCTGCTCTTTTCTCGACAGACAGTGTTGGCTGTGTGTGACGAATAAAACTGCTCACCTCCTTTTTAGTACTGATTTGCTACAGCAAGGTATCCAGGTGGTATTTGCGACAGCTCTGGGCCCCCCCTTTTTTTTTTTCCTTTGGTGGTAATAGCTTTATTTGACTGAGTATTTTTAAATCAGATGCAGTCTTCCCATTTCAGTAATCTATACTGTCTGTTCTGTATTGACAGCAGCTGAAACCCAGCAAAAGAATGGAAGTTAAAACCGTTCGCTAAACATTCCGTGCCCGAGAGCTGGTAAGAAGGTAATCATCAAGAAGAAAAATCAGGAGAACGTTTTAATTCCATCTAGCTTGGGCAAATTCCACACTTTTTCCCCACAAGACACTAAAAGCACCTCAGTGCTAAGATCCAAGTCAGGACCAAAACATCATTTATTACAGGCTATTAGACTGTGCCACTTCTTTCCAGCACCAGCCCCATCTCGATGATCTGTACATTCGTTATCCTCAGGTTGATAACGGCAGCCCGGGGAGCTATGGGGAGGAAGAAGTACTTCTGAATGAATTCCAGCTGGTTCCACTTTCGCCCGTCCATTTGCTAAGTAGCCTGGAACAACATGAACTCATTGCTCTAGGCTTTTGTACGCTGTTAACTCTTCACTGAATATTGACTTTCACCTCCCTGGTTTTTAAATCTGAGCTCGCTCTTGGTGTGTTCAGCAAGTACTGCTCCATCTCATCTGTTTGTTATCATGCTTTACCGCAAAACCAGCAACACATTTGCAAATAAGGACGGCAAAAGCTGTAAGAGCATGAAAAAGTTTCTTTGGGAGTGAGGCCCACGGCTTTGAAAAGCTTTATATGACAAAACTTTGAGGCTTCTTACGTTTCTATCCAAACATGCTAAAAAACACTGGGCATACCTCACTTAAAATAAGAGCAGGGGAAACAACTAGCTACACTAGAAATTAGGGAAAGTTTCTAAGTCATTAGTTAACCCAAGATACGTCCTTTTAAAGCAGTGATATGGGTACTGATGCTTTGAAAGAAAGAATACTTTTCAGTTACTTGCAAAAAAAATTTGGGGTGTTGACTGTGCCTTTTGAAAAGTGATCCAGTACCTGATGGAATTTGTTCCGGTAACGGTTACTGAAGATGTTAGTGGTAAAGTTGGTGCTTGCTGTTATCCTTTGCAGTAGATTTCTAGTAACTACTTGTCATAAGATTTTCCAGTTATTAAAGAAATGCAAAATGTGTCTGAGTTACACTAGAACAGCTTATGCCCAGCGCACTATATTTTCCTGAGGTTTGTTCTTTTTATATATATAATAGGCTATAGGCTAAATTTCTTTTTTTTCTGTAGAACTTATGTGCTGGAGAATCTTTACTCCAATGTCTCAGAACAAATGAAGCAATGTGAATTTTTGAATATGGTGGTCATCAGCGTTTTATGCATTTAACTGCAACTTCTAAAAATTATTCTGGCAAAAATTGTTTTTACTTATTTTCAATGTTTTCTAATATTTTGGGTTGTTTTTTTTTTTTTTTCTTTCTTTGCTGGCAAATAATTTCAGCATCAGCAGCATCCTATCACCTTAGCAATCCCCTTGTCAGTTGCTTGTTCTTTACTTTAACGTTGAGTCGAGGAGTCCTGCTTTGACCAAAGCCAAACCTGTGTATTTAGTTTTGAGGCAATGTTCCATGTGAATTCTTTAACTAAAACTCTTCTGCTGATACATTTAAGCCCTCATGGGATGAACTAATAGTTTACATAGTTTACAACTTACACATAACTTAACGCCATTCATTTTTTAAATAACAATGTTCTTGCTTTTAAGCAAATCTCCTCAGCGCCTGATGAAAACCAGACATTAATTTTGTACTGTTTATTAAAATACCCCCACTGGAAAATTTTGTTCCTATAAAGTTGATTTTTGTACCTTATTTAATTGCAGTAAGATATCAAAGAACCTAAATACTGTCTGGAAAAACAGATCTCAATTCTTAAATTGAGAATGTGTTAAATGGCATTTTTTTTTCCCTCCTTTACAATATTGTTTAACATTCAAGTTGTTTTGTTGAAACATTGACGTTACCTGTATGTGAAGGGCTGTAAATACCAGCCCCTCTTTGGAGATAAAAAACATATGGTTTTGGTTTTAAACTGAAAAATATGCTTAATATCAGCTTGGAAGTTTTAGACCTTTTACTGTACGAGACGAATTCAGTGTTTCTATTGAAACGTTACTTGGCTGTATCTAGTCAAACTTTGGCAAGATTTTCAGTACCGCGGTCTCTGCTTTCACAGGTTTTACGTGTTTTGCAGTGGAAGGACAGTCCTTTTTTTCTGCTTTTTGCAAAACAGGCAGATGTTTTGAGGCAAGACAATATGTATATGAAGAGAGCGGGAGATAATACTGGGTTGGAAGGTACAAAAGTCGTGGGTTTATTTCTGTCTGTCATTTCAAAAATGTTTGGCTCCGTGGACAGGAGCCCAAGGCTGGATCTGGTTTAATTGGTGTGATTGCTTGGGCTGGATCTGGTTTAATTGGTGTGATTGCTTGGGCTGGATCTGGTTTAATTGGTGTGATTGCTTGGGCTTCCCATTAATTCTAGGTGTATTGGTAACATCCGCAAATGCGTTGCTTCTGGTTTGGGTCCCTTGTTCTGTACTTTTTCCTCTTTTATAAAGCAGCAGAGAGCAGTTGGGCAAGTTTTCCTCCTGGACTTAGGAAATGAATGTCTTGTAAAAGCTTTAAGTCCATTAATTGGGCAGTGTTTTGAGTGTTTGGAGGAGGGGAAAACCGCTGTTAATGCAGAAATGTACTGGTAACTTGAGCCTCGCAAACTGGTTATAAAGCATATAGTTGTAACAGGGGCATGGGTAGCCCCACAGAGAATATCTGGGAAGAAGGGGAATCTAAATTTCTGTGTTTTATAGTGAACATATTTATTGGAAAAGCCATTTATGTACTGAATTAGTAAGCAAACAATCAGCTGCACGGGAGAGTCCTTATAAGCTGCTTTTGGTAATGAAAATAGGGTGTTTAACACTTTACACGCTTAACTTATGAAAGTGGAGAGATCAGAGGCATGTTAAATTAAACACACCTAAATGAAATGCTGATGGAGCAGCAGAATGTGCTGCATGGGGGGGGCTCTCCTTCTCCGTTAGAGCAGTGTCGGCTATTTAATATATCATTCCTGCCTAAGTCCTAGGTACAGTGTTCGGGGGGGAGTGTATATTTGATGAGTAATTCACTGTTTTTCATCTTGCATTTTCCAGAGAAACAAATCTATACGTCTGAAGATTTGGATGGTATTTCTAAACAGGACCTTTTCTTTACTGGGAGTACTGGAGAAGGGCTGGGTGTGAGTTTGATCCCTGGCTCTGCCCAGGACCTGTTGTGAGCAAATTGGGTTGAGTGTAGGGGCCTCTTTGGTATTGACACTTGCAGAGAATTGAAAAAGGTACTTTGAGAACCCCCAAGTGTTAAAAGTGCAAAATATTTTTGGCAATCTTAGTAAAATTCAGTTTGGAATCTGAGTTATGAGTGCATGTGGGTGGAGGAACATGTTTTTCATGCTTTAGGAATTTTTTTCCAGATGCTTTCTCAGTGCTTGGGTAACTATAAAAGCTAAGTATTAAGACTTCAGCATGGATTTATTCCTCAGCTTTAATGTAATTTAAAAAAATTGAGCCACATAGTTTCGTGGCATGTTTTCAATTGTATTATGGGGATGATGTCGCATGGTGCACGTTAGTGTCTGTGTCAAAATGTGAACACGAGTACGTGCAAGATGAGCACAAGCCGTGCAGATGAACCTATCTCGATAGACACTACTTGCTTGAAAATATGAATTATTCAATGCAAGCGTGTGTGGTTGGAGATACAAGAGGTGTAAGGGAAGAAATCCAGATTTGTGTTGATCCTGGTAACTACAACTTGCACAATGGAATGTGGAGTAAATGTAAAATGCCATTTTGTATTTCCAGGAGGAATTTTGTCATTGAAATTCTTATGTTTAGCAATCAGCTAAGAGATTGTATTTCCCCCGAGAGCAGGATATTATTTTAACAGAAATTTTGAGTTCTTTCCAGGTATTTCTGTTTCTTACCAGTATATACAGGAGCTGGCACTGTAGCTGAAGCCTGAGCGTATGCTTTGTTTTTGGAGAGTTGGGAGACCATATGTGGACACTTTAACAAAGGAAAAGATCAACTGATTTGGCGAAATCTCTCTCTACGAAGTTATTATTCCACTTGGTTGTGGTTCTGGCAAATGTGTTGGTGAGGGTGGAGGACTGAGTTTTAAAATTCATACAGTGGATCTAAATTATTTTATATCCTGTTAATGTTTTCTCTGGTAAAATTGTGTAATTGATAGGGTGGTTTTCGAGAATGGCTGTAAAATGGAGGTAATAACGACTGACTTCCCTCTTGAGTTCCAGTTTTCTAAGAAAGTGGTTGTGTTTTGAACATGCTGGGAGGGAGTCTGCAAAGAAAAGGTATGAGGATGGGACAGAAGGTGCTTTAAGGGCATGTTCTTGATGGCAGAGGAGGCTTCACCAGTTACAGTCCTGCTCTTGTCCCGGTGTCTCTGCTGTATTTCTTACAGCTGAGCAGTTGCTGTAGGGCCAAGAAGAACAGGTACTTGGAGGTGGTGAAGCAGCAGTTTATGAAAAATAAACTTAAAAAACAAAAGGCCTCCTGGAAGTACAATTTGAGTGAGAAATAGGAACTTCATGTTGCTGGAATTTGCCTCGTGGGATACAGGGCACATAAATTCCCTGGGCAGCTTCGGAGCTGAGGCTGGGCCAAGGGCACGTCCGCAAGACTCAAGCAGTCAGGGACACTTGGGGTTTATGTCTGTCTCGGAAATAGGAGAGCGTAGAGAGTATGAGAAGGTTCTTGGCCTGGATTAGAGGAAGGCATAGCGAAGTCATAAGAAAACTGATGTAATAGCTGGGATTTAATGAAAGATTTAATCTGGGAGGTAGCCTTTGTATCAGGCATTTGTTATGGGTGAGCAGAGGGGGAAGAGGAGAAAGAAAAGTTAGTATGAGGGATAATTGGATATGCTTTTTCCCACTTCTCAGATTTGTGTGCCTTTCTCTGGTTCTGTACATCAGCATTCATTCAGCTTCCTATTGATCTCCCTTTTTTATTTTTAACCCGGCAAAGTTCTTCAACTAATTCCATAACTCTTGGTGTTTCTCCAAGTTTTACATCTCAATCGGTTCATTCTTAAACTTGCTTTACTGGTCCTGTGTTGCACACAGGCTTAGTTAACTGGGAATTTAATGAGTCTTATTCTTCCAAGAGTCCTATGATTTTTTTTTAAATTATTTATGTTATTGAGGGCTAAATCGCCCCTTGTTGGTGTGTGTTTATGAAGATTTACTGTTGGTTGGTGCCCAACAGTATTTTGTTGGTCGGTGCCCAGCAGGATTTTTCAGTTTGAGTAATTTGTAGGAATCCTGGAGAAGAAACTCCTGTTTTGTCAATTTGGTATTGTTTGCACTACGAGGACTGACTCTTGTTCGTGACAGGTTTCTGCTTAGGTAGGATGGAATTTTTGGTTCCTGGCTAAGTAGATACTTTAATGACATGTTAATGGACTAATAAAAATGGCTTTTTCTGGGTGTGTGGTTTTTTGAAGATCTCTTCAAAGTTGTCTAGTGTTTGCAACTGGCTGCACGAAGCCAAGTTCAGCCCACGAGGAAAGCATGCCTTGAAAAGAGGCTTTGATTTTTACTGCAGCCTACACAAAAGGGCCACAAAAAGGCTTCATGTATCAAATCTAGCAACTCTTTGAGAACTGAGGGTTTTTTTTTAATGAAGCATTGCTTTAATCTGGTAGTCAAGGTCTGTTTTAGCATGAGTTCAGGCAGAGTTGGGGCATGATGATGTGGGCTGGTCCTACAGTCTGAGAGGTCTTAGTGGGGTTTTTTCTTGGTTGGTATACATGTCAGATTGCAAATCTCGTTGGCACCACCATGCCAAGATCGTTAGTGGAGACCACTCAAACGTACACGTCCGTATAGAATTAGTTCTGTACAGCTAATTGGTTTATTTGGCAAACGTAACGGAAGACTTCAGTTTTGTTTATCTTTTTCTGCGCGCTGCAGTGATTCAGATTTGGGTACTGAGAAGTTAAAGCAGCCCGTGGATTTATGTATTTCAGTCTCAAGCAGACAGAGAGAAAGACCAAAAGTATTCCTAAAGCAAACAAAAAAAGGACTAGAATAGAAACCTTGGCCTTTGCGGTGACAACTTGAACTCCAATTTGTGAATAAAGCGATATATTTTAGTTCAGTGATGTGGCTAGCTGTAAAAAAACCCTGCATTTTTACACACTTAGTGCCTTTGGCCATCTTTCCTTTTCCATTAAACACTTTTTCTTGTACCCTACCAAGCATAAATGATTATCACCCTTAAAAAAACCCAGAACACTGAAAACCTTCATGGATTGCTCAGTAGTAGAAATAAAACCAGAGATTTATCTGCAGTGAAGTCTCATTTAAAGTTCTGCGCAAAGGAGCGGTGAGCAGATCCATTTGGAAAGGCGCTTTGGAAGAGGTGGCCTGTGGTATTCGGAGTATTTTCCACAAAATACGCTGAACTGTTTGGATGAGATGTGATTTCACAGAACAGATTCAGCAAAGATTTTAATTGTGGGCCAAAGCTTTGGGGCGTCAGAGCAGCATGTGGTAAATAGCTGATGTTTGCTTTTTTTTTTTTTTCTGGAGGCTTTTTTTGACACTTCAAGCACATTATTTTTGCCGTGCAGCGTTCTGAAAACTGGTTTTGGGTTGGTTTTTGTTTTTTTTTTTTCAGAATGGCAGGATTTTTGCTGTGGAAACCAGCCTGTAACCAGGGCGCACGGGGGCCTGTCCTCCTGCTGTGCAGTAGAACTGGAGCAACCCTACCTCCAGCTTCACAAATCAAAAACTAGGCAGACTTTGAACCATTAGCAGAGATGTTTCCATTATTTGGATGCATCAAATTTGACCTGCATTGTGGACTTTTTTTATTTTTCAATGGCCTGCAGTAACTTTAGTTTCATTTTATGTCAAGATCTTTGTTGCTCTTCCCTCCGAAGCCTCATTATTATTCTTTCCTTCTTGTTTATGTCTTAAAGCAAACCAGCCTGTGATGCTTTTAATCATTATGCGACATATCTCTGATTAAAGATGGCCTACACAGAAGTAAATATTAAGTAAAGCCTTTTCTACGTCATCAGCCTGCTGGCCTGTGTTTATCTTCTGTCAGAGGGGAAAACGAATGTATCCCGGAATCTGGCTGCCTGTTTGTACAAGCACAAATGATTAACCTGGAATATCAAAGGGAAGGCCAGAGATGGCTGAAAGGCATATTTGCCAGCATCATTTGCTACGACCTTCTCCTCCACCCCCCCAACCCCTTCCCTAAGGAAGATGTGGACGTACTGCTGGTTTGTCTGGTCTTCAAAATGAACTTCAGGACTAAATTGAAGGCCGTCGTTAGCTCAGATCCTGTCCAGGTGTAAAAGTCCTTAATTTGAGCAAGGAGACTCTTCTGGTAACTCTTAAAGTGTGAATTATTGCAGTCCCAGGTGCAAATTTGCCTGCTGTTTTGCATCGGTACAGGCTGGGACCTATGGAGTATTTTCATTGCTTACTCTTTTTTTTTTCTTTTTTTTTCTTTTTTTTTCCTGTAGGTCCCAAAACACAACTAGCTAGTTCTTACACTGCATGGCTGAAAATAGTTGTAGAATCTCAGCGCTGCACAGCTGAAATTCTTTGCTGTGAGGGTGGTGAGACCCTGGTCCAGGTTGCCCAGAGAAGCTGTGGCTGCCCCATCCCTGGAGGGGTTCAAGGCCAGGCTGGATGGGGCTTGGAGCAACCTGGTCTGGTGGGAGGTGTCCCTGCCCAGGGCAGGAGGTTGGACTGGATGGTCCTTAAGGTTCCTTCCAACCCGAATCATTCTATTATTCTATGAAAATCAGTGTAGCATCTCAGCGCCGTGCATTGGGATGGGACGTGTTGTGTGTGGATAAACCCACCCTTGGTGGGGGGACAGCTGTGCAAGGACTTTCTTGCAGCCCAGCCGCCATCCATCGAGTGAGGAGGAATGCACAGACGAAGACTTTGATTTTTATTTATTTATTTATTAGTTTGTTTATTTTTCAGCTGGGTTTGTTTACTTGGGAATGTTTGAAATCCTTCCTCATACAGGAGGGTGAGGGATCCAGTCTTTCCCTGGCTGCGTTCTGCTGGTCCTGCTGCAGAGATGGGTGCCTCGGTGGCCAAGCAGCAGTTTTCTGATGCAATTCCCAGCCGGGTTGTTGAGCCGTCGGGGCCTCTCCGTGCTTTTCTTACTTACTACACCCGTCTGTAGCTCGCTCCTGCGGCACCTCCTGAACCACAGCAGATGATTCATTTCTGCTTTGGAAACAGGGTGGACAACCAGGGGCTGGCAGAGGAACCACTCCGCTCGCTCGAGTTACATCTGCATGGGAGCCATCCCCAGGGTGAATACTGACTTTGTGTAAGGCTCGTCCTTTCTTCACCTCCTGCCAAATAGGCTTTCACACCAAGTGCCTTCCCCAGCTGGCTCGTTTGGCCTTTGAAATTATCTCAGTAATGTCAGGTACTTGGAAAAACATTCCCATCCCTTTATAAATATTACAATCTAGATGTAAAGGCATTGTTTCGGTCTTGTTTGGGATCCGTTGTATTAAAAGAAAATAAAATAGTTCTTGAGCGCCGTGCAGCAATCCGGAGCGGGGTATAAACAAATACTGTGTCAAGCCGGAACAAGTCGGTTGACTTTGAGAAGGCAGAATGTAAATGCCCAAGTCAGGAGAATTACTGCCTTTTGTAACATTGCAACAAAATGCAGGGAGATTGCTCCCCCTGACAAGCCCTAAACCTTTCTTGTTTAAAAGAAATGAAAACAAAAAGAAACACAAAGCTCTTTGGAAAGAAGGGAAGTGGGAAAAGACGGGGTTTGGGCAAAATCTCAGTTGCCTGGTTTGCAGGTGAGTATCCATCCCATTCCCCTACGCCGCCTCTGATGCAGGGATAAAATTAATCACTTTTTAAACCTTTGTAGCTAAACCTTCCCAGCTTTTGGGGGGCTGGAGGTAGCAGCAGTCGGATCCCGCTGGCGGGTTTGCTGAAGTCCTGTTGGAGACGAGGCGTTTCAGAAGCAAACCTTGGCACGTCCCCAGCTTCGCAGAGCAGGGAGAGGCTGCTCCCCTGGCAGGGTTTTACCTTCAGGCCTCCCAGAGCCGACCTTTGTCACCCGTTTCTTTACCGGAATTTAGAAATCTATGGCTTTTAAGCGATAGAACACTCAAAAATTTTTTTTTTTTTTTTTTTTGCTCCAGTGGGTTTAATGCGCAAATGGTGGAGCAGAGCCAACGGTCCATCTCGGGCAGCCCTGATTCTGGAGATTGCTCCATAAAGGTTTATTTGGGCTATTAGCTGCTGCGCCAATATTTTTCTTACAAGAAAGAGTAATGGTTTTTGCAACTTAAAATTGAGGGTTTCGCAGGCTGCAACCGGAAAATTGGCAGCCGTGCTCATCTGCTGTAGACTTGAAAGCCCATGGCAGAGGGAGACGAGTTAAATGAAAAGATATAATTCTTCAAGAATAGCTTTAGAAATTTGCGCTGCTGTTTAGCGCCAGAAAGCACACCTAAAACGTAGAATAAAGGTAATAATTACATAGTCAGCCTATATGCAGATAGTTACAGATGGCAAACTCTTCCAGCTCAATAATATATTCTTAAAGTTAGGGATGGGGGGAGGAAAAATGAGTTGTTTGATTAAAAAGGAAAAGCTCCACCACTCACAAAACCTTTAAAATTCCTTTTGGCTAGTACTAGAGCATACAAGTTCTGATTTTACCTCTACTTATTCTCTGTTGTTCCTAGTGTTTTTTGCTCTGAAGCACTCACAACAGGAAGAGGAAATTAAAGGTTGCTCTGTCGTGCTTCCATAGAGCAGCGGATGGTGATGCTGTAATCCTGTTTTGTTTCAAATTGAATTGCCATAGTCCTGCAGACTTCTCTTTTTCAGTCGGTTGTTAAAATAAAAAAAAAATACAAGAGGAGCTTTTTCTGATTATGCAGTTTGCCAGTGTAAGAAATAAGTAATTTTTAATCCATTCTAAAAATAGTTCCTTGGTGCAGCCACTTTAATTATTACTAAGACGGAGGATTTGTGTATTTTTTTTCCATGAACATCTGGGTTAAATACTGGACTACTTTGGTCTGTTTGCTTGGCATGTGAGGTGAGACTGTTTTTATTCTGCTCGCCGTGTTAGGTGGAGAACGTTGCTCTGGAGTTGAGAGGCGTAAAAATAAAATAAAATAAA
The DNA here is from genome assembly GCA_025769975.1 of Gallinago jamesoni. Lineage (NCBI taxonomy): Eukaryota > Metazoa > Chordata > Aves > Charadriiformes > Scolopacidae > Gallinago > Gallinago jamesoni. The sequence goes on along the minus strand of JAOQGH010000069.1, from coordinate 4,307,902 downwards.
TATTTGTTCCCATACATTTGCTACCGTGTCTTCACTTTCCCCAGCATAGAGTTACGGTGAGACCGAGTGTAAATCGGGAGCAAGATGAGACAGGGATGAGAAGGGGACATGGCCATTTGAGCACCTTCTGAGCATTCCTTCTCACCCTGAAAGATCAGAACTGGGTGGAAAAGAGACTACCTATAAAATGATTAGGTCTTACAGTCATCTTCCTCTCTTGGATCCTGGTTTTAGATAAGTTAGAGCTTTAATATTTTCATCTTTGGCTCTGTAGTTATTTTTCCTGGCCTGTTATAAGAGTTTAGTGGATACTGAACAACTTGGATTGCTGAGATTGTGCTGAGCCCTCCTTACTGAAAAGCAAAATAGGCTTGTAGCTGGTAATAGACCTAGTAGAAATGGAAATTGATGCGAGTTTCCTGATCTGCTTTTTGCTGAAATTACTGGGCTATTTTGTAGAACTGGAGAGAGGGAAACAATGTCTCATTTGTGGCCCTTTCAAAGGAAAATGTATTGATGTGATTTCTTTTTTTTCACTATTTTTTTTTTTTTTTCTCCTGAGAGAGGTCCTGTCATACTTAACCACAAAACCTTTCTGCATTTGCAAACTGCTTGTGCCACTCCTGGGCACCCATACCTCTCCCCTGGCTCATCTCACGATTTGTCACGTACCTTCTGTGTGCAAAGAGCAGGAGGTTGCCCTATATTAGATGGGATTTAGTGTTAAGGTCTCCTCCAGGCATCCCCACACCATTCATGGTTCAGAAACTGTTTAGTCCTTGCTGTAAAATGGGCAGGTTCTGGAAGAACACAGCAAAATTCTGGTTTAGCAGTGTAGCCTACAGTGTAGAAAATCAGAAGGTTTTAACAGAAAGGGACGTTCGTGAAATCTTCTGTGTATTTTAACAATAGAACAAAAGCAAAGGAATTTTTTTCTTTATGTAGATACATATTCCAGTCACAGATAAAGAAAGAAAATGCTCACATTTAATAATTGGGTGGGTTTTTTATGAATTAGGATCAGGTAGTATTGTAACTGCTATGATTGCTGGAAAGGTTTTTTTATGGTTTTAAGATTTCTTTCTCTGATATTTTGTTTTGCAGTATTATGTGCCAAGAACCTTGCAAAGAAAGATTTCTTCAGTAAGTATGCCCTAATTGTATAACTTTCTACTCTTGATTAATCGGATTTATTTGTAGATTGTGCATTACCGTCGTGGCTCATCTGTGTTTGTCGTTTGTTCTGTGTTTCCATTCTTGCAGTAACATTGCATTTCTACATGAGTAGACATTACCTTGAATTTTATTTAGATGGTGTAGACTCTAGGGTTGGAAAGGCTGAGGATTTGGGAATTCTAGTTGAAAGTCTGGCTGATGAGACCACAAGGAGGTTGCTGCTCACAATTCCATGGGGGGGTACCCAGAGCATCCATCTCGAAGATGCTCTATCTGTAAAGCGTTCCAGGGAGGAGTGAAGTACCCCAGTGCTGTAGGTTCAATGTTAAGGACTGAATTAAAATGCCTACTTAGCAGCATGCCTGGGTATACATTGTTAAATTAAGCTAGTTTAACCTTTTATTCTCTAAATTTCACGATTTATAGCAGTTATCAATGTGTATGAGAGAAGTACATTAATACATTCAAAATAGATAATTGATTTCCTAATTAGATAAAATAGTTTTAGGATAATGGCAACTTCTATTCTGGCGGGGGGAGGAGGGAACAAGCAGGAGCTCATGATAGCATTATCTTGGAAGAAACAACCCAAAAACATATTATTTTTTTAATAGCACCTTTTCCCTTCCACAGGACTTCCTGACCCCTTTGCAAAAATAGTTGTTGATGGGTCGGGTCAGTGCCATTCAACTGACACTGTGAAGAACACCTTGGACCCCAAATGGAACCAGCATTACGATCTGTGAGTCGTTTGTAAGGTCATAAGGGAAAAATATTCCAGAGAATTATCTAGTAAATGGAATGCAAGGGTTGGCACTGCAACTTCATTTTGCATTAGCGAGAAGAGTCACATTTGCTGAGGAGGACTGATTTTTTGCAACAAGAAATTACCTGTTAATAAAGGAGTGGTACTTTGCTTTTAGTTGTTTGAATTTGGAAATACCTGTGTGTCAGGTACAACAAAACTGCTTAGAGTCAGCTCTGCTGGAGCAGTGCAGTCCAGCTTTTGTAAAAGATTGTCCTTGTTGTAGTGATTTATTTTCTTCAAATAATTAGAAACATAAATTTTATAGTTTTGTACATTAATCAGTTTGTTGCATAGCTTTTAATGAGTCTGGCTGTAGCTAAATTCATGCTGCAGCAATATCAATTTAACATGCTGTGTGAAATCATAGAGCGGTAATTCATTAATAACACCATTTCGAGGCTTAAGCACTTCTGTATTTATAATGAAGCAGCATGACCAATATACTAAAATCTATCAAAATTTGTACCAAATAACACGTAAATTATGTGGAGTAAAAAGAGGTTATTTTTTCTAAAATGACTCTTCTGATGTGTATTTTTCTAGATATGTTGGGAAGACAGATTCCATAACCATCAGTGTATGGAACCATAAAAAAATCCACAAGAAACAGGGAGCTGGCTTCCTGGGGTGTGTCCGACTCCTCTCCAATGCCATCAGCAGGCTAAAAGATACTGGATGTAAGA
>JAOQGH010000069.1:4283701-4305135 GCA_025769975.1 Gallinago jamesoni | reverse complement strand
ACAGGGAGCTGGCTTCCTGGGGTGTGTCCGACTCCTCTCCAATGCCATCAGCAGGCTAAAAGATACTGGATGTAAGATCAATACCCTTCTGTGCCTTGGATCTGGGCAGGGAATACAGTTCCCACCCAGCCCTTCCCAGTGTTTTGTTGATCTTTCCAATTCTCATTTGCAGACCAGCGTTTGGATCTATGCAAACTGAATCCCACCGATACCGATGCTGTACGAGGCCAAATAGTGGGTAAGAACACTCTGGGCTAAACTTTTCTCTTCTTGGCTAAACACACTATGCGGACAAATTCTGTATTAAAAAAGATAACCTGCAGTGGTTACTGCTCCCATGCCTTTTCTTTGTTGCTCCTTCTGACTTTAATGGGATTAAATTGCATAACCTGAAATTTTTTGTTGTACTCCTACGTAGGAGTTTGTTTTCACTCTGTCGATAACGGGAAACAATATTAAACAGAGGGAAAGCATCTGGCAAGGTTTCCAATGCAGCCAGGGAAGGGTAGATGTTGTTGTGAAACTGATTGTGTTTGGACCAAGAGGGGCAGGCAATGAGAATCTTCTCTGGTAAAGAGGATCTGGAGGAGTTAAAAGAAATTTTGCAATTTGCTGCTTTCTAAATTTCAACGAGGCAATGCTAGTTTTACAGCTAATTTAACCCGTTTTCCCACGTTTTTCTGCCCCCCATCCAACCTGAGCTTTTCATTGATGTATAAAAATAGTTGGCAAACCCCAAATTCTCACTGTAATGATGACATCTAGTGGTGAGGAATTTCTTGCCAGCTTGCCTTGTTGGATCTTCATGAAACACAGATGTAGAACCTGACATCTTTGATATTTACAGAAATAGACTCAGCTTAAGGTTTGATGTGGTTTTTCATCTCCATTTTTAGAAAATCAGCAATGCTTTAGGGTTACAGAAGGAGATTTGTAAGTGGTGTGCTCTCGTGTGTAGGATACAGTTTTCCTTAATATTTCACCCTGTATAAATGTGGGCTTGTTTGGCTTCACATTGTTTTTAAGGGAACAGTTATTCTTTTATTATTAATTGTGTTTCTCTTTTTTTCATTTCAGTCAGTTTACAGACACGGGACAGAATAGGTACAGGAGGTTCTGTAGTAGACTGTAGAGGGCTTTTGGAGAATGAAGGGTAAGGATTGTTTTCTTTACACTTAATTAGTAAAAATGGTTTATATGTGGAAAGAATGTAATTAACACTGTGACTATTAAATATCAGTGTGACTAATACATTGTCTGGGAATATGTACCAGGTAGTAAGGTTATAGCTGGGGAATTCCTTGAAGAAAATAAGCTAAACTTGATATTTTTTGTTACCGGTGCTTCTCGCACTTCCAAGAGAAATTTGGGGTGTAAAAATGTGAAGAAATTGGCATATCTTGGGTTACAAGTTGCAGCACTTGAGGTAATGGAGAGGAGAGAGGGAGAGAGAACAGTTATTTCTGCATTCACTTCTCTTGTGATGGAAACTCTTGAAGTTTCCCCATTTTCAGAACGGTTTATGAAGATTCCGGACCGGGAAGGCCACTGAGCTGTTTTATGGAGGAACCAGCACCGTACACGGACACTACAGGGGCTGCCGGGGGAGGCAACTGTCGCTTCGTGGAGTCCCCCAGTCAAGATCAGAGGCTTCAGGCACAGCGACTTCGGACTCCTGAAGTCAGAGGTCATGTACAGACACCTCAGAACAGACCGCACGGTCACCAGTCACCTGACCTACCAGAAGGCTACGGTAAGAGTTTTCCATAAAATTGAAGTTTTCTATAAAATTGAAGGTCGGGTTGTTGTTTTTTTTTTTTTTTTCAAAGGACTTCAGAGAAAAACGCTCCCATTTTAATATATAGATGTGGTTTACCTGTTAGAACATGCAGCACCCCCATGCATCTCATGGTCTGCATTTTGGAAAAGGAACTAAGCAACACAGATGGGTGCTTGAGATTGGCTAATTAGCAGTTGGCTACGCCAGGATACACTGAGAGGTTGATGGTAAATTAAATATGAGTTTGTGGTATAATACTGTTACAAAGAATTCACTGCTAATCTTGGCTGTGTATCTAGGGAGAACGAATGTAAAGAGCTCTTTAAACTAGAGCAGTAATGCTAATTTTTCCTTCCCCCTTGGCGTGTTGTGTAGGTTTGAGCCCACATTTGAGAAAATATCAGGAAAATAGAAAAGCAACAAAGCAGCCAGTAGTACAGAAGATTAGGGAGGATAAGATTAAGGAGAATTTAAATCTTGGAAGAGAGCACACCAAATCTAGGAGTAAGGAAATCCAGTTTGAGGGCTTGGGTTGCCTCAAAATCTAAAAATAAAAATGGAAATTAAAATATACTGGTGTGTGGATTTGCGAGTTTCAAAAAGAACACTGAAATGTTCAATTTCAGTGTTAAATGTAGTCAAAGAGAATTTGTGAAGACAGAGTTTAAAGACAAAACAGTCCATGCTGCAGGAGATCAGGTGGGATGGCTCAAGCACTTTGTCTCAGCTCTGACAGAAAGATAAGGTGCCAATAGCTGTCAAGAAACTGTTTATTCTGATTTTTTTTCAGATTTGTAATTAAGAGTAATCTTTCTTCCCTTTTTCATAGAGCAAAGAACAACGGTACAGGGACAGGTTTATTTTTTGCACACGCAGACTGGAGTTAGCACATGGCATGACCCTAGGATACCAAGGTATGTCTTTAGAGTTATGAATTCATTTTTTTTTCATATATCTGGCAATCTTGAAGAGCAAAATCCTATGAAATGGCCTGTCTGAATTTAAAAGGAAAGCTACAAGCAGAGGATCAGCTTGGATTCCCTTAATTTTGGATCCTTCAAGTTACCTTTTCACCAAACATGAAAGATTGCTCTTTTTGAAAGAAAGAATTATCTACTTGTGAATCATGTAAAACAAAAGGGGAAAAAAATACGTAATCCTGCAGGAACTTCATTCTGACAAATTCTTCCTAAAATGTCAATGGGCCTTTTGTTTTGTTTGTTTGATTCTCTTTTGTTGGTTTTGGGTGAAGCCACAGATTTCTGAATCTTACTTAATATTTATTTTTTTAAATGAAAACAGTAAAAAAGCATCTACTTTCTTAAAGCCATTGTTTCTTGGGTATTCAACTTTTAACTTTTGCTCTAAATAACGCTCACTTGCATAAAACTGAAGCAGAGGTTACTTGTCATCTTTAAACTTGAAGTGATGTTGGGTTTTTTATGCTTTAGACCAATGATTTGCAGCTAGAAAATCTGAATCCTCCACATGATTAATGTAGTAAAGCCTCTTTAAACTTTAACCCTGCAGTTAATCCCGATCTTTGTGGCTAAGGTCTGGTGCTTTTCCTTGAGGAGCTCTGGATCTGGGCTGTTGGGCCAGCCCACCTGCACACCAGATTCCAGAGTGAAACACAAAGTCTGTGACTCTTCAGCTGCTGCCCTGGCTGGATAATGCATGAATGTGATACAGGATATTAGAAAAATGATATAAAGTAGTGTAGGCACAAGTGTTGATAAAACCACGGTATATGGAAGGATATGAAAAATAAAAGTCGAGAGAGAAAATAGCTGATGTTAGATTAGCCGGTATCGTTGGAAGAAGAAATGACAATACTCATTCTTTGTGTCACTCATGTCAGGCCTGTGTGCCCAAAGCCTTGTCCCTTCTTTGAGTGATGCGGGTTGGTCTAACGAAAGGCATCGCTGCTGCTCTCGATAAATCTCAGGGCCAGGTTTTCAGGACCAACGATGTCAGTGGAGACAGCAGTGTCTTCTGAGTCGCTGGTGGCTCTTGTTTTAGTTAAAGGTGGCTTTCTTACAACCAAGTCGCAGTGCAAAAACCTAACCTTGGCATTTAGCACAGATGTAGGTTAAAACTTGGTGTAATCAGATCTCGCAAGTACTTTCAGATGCACAGCTGATTGAAACAAATGGCCACAACCATAATCTTCTTTAAGGAGCCTAACAAAGGCTTGTCTGTCTGCTCTGCCTGTGTATCTGTCCCCCACTGGCTTATACTCACTGGGACACTAATGAAGCCCTTGGTGGTGGACAAAGTGCTTCTACCTTTCTAAAGCCTCTCTATTTACTCATTTATACTGATTTTGTGTAGTGTTTTAGGTAAGAAAATATACGGAGTCGTGTCTTCAATTCTGGATAACAGATGAATCCGTGCCAGCTGTCTAGAGAATACCTTACTTAATAATGGCTTTTCTATCTAAAAATAATCTTCAGGTTTCCCTTCTTACTTTTTATGCCACTTTGAGCGTTTTTCCTCTCTTAGGTGGATGGGACTTTACGCATTTTCAATTTTCTAAGTGTAAATGCATCCTATGTATTGAATTCAAACACTACCTGAAAGTGAGTGACTACCTTAGCAGCACTTAAAATGATACCCAAAATTTACTTAGGATGGCAGGGGTGAATGTGTTGGTAAAGCCTTATTCTCAATAATTTATAAGGCAAATAGTCAGGATTGTAACCTTGTCTAGGTAAAGAGGTAGTTTGTTTTTTTCTTTTAGGTGATTTTTCATACTTGGCTGCCTTGGCCTCTTAGCTTATCCGATGTTTGGAGACAGTGGTTGGTGCAGAGGCCTTTGTTTAACTGTTTGGTTTTCCGCACGTGGATCACATTAGGGTTAATGGGAATTCTTGTATGAAATTTTTGCTACAAAAAAATGTTTCTTCCTCTTTTTACAGACCTCGGAAGCCCTGTTGTCTGCTAAATGACAATGTTGCATATTGAAGCTATTTTTAAGCTGTGTATGGATTTGTTACTTTCAAAGCCTTTCAAAGACAGAAGGTGTTTTGCTGATTTACCTTTCTGTCTGTACCATGCATACACAGGGAGCTGCACTGCTTAGACTGAGGATTCTAAAAAGATAGCATTAAAATAGGTGTTCTGTTCTTCCTAAGGCTTTCATAGCCTAAAATCACTGAGCACCAAATTCATTCTCCCCTCTACCCTGATGGTAAATTGTTTTCGTCTTAACTTCCGAAGTGCTTTAACATTTTGTTTGCTTTTCTTCTCAGAGACCTTAACAGTGTGAATTGTGATGAACTAGGACCTTTGCCTCCAGGTTGGGAAGTTAGAAGTACAGTTTCAGGAAGAATATATTTTGTAGATCATAACAACAGAACCACACAATTCACAGATCCACGACTACATCACATCATGAAGTAAGAACCTTGCCAGATAAATTGTGTCAAGTTTGTATTCTTAAACCTTTTCTTTTTGTCCAGTTTTAACCACAGTCTGGGAGTCATGGGGGCTTAAAAACTGCACAGTAGTGGTGTTGGGGAACTGGTGCAGCCAGTGCTCTAGGCAGGGTCCAAGCATTGGTCTTTATGGCTGGTTTCGTCTAATCTTTTTGCAGCTACTCTTCAAAAAATGTTTCTACTGTACTTTGCAGTCATGTTTATGGGAGGGCTCGCTTATTTCTCTAGGCTGGTTTGACAGAATTGCACCAAGCTGTGTCTCTCTGCTTCAGCAGTTCTAGCTCTGTGCAGGCCCTGGACTGGCTTCGTGCTCCTGTGAGCTCCAGACAACAGGAATATAAATCCAGCTGGAGTCTGGTTGCCCGATGCTGTGCACGGACAGCTCGGGTTTAGCGGGATTTAATAAGCTCAAGCTCTGCATCATGCAAAGGCAGCTGAACTGTTACAGAACTGACCCTGACCCTGGAAGCAGCCTGGCAGAACAGACAGCCTGTCAGTGCTGCTTGTGCCCATGGTTAGGCTTTTTCCTGGATCTGAGTTTTCTGTGGCTGTGGAGTCCCTGTATCTAAAAGAATCGTTGCTCCACGACCCAAATAAGAGATAGCTGGATAATAAAAGATAAGTATAGTCGGATGTACGATACAGAAAGCCAACTGTATCCTGGGCTGCATCAAAAGCAGCGTGGCCAGCAGGTCAAGGGAGATGACTTTGCCTCTCTACTCCATTCTCGTGAGACTCTACCTGCAGTGCTGCCTCCAGCTCTGGGGCCACCAACATCAGAAGGACATGGACCTGTTGGAGTGGGGCCAGAGGATGCCACAAAGATGCTCAGAGGGCTGGAGCCCCTCTGCTGTGAGGAAGGCTGAGAGAGTTGGGAGGGTTCAGCCTGGAGAAGAGAAGGCTCTGGGCAGACCCTAGAGCCCTGTCCAGTCCCTAAAGGGGCTCCAGGAAAGCTGGAGAGGGTCTCTTGATCAGGGAGGGGAGCCATAGAACAAGGGATAATGGTTTTAAACTGAAGGAAGGGAGATTTAGATTAGATATTAAGAAGAAATTCTTTGCTGTGAGGGTGGTGAGACACTGGAACAGGTTGCCCAGAGAAGCTGCGGCTGCCCCATCCCTGGAGGGGTTCAAGGCCAGGCTGGATGGGGCTTTGAGCAACCTGGTCTGGTGGGAGGTGTCCCTGCCCAGGGCATGTGGTTTGGATTAGATGGCCTTTAAAAGTCCTTTCCAACCCAAACTATTCTATGAAGCTGCAAATATTTTGGACATGCACATCTTTCCCTTTTAATAACCAGATGCAGTACTTTTACTGTGTCAAGAATCCCCAGCTTTATTTTGCACGAAGCTGAAATAAAATTCATTGTAGTTGTTAGTTCCGTTTATAAAGCTGTTGTTTATGATACCTCCATTAGAGTTATCTTCTTGTGTTATACTCTTGGAAGTTGTCACTGTATAGGACAAATACCACACAATGTTTAATTACTGCTCAGTCAGCATTCGGTGCTTCACAGCCTTCCACAGTGTATTGACATGTAAAAACTCAGCTGAAAATCGCTGAAACTCTTTATTGTAAATATCTGTATTCCTTACATCCCTGCACATAGGGTAATGATGCTATAGAAGTTACCCAGCTGAATAAACATTTCACTCCATGTTCTTCTTGGAGAACCTTAATCAGTTCTTTCATCATTGTTTTACGTATTCCTTATTGTTAATGTTCCAGAATAAATATTTTGCTTTTCTTTCAAAGCCATCAATGCCAGCTCAAGGAGCCCAGCCAGCAGCCTTTGCCAGCTCCAAATGAGGGGTCGCTAGAAGACGGCGAGGAGTTGCCGGCACAAAGATATGAACGAGACTTGGTACAAAAGTTGAAAGTTCTTAGACATGAGCTCTCTCTTCAGCAACCACAGGCTGGTCACTGTCGCATTGAAGTGTCCAGAGAAGAAATATTTGAGGTATTCGATTGACTTTTTACTACTATTACCAGCTTTTGTCACTCAGTAGTTAAATAAAACTGATCTTTGATTGTAGCAGCTTTGCTTCATGAAAGAGGCAGTGAAATCCACCAAGTATTAACAGAGTTGTCACTGGAATTTGCTTTGGATGAGCACTTTAGCAGGATAATATTTTGTGTAATTTGAGTAGTAATCTATGCAATAAATAATGCATCTAAGTGGACTTAATTATAGGAAAGAAATAAAATGTCTGATTGTAAAAATCCACTTACAGGAATCCTACCGTCAGATAATGAAGATGAGGCCAAAGGACTTGAAAAAGAGGCTTATGGTGAAATTTCGCGGAGAGGAAGGCCTGGATTATGGAGGAGTAGCAAGGTGAGATGTGGGGGGGTGTCTGACACTTCTGAACTGTAAAATTGTCCTTCAAGTGACCTGTGGCTGATATCATTCCCTTTCAAATTATCTGTTAATGGTATACGTAAATTTTTTGTTATCTAGTTTATAGGTAATGGTTGTAGCGTCAGTGTTTATATCATGGTAGATTGGAAAGTGGACATCTGTGATTTAATAATTGTCCCACAGCCCCCCTGGTGTCAAAGACTCATGCTAAATTACTTGGTATGTCTTGTATTTGGGAACATTACTGGAATTAACACCAGACTGAGGTATTTCTGTTTCCCCTCTCCCCCATAGGAACTCTGTTTTTGTCACCATTACCCAGTGAGCGTAAAAGGCTTGTTTAGAATAGGTTATATCTTCTTGGAGAAAGTGCTGATCCCAGCAACAGGCTCCAGCAAGATGATAGGGATTCCTTTTTGTTCTGTCTCAGCCACATTCAGGAGAGTCTTCTGAACTGTTAGAGCAGGAGTGGGAATGAACTAATCCTAAACAAAGGTTAAAATTTTAGAGAAGACTTGCCTCCCTCTTAAAAATAATAATAATTCCCTGTGGGTCGCATCAGATCTGAAGTTCTGGAGTTGATTGTAAGTTGTTACCAAATTACTCATCTTTGTGGTGGCTCAGATGCTTCCTGTCAATTCACTGAGAGATTTCTCAAATCCACAAAAGCTGCATCACCCTCTTAAGTGTCTTTCAATAACCCATCGCTGGACAAAGGAACATTCTGAGCTGCCTCACCCCGGGCAACCTTGAGTGTCTCCACTGTCGACATCCTATTGCCCTGATGGCTTTCATAAGTGCCCATTAGCTGCAACAGACTCTTTCAGATCAGAACTGCTCCAGCTTCTAAGCATTAAAGTTGATAGTTCTTACAGAATATTTTGCACCTGGGATGGGTGTCCAAGTTTAATAATAAAGGGGTATTTGTCACTGTGAGTTGGGAGGTCAGAAATAGCTATGTTACTGAGGTGAGAGAGTTTACCAAACCCCTCGTCTTTTAGTGCCTTTCGTCTCCGCCCCTTGGGGGCTCATCATCAAGCAGTTGCCGAAAAACAGCTTTTCTAAAGAGCTTCATTAGTTGAGCTGATTTTATACAACAGATTATTTCTTTAAAATATTTCTTTATACCATACAGATTGCAGAGGAGTGGATCTTTTAGTGTCCAAATATCTGAACTCTGTACAAATTCAAGAATTTTTTGAAATGGGTCTTGTTCAGACTCCGGGTTTTGCTGACATTGCCTAACAGCTTGCTGTAGCTCCTCTGATTGATGGGAATCCCTTCAGTATGTCTAAACTAAAACAAGTCTGCCTGTGAGTGGACTAAGATGCTTTGTTGGTTTCTCAGCATACTTTATTGGCCTGCAAAGAGAGGGCAGTACGAGGTGATCTGATTTTGAAATAAGCATTTCATAACTGATGACTAGTTTGATGATTCACAATTGTGTTCTCCAAAACGTAAGTGGAAGTTGCACCCTTCTAAAATCTTCTAAAATTTGTTTTCTTTTTTTTTTTTTTCTTTTGGGCAGAGAATGGTTGTATTTACTGTGCCATGAAATGTTGAATCCCTATTATGGACTCTTTCAGTACTCCACAGATAATATTTACATGCTGCAAATCAATCCAGACTCTTCTATCAATCCGGTAAGTATTAAGTTGTGGGTGACATACCTGCTCTAACAGAGGTCCCCTGCAGTTTTTTGTCACGTAAGAACTACAAGAGCATAAACTGAAGAGTAAAGCAGCATAAGAATGTGTTAATGAGTCTTCTATTGATATAGTGTGAAGCAGAGGTTGTTTTTTTTTTTTTTCTGAAATGAAAAACATGAGGGAGGAGGGATCCTTTGATAAGTATGTGATCTCTTTGAGACTCCTCAGTGCAGACAGGGATTCACGAGGATTCTGAGAAGACACACAGAAGTGAAATCCATCTTTACTGTGAATGCAGGTGGCTGCATAAGCAGCGTTGTGTCCTGGGGAGGAACTCTCTATCAGGGGGTGTAGCGATAGGACAAGGGGTAATAGTTTTAAACTGAAAGAGGGGAGATTTAGATTAGATAGTAGGAAGAAATTCTTTCCTGTGAGGGTGGTGAGACACTGAAACAGGTTTCCTGGGGAAGTTGCGACTGCCCCGTCCCTGGAGGGGTTCAGGGCCAGGCTGGATGGGTCTTTGAGCAACCTGCTCTGATGGGAGGTGTCCAGGGCAGGAAGGTTGGAACTCAATGATCTTTAAGGTCCCTTCCAACTCTATCATTCTATGATTCTGTGATTCTAAATAGTGCTTCCCCCATGACTGTAGGGATTTCTATGCCTTGCTTGCCCTTTCTCAATAAGCTGCTCTGCTTGCGTTGTTTTTTTTTTTCTTGCTGGAGGATATGTATCGATGCAGACCCTGCAAGGAGCAGCAATTCTGTATTAGTATAGAGGAATTTTTCTCGACGTGACATTTCCTGACACTTGCTCTGTAAGGTGGGGAAGAGAGATTGGAAGAATCTAAACCGTAGGACTCAGCTTTCAACAGTCAGTTTATAAGCAACGTAGAAGACATGAAGGAAGCAAGCACATGGCCTGCTTCCTCAAGAGTGCAAGGACTTTGGTTAAACAAATAATAGACTAATTTGTTTGGAATTGTCATATTTTGGACTCTGGAGATTTATTTTTTTTTCCTGAGTTTTGCCCTTTGAGAGGTCTAGAGCACTTGCATCCAATTTAATAGTCAGGTAATGCACAGATACTTGTTTGAGACATGTAATTCTTAAATGCTTCTGTTGTTGGTTTTGTTATGAGGAAAAATGGTGGCTCCTCTTGCTTGGGGGGGTTGCAGGAAACTTGCACTGACCACAAACCGATGGCGCAGATATAACCACAAGATGTCAGTGTCTTCCCACGGCCTGATTTTCTCTCCTCTCCCTGCAGGACCATTTGTCTTATTTCCATTTTGTTGGTCGGATAATGGGTTTGGCTGTGTTCCATGGACACTATATCAATGGGGGGTTCACGGTTCCCTTTTACAAACAGCTGCTGGGGAAGCCCATTCAGCTCTCCGATCTGGAATCTGTTGACCCAGAATTGCACAAAAGTTTAGTCTGGATCTTGTAAGTACTGTATCTATCGATTGTCTCGCTGTAGAGATGATGGGGTAGAGTATTGCAAACTCTGTGTTAGCTCTCCGTGCAGCAGAATAGATACTAAATCATTAAACATTGCATGGGTATGGTAGAATATCACAGGATCAAAATCCAACCTCAAGACAGAGTTCTGAGGGGAAGTAGAGCCTTGTTCAAAACAAAACCAACTTTGATTAAAATGGAAATAAGTGGAAATAATTTGGGCTTCTGTATGCTTATGGTTCAGAACAAAATCCCAACATCCAGTGTAGCTTGGGGACTCTTCAGCATTGCTTTGCATTATCTCAATTTTTTTTTCTGAATGTTGTGTTGAATTTTGTATTTAAAGTTACTGATGTTGAATTTCACTGCCTGTGATCTCTTCTGTGCTTCACACTGACAGGAGATCAGATTATTCCTCTGTGTGTGTGTATATATATATTTATATATGTGTATGGTTTTGTGTCTATATAGGGATTTATTAATTATCCCAAGTACTACTAGAATCAGACGGATGACTCATATTTAATCAAGCTCTTCAACATGCATTAAGCTGTATAGAAATTGGTGATTGTGACAATATTCCTCTAATGGTGTGAAATTCAAATGACTAGTTACTAGGTTTATCCTGAAAACTAATTAGTGTTCAAATACCAAACTGTCAGCATCACCACTGAGAGTTATCAAAATACCAAAGATACTGGGTTCACCCTCTGTCTTTCCCTTGCCAGAGAGAACGATATCACCCCGGTTCTGGACCATACGTTTTGTGTGGAACACAATGCTTTTGGGAGGATTTTACAGCATGAACTCAAACCAAATGGCAGGAATATTCCAGTGACAGAAGAGAACAAGAAGGAATACGTCAGGTATCGCAGAACAAAAATATCCTATGAATATAGTGGAAAGAAGGTAGTAAACGGATGATTTTTATTTTTTTTAATCTAGTGAAACTAATTAAATAAGTATTTTGGGGGGAAATACCTGAGTTGTAAATGACATGAGTGTTTTCACACAATGTGCTATTGTAAGACCTGGGAAGATAAAACTGTGATTTGTACTTTGGTTTTTCCGTTGATGGTGCAATAATTAATTGCTGATGGAAAAAAGCAAATGTGTATGTTAAAACAAGTTCCTCTGTAAAATGAGGATTTTTCCAGCTCTGCTATAAAAAGCCCAGGCCTGTCTAGTTCATCATCCCTGACTTTTTCTTTCCACCCCCCCCAGGTTGTATGTAAACTGGCGATTCATGAGAGGAATAGAGGCACAGTTCCTGGCTCTGCAGAAAGGTTTTAATGAGCTTATTCCTCAGCATCTCCTTAAGCCTTTTGACCAGAAGGAACTTGAGGTATGTGTTTTATCCACATGGAATATTGTTTTGTAATTTGTTTCATCTACAATCAAGCAGTGATTTAAAAAAAAATAATTAAAAAAAAGGAAGAAAAAACAAACCCACAAACCTTATTCCAATTTACGTGCCAGAAAGCTGTGTGTTTGTTTAACCAAACCCTTTTTGGTTTATTCTAGACATTCTTTGGGTTCATACTATTGAGAGGGCTACTTAAACAGGGAAAGACAAACACATTGTATTGTCTACCCAAGGGGTAATAACGCTCAAAGCAGGTGGTCTGGGCAGGAGGGAGCTCTGCAGGTGTGAGGAAGTGTTGGCAAGACCTAACGTGTTCATCTGCCCCAGAACTTGTTTTCTTCAGTAGCTGTTTTCATACCTGGCTGTTTCTATATGCACACAGGGCATGGTTTATAGGGACTAAAATAGAAGCGTAGAGCATATAGAAAAGAAAGGAATGTCTTCTCATTTAGTCCTGAGGTGCAGAATGCTACCTCTTAAAATAAGTCCTGTTACAGCAATTTTTCTCTGGTTTTGCTTTCTTTTTTTTTTTTTTTTTTATTTTCAAAAAAGACAACCTGTGGAATATCGACCACTTGCAGTATTGGAAGCACTAGCTTTGTGCTAGTCGTTTGTGCATACTGATTAATCCCATGAAGTTACTGCATTCCATTTGTGAGCTGCTTGAAAAGGCAGATTAAAACTCCATTAAATATTTCAATGCTGTCTGCGTCACAACAGTCACAACTGTCCTAATAATGTAAATGAGTGTGAGTGCTGTCTCAGTGGCACAAAAAGGCAGCTGCTACATGGTCGCCTCTCAGAAATGCGATCCTCAATATGGAATATTGTGGGAAACTTAGAATATGACACACTTTTTGTTTTGAGGGATGAGGTTTTCTCTGTGCCATTTGTTTGTTGTTGCCAGGGGAGGTGGTTAGATTCATGGCCAGCAGTGAGTTCCTTTTACAGTATTTTGCAACCTAGTGTCATCTGGCAAAGAAATGGAAGTAAGTTGTCTGATGTGTGTCAGACATTGGCAAAATGGCTCAAACGGCATCCGAAAACAGATGCAAAGTTTCTGTAGTTTGTTGTGGAACAACAAAGCAACAGGAGCGTTACCATGAACCAAGCAGGATTCTGTCTTAGTTGGCATTGGCACCTCTAGGACAAACCCGCACCAGGACACTGATGCTGTGGAGCACAGTAGATGGCGTGGCTTCCAAATGTGTGCTGTGCCCTCATAAAGACATACTGTAGTTCTCAGGTGGGGTAGATTTAACAAAGCAGGTCTTGAATGGGCTTCTGATTCCCATTTCTTGTGGAAATTCTTGTTCTGGTAGGTGTACTCCTTGGCCAGTTTCACTGCAGTTTAACTGGAGAGGTTTACTGCCTCTTCCAAATTGGTTTGTGGTGTTACCGTGCACCAAAAAGGTGGTTCAAGTGTGTAAAGAATGCATAGCTTTGTGAAATAGTTACGTTTATGTTTTTATAGCTGCAAACCTGAAATAACTCTGAACGTTAAAGTGTTTTCTAATCCTTTAACAGCTAATCATAGGAGGCCTGGATAAGATAGACCTGAACGACTGGAAGTCAAACACGCGCCTAAAGCACTGCATGGCAGACAGCAACATCGTGAAGTGGTTCTGGCAAGCAGTGGAAACTTTTGATGAGGAAAGAAGGGCAAGGCTGCTGCAGTTCGTGACAGGCTCGACGCGTGTCCCACTTCAAGGTTTCAAGGCTTTACAAGGTGACTGATGTGGAGGACGAGTTAAATCTGGGGGGTGGGAGAAAGAGATAAAAATCGTGTGGGATTTACTAGCCCCCTTGTAAAATACCAGCGTGTTACTGGATAACTCAAGCACTTACAAACTTTTGATCCCAAGAGCAGTTTTGTCAGCAGCTCTGCTGATGGTGAACACTTTAGCCATTGCTGATAGCGATACAAGCTGGTAGATCTGTCATCCTGTAGCACTTTGGTGTCAATATTTGCTTATCAGTCTCCTACAACTCTGTGGCTTGATGTTAAAATCACTGTATGTAAGCACACACCTGATTATGGACTGATGGAACAATTTCTTTCACATAAAAATCGTATTCCCTTCATTGTTTGACAAGAAACCGTTAGACTTTAAAACGGGTTCCTGAAAATTGCAGGTTTTGTCATCAGAAAAGGTGACAGTGTCTGTTGTCGTGGTTTAACCCCAGCTGGCAACTAAGACTGTGCAGCCATTCACTCACTCCTTCCCCAGTAAAGTAGGGAGAAGAGGGAAAAATAGGAAAAAAAACCTTGTGCATTGAGATAAAGATGGTTTAATAGCACAGTAACAGAAGAGAAAATAATAATAATAACAGAAAAAGAATATACCAAATAAATGATGCAATACAATTCACCACTCAAGGATCAGTTGCCCAGCCCACCCCGAGCAGCGATTGCCAATCCCTGCCCTCAACTAACCCCCATTTCTATCATCGATGCCATTGATGATATGGAATATCCCTTTAGTTCAGCTTGTCCTGTCCATGCTCCCTCCCAGCTTCTGTGAGAAGCTGAAAAAGTTCTTGACTTAAAATAAGCATTACTTACCCACTAAAACAATATGTGTTACCGACATTATCCTTATGCTAAATCCAAAACACAGAAGCTACAGGGAAGAAAATTAACTCTATCCCAGCTGAAACCAGGACATCTGGTATGATTCTCCTGATAAAGTTCCTATTGGCTGACAGTAACTAATGTTCAAAGTAAACTATGTAGTTCTCTTTTACAAGGAAAACCTTTTTGTGCTTAAGTACTTTCATTTTTGGAGGTGTAACATTGTCAATACAAAATTTAGCAGCTTTCCAAAATATGAATCTTCAAATTAATTGTCATGAACAGCCTTATTACTTCTGCCTTCGCTTCATCAGCAGAATGGACAGATTTAGCCTATGACATACTTGTGTTTGCAGCTGGAACTGTGATTTTTCTCTCTTGCCTTTTTATAAGTATCAAAATCTGCGTGCCTGAGTGATGTTCTGTTGAAGTGCATTAACTAGAATGTCTGTCTGTAAGGTTCTACAGGCGCTGCAGGACCCAGACTGTTTACCATCCATTTAATAGATGCAAACACAGACAACCTTCCAAAAGCCCACACTTGGTAAGATGAAAACATTCCGCATGTCAGTGCTCGCTTGTCCTTTGTCTTGCTCTAAAGGCGTCATCTCTGTTCGTCCCAGCTATGGATTAGTCCTGTGATTACATACATGGGTGAATCCACGTGTGCTCTGCTGGCTTGGAAATATCTGTACTCTGTAACCAGCAAAATAATCGACTTTTCTTATAACTTCATTTGTCTTCTATACTAGCTGTGGGGTTTTTTTATCCCAGAGTTGATTATTCTGGGTAGTGAGATATTTGTAAGTTTATTTCTACATGTTCAGCAAAAGCGTTCACCGAGAAGTGACTCACAGTGATGAGTCCTCATCCCGGGTTACAAAGAATAGTTTTCAGAGGTAAAAGGTAGGAAGCGTGTGATGTTGGTACAGCACAGGCAGGAGCTGAGCTCTCCTACGGAATCTCACTCGCTCTCAGGGACAGGAAACCACTTCAGCAGAGGCACAGAGTGTCTGCCGGCGGAGCAGGGAGCCTGCCTGTCTGATGGCACCCTTTATTTGCAATTCTCCTGTGTCTGCCACCTGCCTCCTTCTCCCTGATGCCACCCTATTAAGTCCTGCTTTCCTGCTCCCAAAATATGGTTGCGTTTTATCTTTTCTCCCTTTGGCCACCAAAGTGGCTGAGGCTTTCTTTGATTTGCACAAATTCTATCTATACGTAGCTGATCTAGATTCACACACACCACCCCCCCCCCAATAAATATTTTAGATTCATATTCTGCAATGTGTTGTTATTTTACTTCTAGCTTTAACCGGATCGACATTCCGCCTTATGAGTCATACGAGAAGCTTTATGAGAAGCTGTTGACAGCTGTAGAAGAGACGTGTGGGTTTGCTGTGGAGTGAAAAAGCAACCAAAGGAAACAGATGCTAGCTCATGGACCACCAAATCAAAAGCTAGGAGAAGCTTGCTGTGAACTTCCTGCTAAGCTGTCTGAAGCATCCGAACTCTAGACAACTTAGAGATGAGGCTGTTTCCCTTCCGCCGCTGGTGGATGAGGGTGGGGGGGGCTTTTGTTGGTGGTTTCCAACTCTTATTTTCTCCCCTTTCTTACGATAACCCCTTCCCTCTTCTTCCATCCTCCATAAAATGAAATGCAGCCAAGTTCAGCATTTGGCTTTGGTTACACGGGATATTCTGCTAGATTTGTAACACATATTGTGATAGGGTCGGTGACTTGTGGGTTGTTTTTTTTTAAATAAGAGAATCAAAATGTAATTAAGAATGAGCTTAATTTGCTGAGGACTTGCAATTGGTAGGTGTTCCTGGTTAGTTTGTCTTAAATCAAGCTTGAGCCCTTGTAGAGTCTGGCGGGTGCAGAGTGTCTGACTGGCACTAGAATTTGCATTGCACATTTTAAACACCTGTTTAAAAAGTAAACTTCTAGCAGAAAATACCTCCATCCGAACATTTAACTGAAAGGTAAAGAAACCCAAGATCTGCCTTAGCAGGAAGCTCCCAGTGGAAACTGCGGCTCACCTTGAGAAAAGTGAAGGAATCTGGGACAGCATAAATGGTATTGTGCGATTTCTTTTTGGTTGTCCTGGCTGAAATCTAATTGTTTTGCACATGAAAACAATTATTTCCTCCTGCAGAATTACTTTCCATAGTCCGTTTGGATGTAAGTACCTCGCAGAGAAGCCTCAGAAGGGGGAGACAGAGGGGAAGAATCTGTTCAATCCCAAAGCTGTGATTTCTGTGCCACTGTTTTACCCATGACATGTTTGTGTGACAAATTCTGAGATGGAAATAGCTGAGAGCTAAGTTAACAGGGCGGATTTTGTTTGGCAGGTTTTGGCCTTGGGAAAGGTTTATTTGGAGGTTGAAGTAAAAGGGTAACTATACAGTGAGTACATTTTAAATGTTATGGAAAGCTATTGGAAGAATTTATTACTTCAGTTCTGTAGGGATGAAGATTTCTCCAGAGAGCCATATAAGGCTATTTTTTCCAATATCTGAAACTAATATGAAAAGGTTTGCTCTCTAACACATTGCTAAAACGACTTCCCAGGGGAAACAAAAGCAAATCGAATACCTGAATCACTAACATTTTTTTCCAGTTTGCACACCCAAGACGAGACAGTATTTTAACAAATAACATGGCTTCAGAAAGACCCAGTTATCTATCAAACATGTCTAAACTTAAGTAAAGCAGACTTGCCTGTATAGGATTTTTTTTTTCTTTGGCAAGCCTGATTTTTAGAGATTTCATTACTGAAACATTTAACAGATGTTATGTTTATGGACTAGTGCATTGAAATTCAGCTGTGGGTAAGAGATGGTTCTTAGGAGATGTCCACTGGAATACTTCTATTTTTTCTTTTTTTAATTGAATTTGATAATAGCTTTAAACTGTGATAGGACAGAAGGTAGACACTTGTCAAAACCCTGGCATCTTTCTCTGTTTTGTTTGTGGGGTTTTTTTTTCCCTTCATTGACCATAATTCTTGTGATTTGTCGTTGGGAGTAAGGATTGCGTTGGAGATGTAAAATTGTACCATGTTGTGGGATTTGCACAGGGTGGCTAAAGATGCTCATCCTGCAGGACTGTACAGGGATGGCCTGCTTAGACCCATGTCCTGTAGGAACTTGGGGACCAGTTTCTGCAGTACTGGCTGTTGGGATGTAAATGAAACTATGTGACTCTTTTTTTTGGGGGAGAAAAGAGAGGAAATGCAGCTGTCTGCAGAGAAGCACCTGTACGGTCTTGGGCTGAGCAGCAGAATCCCCACAGCCCTGGCTGTGAAGTCGTACCTGTTCATAGAGTGTATTTAATCCTTTCAGTAGGTTTGAATGTGCAATAAACCAGTCAGATGGGGGGAGGGGGGGGGGAGAAACACAAAATGGATTATTGCCCCAAAACTTTGCATGCAGTCTCATGTGGATTTCTCACTAAAAGGAGTTTAAAAAAGAGATACTAAAGCCCACTACGACCAAAAATGCTATCACGCAAACTCTACGTGCAGCACAGCTGGCTCAGTGAAAACCGAGCGAGGTGAACGTGAAGGCCCTTGATTTGGAGATCTATAGGTAAAGTAGCTTTATGTCAATGACACAGTCGACATAAATGATAGTTCCTAATGTCTTTGCTAGGTCAGTGTTTTCTTGGATGCACAACATAAGAATAGGCAAAGGATCGGTGTTTTGAAAAGTCCGTCTGTTTTTTGCTGTATTTAAAAGCCCTTGCCAAGGTACCTCCTCTGTGCTGACAGTAATGAGAATAGGGCACCGTCTTTTTTTTTAATTACTTCAGTTCTCTTTTAAACAGCTTCACCACCTCTCCCATCGTGTCGTCTTTGCCATTTTGTGCCACTTCGGTGACGATGAAGACATTTTTTTGTATCGTTCCCTATATGCATTTGAGGCAGGCCTTAAAGCTGGTTGGGTGGAGGGAGGAAAGTAAAGAAGTGAGGCAGGATGGGCTTCAAGCGATGGCGTGTTCTTCCTCCGGCTGGTTCCGAGGCCAGGGAAGGATGAAATTCCAACAAAGAGTTTGCGTGGCTTGAGCCATGGGGCTCGCTGAAGTCCGGGGAGCCGTTCGGATAACCTCAGCCATCTGAATTCGTGTGTTTGTTCCCACTGGGTCTGCCAGCACTTGAACTGGTTGGTACTTCTCAAACTTGCCCAAAGAAATAACATCGAGTCTGGTGTTCGTTTTGTCATTTCGTGTTCCACCTTGTTACCCGGATACTCTTGGATCTGACCCGAAGGAAATACAAGGTACAGTGTGTCTTTTGTTCCTGTCCTTAAAAGCAAACCTAAAAGCTGGTCCGTTGGCACAGACCTTGCCCTGATACTGCTCATCAGCCTAAACTCTATGCTCAGGGATGTAGGAAACCACCACTTTGCTCGTTGTTTTAAATCGGGAAGAAACGAGACTGTTTTATGAATGTTAGTGTAAACTTGGGCATTATGTTAGATGAGACCCTGCTTCAAAAAAAAAAAAAAAAAGGCTGCTGGAAGCTCCGGGTGGTGAAATCAGCGTTTGCTCAGCAGTATGTGCTCCGTTCCAGTCGAGGTGGTTATGAAATCCAACAGATTTTGTAAATTAGTGATCCAGCCGCCGGGCCCTCTGGAGCTGGTGCCCAGGTTCAGGGCCGTGTGGCACAGCAAGTTCCCAGAAACACAGTATGGATCGGTTTTTAATTTGTTAATTATTTTTTTTTTTTTTGTTCCTCAACCACTTTATAATGTATTTTTTTAATTTATTATTTTGTAATGTCATGTTTTAAGTATTGCTGCTATCCTTGTTAT
This sequence comes from Gallinago jamesoni, assembly GCA_025769975.1. Classification (NCBI taxonomy): domain Eukaryota; kingdom Metazoa; phylum Chordata; class Aves; order Charadriiformes; family Scolopacidae; genus Gallinago; species Gallinago jamesoni. Next base: position 4,285,693 of record JAOQGH010000069.1, on the reverse strand, counting down.
TCTTCCCACTGTTTTTATTGCAGATTTATTTTGTGAAAGTTGTACACTAATGTTTCATTTTATGTCTAAATCAAAGTATTTAAAGAAATACTAGTTCTATTTAATGTGGTTATGGAACCAGCTGGAATAAACAGTGATTGTATAGTAGGCTGGACCCAGGAGGTCATGTTCATTTTTGTTACATATGCAATAAACTCACAACTTTAAATTCTTGGTATCCACCTTTTTGTTTGTTAAAATATTTATGGAAGTCCCAGGAAAATCAAAAGGCTCTTAATCAAAGAGTGTGGTGGTGCTGGGCTGAGCGAAGCTGGAGATGCAGGATGGTGCTGGTCTCACTGATACCGAGCGTTGAGGTTTGCTCCCCAAACTGCTCACCCTGCTCCGAGGAGCAGCTCCTCTGCGCTGGGGGGACAAGGTAGGGAAATGCAGCTGATTTAACAGATTTATACAGACTGCCCAGATAAAACAACTCCTTTCCAGGCAGAACCCTTTGTTTCGTTCATTCTTTAACTGATTAATTACCAGCCGTTACCTTTTTCTCTTCTCACCTTATGATTTGTCCCGTGATTCTCCCAAACCCTCAGTTTTCAGGAAGGAAATTGTAACTCCCTTCCCCTTAATGAGAGTTGGAGAAAGATTCATTAATGCTGATGAATCTCTGCTTTCCTCTTTGGGGGCTGTCTGTTTGTTTTGTTGGGTTTTTTTTTTCCCTAATTAGCAGTATTTTGCAAGTGGAGAAAGAAAGTCTGAGGATGGGGCTGGCGGGGATCAGCGGTGCTTGGTATCGGTGGGCGCTGCAGCAGAGCCTTGGGGGGGGGGGTGTAATAATTCAATAATGTTTTTTATTCTTTGAGTAACTTCCCAGTAGGATCGAATGCACTAAAATACAACAAGCAGACCCCTGTGGAGCTGGGTTCGCCCACCCCCTCGTTCCAGCTGGGACCCAACAAGTTCTGCTTGAGGATTTGGAGCAAGAAATGCTGCCAGTCCCTCCGTGCTCTGCCGATTGCTGCTGCTTCACCTTTCCTTTAATAAATACTTTTTGGGGAGTATTCCTGCCCGCTGGTGTCCTCTCGGTGTGCAGACACAAGGAAAAGGAGGATTCCTGCAGCCTCCTCCGGCGGGTTTGTTTGGCTGCAGAGGAGCTCTGCTCTGTGGGAACTGTCTGAAGACTTGATAAAAAAATTAAATATTTCTCTGAAGAAATCTTACAGAGCTCGGGGTCGCCTCTTTTACGGAAGCTCCGCGGGTCGATTAAATTCCTCAAGTTAAATTTTCCAGTCTCTGCCTTTTTCTGCAGGACATACAGACTGGGAGCAGGAGCTACTGGTCTCCTGGAGTTAATTTCTCTCCTGATTTATGGTGCTGCTGCTCCTGTGTCCTGGGCACTCTGTCTGCCTGGGGAGGGACAAGCTACCATCTGCTTTAAAAAGGCACGGTGGATGGCTTTTAATTCACCAAACTGAAAAAAACCCTTCTTTTTATCTTCTGTTGGTGCTTTACAGCCCCATGCCTGGCTAAACCCCCCTCCAGCTTCACTTTCCAGCCTTTCTTCCCACCTGGCTTGGGGTAAAACTAAAACCCCCATAAAGCATTACAGATTAAATAAATCCTTTCGGGTGGGGGGCGAGAGAAGAGGATGCTGCCTATTTGCTGTCCCATAGGGGACCTGAGCCCCATAGGGGGCCTGACCTCCCACCTTGACAAAGCACCCCTATAGGGGAACTGCACCTCATAGGGCACCTAACCCACCCCTGAGGGAACCTACCACAGGGGACCTGTCATCCCCCCCCGCCATTGCAGAACCCCTACATAGGGGACCTGCCCCCTCCCTATTGCAGAGCACCCCCACAGCGTACCTGCACCCTATAGGGCACCTGACCCCCCCCATCACAAAACACCCCTATAGGGAAGCTGCATCTCATACTGGACCTAGCCCCCCCCCCCTTGGGGAACCCTCTCCCCTCCATAGGACACCTGACCCTCCTC
>JAOQGH010000069.1:4268259-4281324 GCA_025769975.1 Gallinago jamesoni | reverse complement strand
CACGCGCAGCTCCTCGCCCCGCCCCCTTCCCCTCAGGCCCCGCCCCCTTCCCCTAAACCACCGGCCGCCCGGAAGGGGGCGTGGCGTGGCCGCGTGGAGGACCGCCCCCTCCCCTCCCTCCCACCGCCTCTATGGTAGGTTTTGCCGAGACGGGACCGCTCGGGCCGCCCCTCTCTCTCCCCCGCCGCTCCCTCTCTATGGTGCGGGGCGGTGCGGTCACGTGGGGCGGGCAGGCCGGAAGGAGCCGGGCAGCGGCGGCTAAATGAAGCGGGGCGGCGGACGGGCCCGGTGAGTGCCGGCCGCGACCCCGTGGGGTCGGCGGGGGGGGGAGTCCTGCCTCCCGGGGAGAGCGCCGGTAGCCCGGTGGGGGAGGGTTTCGCGCCGGCGCTCCCCGCCTCGTCCCCTGGGCCTTGCCTCTCCCCCCAAGGCGGGGGGGCTGCCCTCGGCTGGGGGCCTGCCCCGCCGCTTCCCCCCTCAGGGCCGGGACTTTCTCCTTCTCGGAGCCGGGTATTTCCCCCTCTCAGGGCTGGGTCCGTCGCCCCCTCAGGGCCGGGGTCACTCCTTCCCCTCAGGGCCTGGTCCGTGTCCCCGCTTCCCCTCAGGGCCGGGGTCGCCGCCCCATGGCGGGGCCCGTCCGCCCGCTCCCCCTCACGGCTGGGTTCCTCCTTCCCCTCAGAGCCGGGGTCTAACCCCTTCAGAGTCGGGTCCTTTCCTCTCTTAAGGCCTGGACTCCCCGCCTCTGCCCTGGTCCCTTTTCTCCCCCCCGGGATCAGGGACTGGCCCCAGTGAGGCCCTCACCTCCCTTCGGCCCTGGGGGTCCTGCTGAAGACCCATGTGCCCACCCTTACAGTAGGGAGGTGAAGAAGGTGCGGGGCACCCCCCAGGTGCAACTTCCTGGTGCTGCTCTCTGTTGGCTCCTTTTCCTGGCTTCTTTCAGGTATAACCTGGGCTGGGGCTTTCTATTTGGGGAGAAAAATAGCGTCGGCTGCGGAGCCGGTGGGGAGAGGAGGATATAAGATTGTTCTTCGCTTCTGACCCCCATCTTGTTGTGGAAATACTTGGTGCCGTTGGGACATCTTGACATTTCAGGCATCTGCTGTGGGAGCTGCTGCAGAAAAGAAGCCTAAAACACAGCTGTCCTTGGAGTTGAGGGATCTGTGTAAGAGATACTCCTCCTCCTCTTCCTCCCTCTCTATTGATTTCAGCGCTGGCTTGGCTTGGTGGGAGAGAGCACGTTCCCCCAAACAGCTGGAGGAAAGTTGGGTTTTCAGGCAAAACTCCTCAGAAACTGGGAAATTGTTGCTAACTCCAGCATGTGTGTGAAGAGAGGGGCGAGAGCTTGTCCAGGCAGGTGTTCCTGGACCCGGTTTGGGATGGATGAATTGTAGGTTGGCTTGAAAAGTCACTTGCCCCAGGGATCTGCTGGCTTTGCAGCTGGGCTCACTGGAACCCCAGCACGGATTTTAGGGGGATAATGGGCTCTTGCGCCTGCAAGTCTGGCCTGGGATTTTTTTCTTTCCATCTCAACTTTGCTTTATGACCTGAAGCGTTGTCTTTGAGTGTTTTCTAATACCTTACAATAGAGTCTTATTGAAAAATATTTACACCAGAAGCATAGCTTTCATATGAATAAGTTTTGGTTTTGATGTTTCTATTCAGATTCTGTAGTGTTTGTCAAACAAGGTTCAGTTTCTTACGTGAAGTGTTGTGGCTCGGTCATTGGTTTGAGACCTCTGATGCTTTTTTAAAAAGAAAAGCTAATGTTGCTGCTGTGCACTGTTATCAAGGCTTAATGCTGAGGGACTTCAGCTGGGTTGCCCCTGTGCTTTTTCACAGCGTGTCTCCTTGTGTTTCTTCTCTGGCTCACTCACTGCCCCACGGAACGGCAGACTCTCCTTGCGTCGTTTTGGGCAGCAATCCTAACAGCAATAGCTAGTAGCCTTGGTGGCTGAAAGGCACGGGCAGCATTGGTGCTGACACCTACAAGCAGATCCCTGTTTCTCTATTCTGCTCTGTGGTGGTTAATTCCTCTTTCTTATAGTTTCTGCTGTCTCCATCGATGCACTTTGGGTGCTGTTGCAGATTTCCAGCAGCAGCAGTGGAGGAGAGGGTAGAGGTCCCCGGTCAGGGGGATAGACTGGACTTTATGTGCTCAGTTATAAAGTGGCCTCCTGGTTCCAGAGAGGATGGTGTGAGAGCTTTTTTTCTTCCAGCAACCTCTGTGGAAGGAGACGGGGGAATGTTTGAGACCCATCACCGCAGATACTCATCTTGAGCAGGTTCTGGTATATCCCTGTCCAGGTCCCGGCCATAGGAGCCTGCAGTGCAGTCCGTAATGGTGGGACCCCTTTTCTCTATGGCTGGCAGAAGTGTAGGGACAGCTTTTAATTACTGAACTGAGGGATTTACAGCTTTGATCTGAGCTTTTCGTCTCCAGGATGAATGCCGTGCAAAAATTCCCCTGCCTTACACCAGGCCTTTCGATATTGTAAACATCTTAATAGATTTCATGTGCTGGGTGTCTGCATGGTCTGAATAGATGTTAATAAACAATCATCTTGACAGGAGTGTGCGCCTGGAATACCAAGACTTGGGAAAGGACTCAGACCCACTTCCTGAAGATCTGTAGAGGCGTTCAGCCCATTTGGTAGTGCTGCATTTTGGTAACAAGCCTTCTTCCCTCCCTTTTCCTTTCCTTCCTGGGATGTTTTCCTGTCAGCGTGGCTGCAGGCATCCTTCTTGGGCAGCTGCCTAAGTCAGGGCACGAATAACAGTTCCTGGAAGGGCAGTTGGGGCAGGCTTTACTGATCATAAGGTACATTCTGGTTTCCAGCACGGTGCTGGCAGCCTGTTCCTGGGCTTGTGTTTCAGGAGCTGCCTCGGAAGTCCAAATTCCTGGGTAGTCCGTGCTTTGTCTGCCTGAGAATGTAGTGGGCGTTACTGCCGCTGGCGAGCTACGACTGCTGGCAGCGTGGCTTGTGCTTTGAAATTGGACACAAATCACTAAAAAAGTGCTGTGGCAAAAATAGGTGGGGACAGAAGGCAACTCTGGCGACTTCGGTGTGGCTGGAGAGAGGCAGGAAGCGTGTCTCCGGGGCCAGGAGCTGATTAGCAAACCAGAGAAGCACAAACCCAAGTGCGAGAGATGTGGAGCCCTTTGGGTGTCTCTAAGCGCCTGCTGGAAGAAGCTCCCATTCATTAGTTTGGAATGGGTGTCTTTTAATTTTTAATTTCTTTCTTTTTAAAGTCATTGTGAGTGGTTTACTGTGTCTGGGTGTCGGGGCTCGCTGCCAGCCGCATTCTTTTTGGGACAGTCAGAACTGCGCCGCTAATTCCTCTCGTCTTGAAGCTTGGGGTTGGTTGGTGCTGTTGTTTGCTTTTGGGTTTTTTTTGCACGTGGATTTGGTCTGCAGATATTTTAGGTCTCCATTTAAGTTATTATTGAATTCAGACATCTTCTTAACTACTTAAAGGAGAGGCACTAATAGTCTCAGACATCTGTGCGAGCGCCGAAATAATAGCGTGGTGTGTTGCCTGCCCTGGTCAATGGGTGGGCTCTTCAAGATGCTGCTTGTAACTTCATTTTTTCTCTGTAGGGTCTGTCCCCAGTGGCGTCGGTGCCTCCTTTTAATACAGTGAGCACTTGAAAGTGCAAAACACCCAGGTTACTGGCTGCACCAGCCTTCCTCCAGTAGCAGCCCAGAAGATAAGGTTTATCTGTGCACTGACGTGGTAGTTTGTGTTTGAAATTGAGCTGAATAACATCCCGATGAGCACTGGTCTGATGAGACCTAGGGTGGTTTTCTTTTAAACAGGTTACTGGGACAGGGAAAGCTGGGAAATTGGAGAGGGCTGGGTGGGCAGGAAGAACAGAAAAAAGATAAAAAGGCCATTTAGCCATGTCCTGGTGGCGTGAATAAGTTATAGTTGCCAAACCTCTGAGATGGGAGATAATAAGGAATGTTTTTCTGAGCTGGGATAATCTCGTTCTCGGCAGCCTTCGTGTCGCTTTCATAGAATTTCAGGGTTATTTTGGAACATCTCAGGAGTGATGTTTTCCCTCTGGGTCAGTCCTTAAGAGCTTGCCTTGATTTTAAATTTTTAACGATCCTTGATAAAGCTTAATTCCTGAAGACTGGAAATCATATTATTTCTGAACGACACCTTTCTCCTAAGTACCAGCGCTGCTGTGATTCCTGCCCCACGTTGGTGAGGGGAACTGCCAGTGTCTGATGTGAGGAAAGCGTTGGGCTTTGGGGAGAGATTTCAACACTGGGCTGATGGCTGAGTCCTGATGCAGTCTCGTAGTGTTTCTGACCCAGGATAGGGGAAATTTAAATTAAGTGTGGCTTCCTCACTGGTTTTGGGGGAGCCAGACTCCTTTGCTGACACCGATGGTGCCAGTCTGTTCACAGGGTGACTTTTGGAGGCTGTTGTCGTCACTCGTAACGAGAAGCAAAGTTGATGAGCTGAAATCAATCTGGGAGCGTGTGTAGGTGTCAGGGTGACCTGAAATGTTTTCAGCTGGCTTCTGAGGATGAGTGCTGTGTTGCTCACATGGAGTCCATTCACCTCTGTACGGCAACCAGGCTACTGTTTGTGTTACTTAGATAAACATTTGGACAAGATCTGGTGAGGCAACGTGTGATATTAGATATTATATTATTAGATATTATTAGAAGGGATATTAGTAGTACCTCTGTAGTATGAGGTGATTGGGATTTGTACCAGCTAGAATTTTTCTTTGGGGAATATAAGGATGGGAAAAGGCCTCGAGTAATAAATTTTGTCTAAATAACTTCTCACGCTTCTGTTACTGCTTTGTCAACACCAGTGTGCTGTTACCAGGCTGTGGGGGCTGCTGTTGCTGTTTCTCAGTTGGTGAAAAGACAGTGGTTGGATTTTTGCAGCCTTTGCAAAAACAGAGTTAGGAAGAGATTTCCACTTCTACTTCCAAATACCATCCTGAAGATGCGATGCCTTTTTATGTTTGATGGGGGGGGGGGGGAGAAACCTCTCCCTGATGCTTCTTGCAGATCTTTTTTTGCTTGAAGGTACCCACTGGCCAGTAGTGGAAGGAGAGCTTGCCCACACACCCGTGGCAAGTCTGAGATGCTGGATAAACACATTGTGGTGGGATAGTGGTGCAGAACAGGCAGCGATGCTGACAGCAGAGCGATGGCGCTGCCTGGGAGACTTTCCTCCTCTCCCTGCTCTCTCCCTAGCACTCTAATGCAATTTGAGGGAGATGACAGCAGCGGTATAATGGGCAGGCAGGAAAAAAAAAAAAAAGAAAAAAGCTTTTTCTCCCTTGCAGGAAACCAGCAGCGTAGGGCGTTTGGCATTTCCAGCTACAGATGAACAAGACTGGCAAGAGCCATCCACAGTAACTTGGCAAGCGTGAACAGTTCATGCCCTCTCTTCTATATTGTTAAACCGGAATCCTATTGTAGTGGAGCAGGCTTCATTGTGTGTAAACTGGGAGGTGCCCTTGGATCGGGGCACGGCTGGCACAGACCAGCCCTCGACAGCAGGGACGCACCTCGGACTCCAGCACGGTGTCTGGAAAGCACTCCTCGTAATGTTTCTGTGTTTGTTTAGCAGTTTGTGGCTGTTTTTACTGACCTTCCGTCCCAGATGGTTAAATAATCTGTTTGATGTTGTACTGTTGCAACACCCAGAAAAAGAATTTATATTCTGCTATGTGAAGGCTTCAGCAGTGTTGGACACTTGACTGCGATGACTAAGGGGTAGGCACGCAAATCTGCAGCCTGGAAACAGTCGTGTCCTTAGCAAATGGTCTAACTGCAGCCCGTGTAACCTCTTAGCTGCAGCCTGTAGTGGGTTTTGTAGCCTTATAAATGCAAAATATTTATTTTTCCTTGGGGTGGTGTTGTTAGAGACCTTGCAGTCTCCTAAATATGTATGGCTGGGCCTGGAGAATTGACGTGCAGTGCTGCTTTCCTTGCTTTTACCCAGCCAGCTGATAACTCATTCATTTGTGAACTTTATTAGGCTCAGAAAGGACTCACGCTGGATGTGGAGATTCCCTAAATCTGGCCATGATGCCATTTCACCGTTACCGGTTCCGACGTAGGGATACGCTTACCTCAAATACAACCTCTTTGCTTTTCTGCTATTTTAACGCGTTTCGGCTTAAACCCTGCAGCGGCCGCTGCCACGTGGCGTGGATGAAGCCAGACCAGCTAACTGTCCTGAGCCTGGAAGGCTGCCCTTGGTTTCTGCCACCGGGATGCTGCCGGCTGGGCTGGAATCGCGTGGCCACAAGGGTAACGCGTGGCCACAAGCAAAACCCACCCTGGTTTTACAAAAACAGTTGCCCCCTGGCTTGAAAAATCTTGTAACAACTGGTTGTTTGAGTCACTTGAGCATAGGACATAGGTACCGCTCTTCAGACAGGTTGGTGGCAAACCCTTCTCATGCAGCAGTTTTGGGGTGCAATAGGCAAATTTTTGTACTCTTTCCAGCGGGGATGGATGCGGAGCGGGGACTTGCTCGGATATTGCGTGTGCCTTCCAAGGTTTCTGTCTACTTAAGGCAGTTTAAGACTCTTCACTGCAGCGTGAACTTGGCCCCTTGGCTCGTTATAGCTCGAAGATGGCTCTTGTATGTATTTAAAGCTTTGAATTGAATGTGTAAAAGCATCTTTCAAAAGCGGTGCTTGATCTTGGAGCAGGAACATGTATAGTTTGAGGGCCGGTTGGGTATCTCGGCAGAGTTGCAGAGTGTCAACTGTTTCGCTGAAGTTTAAGATATTCCCCCTTTTTTGCAGTTTATTTCAGCATCTTATTTCCGTTCTCCCAGTTACGCTGTGGTGGACGTGTGAGGAGAGAAGGTATCTGATCTGAATCCTAGAATAAAAGTTTTCCAGGGCTTTTCCATTCAAAGCCATAACAAATGCTGGCGGAGCTCCGTGGGAGAGGAGGTGACAAGCTGTGCTGTGGGAAAGTGACTGTCTTATGCAGGTCTTGCACTGTAAACCTTCTTAACATGAAGCCACAGCTTCTGGCCACCTCTGGCCACTGACCTTTGAAATTATGTCAAGTGCAGATGCTTAATCAGGTTCAAACAAAGTAGGTCTGTAATAATCAGAATATGTGACCTGTGAAGTCATTCTTGTTGAAAGTCCCTAATTCTGGGATGTTTGACACTTAGGGTGGTTGGTGGCAAACTTTTAAGTCGATACTTCTAAAAATACTGTGCAGATCGACACAGAAACCTTCCTTTTTTTTTGCTAAGGTGGGCTACTGCAATAAGGCAGGGATTTATGTTTTTTTCTTTTTTTTCCTCCTGTGCCACCTCAGGGTCAAGCCTTAGCTTTTGTATCCTCAGCAACTTTGTGAAGCGAGGTGGGGTGTGCTTTGCAGACTGCAGCCAGCCTTGAAAGCAAAGCTTCTCATGATGGGTTCGGGCCACATTTAAAATAAAATTAAAATTTAAAAAATCCCCCATTCCTTTCCACATTCACTCCTGGTGGTGCATTATGGTTTTTTTCAGGAACATGGCTTCCCAAGTGTAGTATAGATCTTTGTTTCCAAAGTTGGGCAGCAGCTTAACATCTAGGATGCCATCGCAACCTGTTAATCCCTCATGTCTTTAAAATCCTCTGGCTGTTACTGTGACTAAAACTAATTCTCTGTGCTTTCCAGCTCTGTTGATTTTGGTCTAATTCATCCCTCGCTGCTGCATATAAGAGTGGTTTATTGGTTGTGTCCGGCCTGTCCCTCTTCTTCTCCTAATGCCCCCCGTAAACTGGGAGAGGAGCAGGCTGCTGGGGGCTCATCCAGGTGAAAGTCATAACTTTTAGGTTACACCACCCAACAACCTTAAACTCCTTTATTTCCCTCTTTCCAGTCAAAAAAGGTGCTAAGATGGGGACCTGAAGGCTCCTGCAGACCTGCATCCAACTTGCTGAATAACTACTTAAAAAGTTGCACTTGGTTTTTTTGTTGCATTATACCTTTTAAAGGTGACACTCTTTAAAAAAGGAAGATAAAAGGAGAAATAATACTAAGGCTTTGGAGGGAAAATGCTGTGTCCTTTCTCCTGGAGAGCATTATGAAGTACAAGTGACAGAGGAGCACTTGCCTATGTGTATCCTGGGGCACAGGAGGCATTTCTCTTGTTCTTTTCCACGCGGCCACTGGGTTGATAGGAAAGAGAAAGTGGTTGCAATTAATTTTATGTAGAGCAGTGGCAGTATGTGTGGCACCTAGCAGTCCATGGCATCCAGCTCTTTCAGATACTCGTAGGTTTAATGATGGTGCTGCTTAGAGAAAGGAGCCTCTGCCCCCTTCTCCGGGGATACATGTGAGTTCAGGGCAAGAAAACTGAAAGTAAAACTCGCTCTGGAAGTGGCCAAGCTGTAAATCGCATGTTTTCACATGCTCTTCCGTTTTTCCCCACCCTTAAACCACCAAATCATGGCAAAACCGTTCTTTAAGTTGATGGTTTGGGAGATAGGCTGCGTGCCCGAGGAGGTTGGGTCTGTGTGTACACGCTGCCGGGGTGATCTGTGGAGCTGCCAGTGCCTGAACTGTTGCTGGAGTGCCAAATGCCACGTTGGCACCTCTGTTTGTGGTGTGGGAGGGAGGTTTGGGATTTGGGGATTACACTGTCTGATCCTGCACATGCCAGAAGTCTGAAGCAGACAGAGAAGAACCTTTTACAGGACCAAACTGCAGAGATGCCTTCTCCCCCATCAAAGCCTTTAATTTTCACTTTGCTCTCAAAATGAGCCACTCAAGGCAATGGCATTAACTCCCCTTTCCATCCAGACTTCTTGAATTTAATTTTATTTTATTTTTTTAGGGCTTTGATTTGATAGGGGAAGCAAATGATGGATCCAAAGCTTCCCATCTCTTGAGCTGAATGTGGGGTTTTTTTTTTGCACTCATCAAGATTAGCAGTCTTGTGCTGGTCCGAGAGATGTGACAATCTGGAGCCCTGTTATTCAGCAGAAGGACTGATGGGGGTCCTGGGAAGGCACTGAAGTGTCCAGCAGTTGACCTTGATGCCAGTCACCAGGGAATAGCTTGAAGGCATCAGAAACTTTCAGTGGAGTTGAATTAGTAGTTGCCCATTTTTGGAAAACAAGAAGTACATCTGGCTCAGAACAGTCTCACATTTTAGAGAAGAGCTCCCAGGGCGGAGATGGGATTTGCAAGGAAAACCGATATCACTGTAGGTGGCCAGCTGTTAGGTGGGTAAGATGAAACTGGACAGATTTCTTTCCTCTTGTACTTTGTGTTAATAGATGCAATAAAAATGGAGATGGAGTATTAAAAAAATTATGATTTAAGTGATACTGTCACCTTAATGGAATGAAGAACTGCAAGTGCGGTTGGTTAAAAGTCTTCTGATGTACAGGCCATTTCCTGTGAGTCCTGAACTGACTTGAAAATGGGGAAAAAAGTACTTAGGGATTTGAACCCAAGTAATCCCTAAAAATCTGCTCTCTTAATTGCTTATGATGAAGCAATTTTCATTAGTCTGGAGCAATGACACACAGATGTAGTTCATACCCTGTCAATCCATAGCCTCTCTTTCCAAAACGTCTTCTGATGGATTTTTGGTAACGTGAGTGACTGAGAATCGACTGTAAAAAAAAATACTCAGCAGAGCATGTGAACGGTCAGTTCTGATTTACTTGCTGCAAAACTCTTCTAGTATTGTATTGTCTTATGTTTTGTCATGACAGAATCAATTCTCTGGCTTTCTGCAGTAGGATAGTGTTACCTGGCTCTTAATGGAGAAAAAATTGTTCTCTTTGGCTTCTGTTCCTTGATCTTTCTCAGATCTCAGGAATCCTGTCTTCCTCTTAGAGGGTGTATGTGTCTTTCTAAAATCCTTTGGTGAGCCAAGCCGGCCGCTAATGGCTTGTGATTTAGGGAATATTCTAAAATTTATAGGCCAATTATTAAATGATCTTCTAGTTTGATGTTCCTCTTCAGCACATACTATGGGTCCAAATATTGGTGGCAGAGCTACATGGATGCGGTTTCATAATTCTACCCCCATTTCTGTGCTCTTTTGTGTGATAACTGTAGCTGGTTGTACTGTTCTCATAGCAAACCAAGTGGCTGCTGGAAACCAGGTGGTCTCACCAGCAAGGTACTGCTGTCTTCAAGAGGCTGGGGGTAAGGCTGTTTGGTTTTGGGATGGTTTCCCACTTTTGCCTGAGCTGGGGGCAGCCCTCTGTGCCATCCTGTTGAGCAGTAGCCCTGCTATGGGTCCACATCTTATTCTCTGCCTTTTTTCCTGTGCGAGGCAGTGGCAGTAATTGCTTTGTGTGTGGCAAACAGGGCTTGTTTGCACACAGCAGTTCTCCGTGGGCTTATGATCAGGGGATTCCTAATTTTCAGTTGGGATGATGCCGCTTAACACGGTCGACTGCTGTTAAACTCTCCCTGCTTTTCCTAAGTGGCTGTTCCAGGGAGCAGCCCCCAAACCCTTTGAAACGTGTCAGTGAAATGCTTGACAGTAAGTCAGGCTGGTTTATTTCCCTTATGTTGAGCTTTGTGTGTTTGTTTGGGGTTTTTTTTATTATTTTTTTTTCAGGGCTGAATTTTTAGCTTTTCATTTTGTTGGTTGTCACAAGCCATGCATTATTTAAGTAGCTTCTCTTTGTTTTAGCAGCTTGAAACGAGCCAGAAATTCACCTTGCTCGCAGGCTACCAGCAGACGCCTTTGCTGCCCGCAGGCAGAAAGTAGGAGTTGATGCTCTTCTGTCAACGTAGGTGAGCAACGGCGGTGTTGCCGTGTGGGGGAGAGGCTAAATCACACCATGATTTGATGGTGCTGATGTCTCTTTCAAGTTGCTCTTTTATTTATTCCCAACCCCCCCATTCGGTTGGGATTTCAATTCCTGCCTCCCCTGCAGTGCCTTCTGTCTGGTCCCGTTGCCTTGAGCTAGAGCCAGGAAAAGAGCGCTTTGAGCCTAGTTCTGTCTTGGGTATGTGGGAGCTCGAGATTTCAAATGCTGTAAGTTAGGGGGGGGGATGGAGGGGGAATATACATTACACAGTCTATAGGAGCGGGGGGGCTCTCCCCTCCCCTGTCGCTTTAAATTCCAGCACTGTCTGAAGATGCTCATCGCAGCACAAACGCGAGGTGGAGGGAGCAGATTCGAGTTCTGCTCCAATTACTGCAGTCCAGAAACGCCTGCGTATACCGGGCGTTGAAAGATACGCACCCTACCGATGCCTGCTATTTTTAGGGCAGGCTAAAAATACGTAGCCTGGTGTTTGGAGGGATTTTGAATGGGTTTTAGAAAATCCTTGGTGTCAGCATTCGGTGTGCACCTGGGACCTGCTTCACCTCGAAGCCGCTGATCGGTCAACTCATAGCGGTGGTTTTGTAGATTATATATTTGCACGTACGAGAAGCTTGTTTGGGAAATACATGTGACTTTGTCAGTCTGAGTTCAGAGTTCTGAGCTAGTCGGTTCAGAGAACAGTTATACGTAAGTCCCTGATGCTCTGTGATTTTTCCAGTGGCTCTTCTGTTAATGGGTTCTTCTCCTCTCAAGTTGATGGAGGAAAAACCTAAACGGGGAGGATTTTATTGCCTGTGCGGTGAAACAACTTGGATGTGCAGAGTCCCGGTTACATGGAGTAATGCGGGGTAAAACAGGGGAGATTTGGTGGAACCGTATTATCAGCGTGGAGGTCTTCATTGCGCTGTCAGTGGGTGGCTTCAAGGACGTGATGAGTTTTGTGTCACCCTGGTGCTGTACAGGGACTTGGGTCCTGTTTGCCTGCTGTAGTGCAGGTGGGAATTTTTAAGAAAAAGGAAGGAGAAAAATAAAAAAGGTTGCAAAGTGTATATCTGCCTGTTGCCAGGTCTTTTTCTTTTTAAAATGGTTCTAGTATCCTGTCCTTGACTGTATTGCAGAAATGCTGATGGTCGTGTTGGAGCTTGGTTATAGGTAGCCTTATTCTTTACCTATAAATAAGCACTGAAATCACTGAGGTAGTGTAGGATAGCTCTTCTTTCCATCTGTCTTGCTTACTTTTTTATTATGTTGTTTATGTAGGGCAAGACCCCAGGGTGGCTTTGATCTTCTTGCTTCACATTTTTGGAGGCCTAGTGCTATAAACATGAATAAACTTCTTATTCGTGCCACTAGATGGAACTGGCCCGTGCTTATAGATATTTGTTTGTGTGCTACTGAGGTTTCAGGGTTCAAATATAGGGCTGGTTGTGTATTTTCATTAATGCTGGTTAGAAGGTGCTTCTCCAGTTCCCTCTCCCCACGTCCCACTCAAATTTGGGCTACCACCACCAGCGCTGGGACCAGGTGAGTGTGGCTGTTTGTAGCCAAGCCTTGGAAACTGTTATGGTGGAGATTCCCTCCAGAGAAGACAGCTTCAGGCTGTGCTGCTGGTGCCCTTTGGGTGTGTTAAGCAAGTGTCCTGCCCTGCAAACGGGGAAAACGCTGCTGCCTTCCTCATTTATCTCGCTCCTTGTTTATCCCTCTGCTCGGCTGTGGACCTCAGTGGGAGGTGGGTGCCCTCCTGCCTAAAGCCATCCAACTCTTGGCACTTCCTGTGAAGTGTGGCTTGGGTTTTGCCTTTAAGTGCCAAAATATACTTTTTTTTTTTTTTAATTCTTATCATTTTATCCTGTATTAAAATATTTTGAAGATGGTAATGGCTAGTTCCCTGGGGTAGGTATAGATACGAGCACGTAGCATGTGTCTGAACTGATTTCTTCATTTTGCCATCCTCGCTGCAAGTCCTGTTCCCTGCAGAGGAGGTTAAGTAGAATTATTGAGAAGGAATTTATACTATTTTTTTGTGCTGGCAAACGGGATTTTATAGCAGACCCACCATTTTCTTCCCACTTATACATCTGTAAATATTTAATAATACAGATTCCTCCATGCTCTTATAATGAGATGACTGCTTCTCAGTAAGAAGGCCTCCCTTCTCGTTCCAGTGATCAAATTGTGGCCAGAGTTCCCGTACGTATTCAGCTGCTCTGCAATAGCAGGAATTGAGAGCTATAAGCTGACAGAGCATAAAATGGAAACCTGCTGTT
>JAOQGH010000069.1:4232245-4268159 GCA_025769975.1 Gallinago jamesoni | reverse complement strand
GTACGTATTCAGCTGCTCTGCAATAGCAGGAATTGAGAGCTATAAGCTGACAGAGCATAAAATGGAAACCTGCTGTTGAGGTTGCAGTGATTCCTCTGATCTCCTAATCCTGTTGGGGAGCCTCCAGTCGGCTCATTGTGCTTCTCTCAGAACAGGTCCCAAAAACTTGGTCCTGTGAAAGGACCCTGATCCCTGTCGTGCACTCTTTGAGAGCAAGTGGTGTATCCTGGAATTAGTACCAAACCCTCATTGAGGAGGGGGATGTGTCATAAATCAGGGAGGTCTCTTCTTTAAAATAGCAGATGATGGCAAGAAAGTGTGTTCTGTAAATGTGACTTGTTCCTGTGCTGGTTCTCAACGCAGGCATAAAACGTGCAGTTATATGTTGCCCTGCCAGGGGTGCAGCTTCCTTTGGACGTGTCAAGAGCAAGGATACTGTGGCAGTGAGCTCAAAGCATCTCTGGTCCCTCTGGAGTTGTGCCTCGGCTTGATGGTACGCGAGGAAATTCAGGGTTTGATGCCAGTGTCTCCATTTCAGCAGCGTGGTGTCTCCTTTTGTGGTTCAGCTCCTCAACAGCAAGGCTGCCAGGTTGGACCCGTGACGTTGGCCCTTCTCATCAGTGCCAGCATTTCTGCAGCACTTCTGCATGGTACGGCTTCATGGCATGAAGGGTGATGGGGGTCTGAGATGCAGGCTCCCACTGTGTTGCCCTGTGGCAGCTCAGGCAAGTGGCTTTTGCTCCTCTCACCAGTAGATGGTGGCAGAAACACCGCTATTGAGTTGATGCATCAGGTTTCTGACTTCTTGGAAACAGGGGACCATCACATATGGGGAAGTTTTGAGTCCTGGATGGACAGAATTGTATCTCTCCCCCCTTCCTGTGATTGCATAGCTATAAGCATCTTCCTGTCCTCTCCAGAGAGGCTTCCCAAGCCTGATTGCACTTTTCAGTGGGCTCCCAGCTGTTGGAACAGAAGACAACAGAAACATGTCTGCTTTTAGGCACTGAGAAAGTGGTGCAGAAAAATATCCTTATGGAGAGGCTGTGCTGGGGGACCAGGAGAACCCCCAAAATGACCTAGCAGCTTAGTGTTGGGAAAGCCTGATTAAGGTGCTTCTGAGTTTGCCTTATTCTCTCCTGGTTTTATTTTGCCTTCTAGTTCCTCCTGCGAGCCTGACTGCCATGCCTGGGCACTGACACCTTCGGGTAGCGCTGCTTAAAATGGCCGAGAGAGGTGGAAATGAAGAAGTAACTGAGCTGAACAGTTTCCGTAGTCACAGAGGGAAAGGTGAGTACTGATTTGTGCATTATTTCCAAAACTCTCTGTAAAACACTGCTTACAAGCAGCAGGATCCCTAGATACTAAACTTGCAAGGTCTGTTTTGCTGTGTCACACGCTGCTCTGTTACACCGACTTCACAGCCACCTACAGAAAGTTCTCTCGTTTTATGCTGACGTGCAAAATATTTGGCTCTTGCCTTTCTCATGTTGTACTGCCCGAAGGCAGATTGCTGACTTCTTGGGAACAGCATGTAGAGGTATTTCAGCAGATCTGAGGGGCTTCTGGTGTTCCAACCTCCTGAGGACTTCCTGGAGAGAGGCTGGCTTTGCGTTCCTGTCCTCCTAGGGTATATGCGTTGACACCTGTTCCTTCAACAGCAGAATTCAAAATGATGCTTTCTGTGGATGCCTGAAAGGCCATAAATGAATATCATGAATACTTATGCTAAAGCATAAGCCAAAATGTCGTGGCAAATTGTAGGGAGAGCATGGTTGTACACTGTCTCTGTAGTACAGAAGCCTTCTGTTCCTGGCTGGATGTTCCAGCTCAGTATCATCTATATTCCACTTTTGACAAGCTTTGAGGGACAAGGATGTCATCTAATAACAGGATTTCTTCTGCACCCACAGTCAGGGGCAGAAGCTTTTCCTGCAAAGTGACACTCTTTTGGAAGAGGGTGAATTGCACAGAGAACCTTCTCTCTCTTCTAGAATACACTGCACATTAGTAAAATGCATTGTCTCTGAGATAATGAACGTTCAGGACTTCTCTGCAAAAATTAGGAATTATTCTGAACAAGCCATGTACAGAATAATTTTTGCAGCAGCTTGACTTGTGCTGAAGTTTGGGATGGAAGAATCTCTGTATAGGTGTCAGAGTGACTGTTTCACTCGTGTGCCTTTGGCTCTTGAGCTGTAGCTTGTGCGGGTGTTTTGCTCAGAGAGCTGAGGGAGGCAGGAGTGGCTGTGCCAGTAACTTCCAGAGGAACCAGTGACCTTTGAGCGCTTCTTCCCTGTTGCTGCAATGCGAATGTGAAGATTGATTATTTTTTTTTTTCCAGTTTCGGTGCTTATGCCCTGTGATTTCGGTTGTTTACCTGTAGCAAATAGCTAAATTTACTTACTTTACTACAGACCGGATAAACCGCAGGGACGAAGGTCTTATCACAATATCAGACTCCTCGGATGAAGAATTACCTTTGCTAGAAATGCCAGCAGAGCAGCAGCGTGAGGAAGATGACGATGATGTAGTCATCTTGGCAGAGGTGATTTTTCATTCTTGCCCTCTTATTCATAGCTGTTATAGCCAACTCTTGTGCAAATATCTGATGTGTTCCTTTGAGAGTCCTGTCCAGTTACAGCAGTTAAAGATGTCTGAAATGAATGTTAAAATGACAGCATTTTGCTGGCTTTAAGTGTTTAATCAGATTTTGGGCACAGGAGGGGAGAACTAGACTATTAAACTCCATTGTATTTAAAGTTCTACTTAACTTTATGGAAGCCTCAGCCTTCATTATCTAAATCCAGAAAGGTGGAGTGCTTTATAAGAGGTTGTGATGTTCCTTAGACGGTGGGTTTTCAAAACACATTTTGTATGCTTTCTATTCCTCTGGGTTGTTTGGATTCTTGTTGGGCTGTTGCAGGCACTTTCGTTTCTGCAGTTTTACAAAACCAACCCACATGATAAATCTCTTTCCACTGGCACAGAGGAGGGCCAAAGGCTTTAGCTTACTCTGACTATTTTGTGTCTAATTTCATATCTAAGTTATATTAAGGAGATATTCCATTTTTCTCTTAGAGTAACCAGAAGCATTGAGAAAATGGGTTGCGAAGCTGACCCTTCTGTTTCTTAGTTGAGAACAGTTGCAGAGAATTTTCAGATTCTATTGGCATGTAGCAGACCTAACCTGCCAGGAGCAAGAAAATGGCCAGAGATTAACATTTTTGAGCTTTGGTTCCTGCTGCCCGTTTAAATAAACTTGTGAGAATGCAAATATGCCATCAGTTAGTTCCTCCTTCCCAGAGTATTTTACTGGGAAGGAAGCAGGGACTGGGGTGAGCTCAGGCAGTTATTTCAGTCTGAAAGTCCTATGCATCCCCAGTTGTGTGAAATGTTTTCTTAGCACCAGGGGGTGGACTGAGGATGGAGTTCAATGAAACAAAGGTGTGGGGGTTGAAGTTTTATGCCATATTAAGCATCCTACTAAGCAGACTTTTCATCTGTTTCCATCAGAAATTTGATTAGATGGAAAAGATCATCTGGGGCAAGGATTCTGATATGCACACAAGAACTCCTACTTACTCTTGTCTGTCTTCTTTTTAGACCCCAAAGTATCAGCAGCTTCTGCGTCCCAATGTCATCAGACCTGCTGCTCAGTGGCAGGGTGCTAACACCGTGGGAGAAGGAGGATCTAAAAGTGCTGTTGGGCCTTTGAGGAGCATGTATCTGCAAGATGAGAACTCAGCTCTGCTGCGCCAGGGAGACCGGTATAATCACATGGTAGAGAACAGTGCTGGACCAAGCAGGGATGAGAATGTGAACTTTGCCTTGCCTGGACCATCTGAGCTTAATGGCCCCAAGTTTGAACTTACAAGTAACCAGGAGCCTGGCCCAAGTTTGCTTCCAGCAATAAAGACAAGTCCACAGCCTGTTGTTACCAGAGAAATCATTAGTTTGGAGAATGCAGACCTTCCACCGCAACAGGAAGAAAAGCTGGAAGCCCAGGGACGGCAAGAAAAGGATGTGGAGCCAGAGCAAAACCTTGGAGGAGCAGCTGCTGCAAGTACCACACACCAGGAAGTCCATGAGAAAAGCCATCTGGATCACCCACACTTCCAGCCATCGGAAGGAGAGCCACATGTTGTAGTCAATGGTTGTGCTCCTCAGCAAGGGCAGCCTGAAGCAGACTCAGGATCTTTGAGGGCACGTGGAGAGGAGGCTCCTGGGCCAGCCTTCCCCCGACCTGAACCCCAGCAGGATGGGATTCCAGGTCCTACTTCACCCCAACTGGTTCATCCACCAGAAGAAACGGGTCAACAGGCAGTGATAGACAATGAACAGCCAGGTCCAGCGTTCCCGGCGCAGGGCTCTCAGGAGCTCGGCTGTAGTAATGTGCCGGAACAAGGAGCTGCTGGGCAGGACCAAGACCTCATTGTGCTGCTCATCAGAGAGACAGTAAGTATTCCCAGGCCTTGTCTGACTTCAGCCTGCATCTTATTTTCAGACAGGCTTTTCCAGGAGTAGGGTGTTTCATGTGCTCAAAGAACAGCCTTATTGACTTCAGCTGCAAATCCTCACTTGGGCTGAGAATCGGCACCAGGAGAGGAGCGTGCAGTGAACGGTCTTGAAAAACCTGGGTTTGAAAGACTCAACCCCAGCACTGTGGCAGAATTGGCGAGATAGATGCAGATCTTGAGGACACGGTTTGCTTTGGGATGAACTCTTGGCCAGAGAGATTTAGCAGAACTGATTGCAAGGTCTCAAGGGTGCAGTGAGGTGAAATAATGTGGGTCTGTTCCCTTAAAGGCTGCTGCCCTCTCAGTTCTGCCAGTTTGTTTGTGTCTGGATGAATCTTCACACAACTCTGTGGAGCTGGTTTAGCTGTAGAGCTAAACTGAGCCACCAAACACTGGCAAAGGGCTAGAGGGTGGGGTAGAGAAGGCTTAGAGACACATGGCTGAGAGCTGCGGCTGCTTTTGGCTCGCTTTCCTAAAGCAGTTTGGTCCATGGCCACGTTAAGGCCACAGTAGCTGTCAGGGGTGATGCAGTGTGGATTTCCAGCCAGTAGCACTTGAGAATCACTGGAGAAGCAGTGTTGAAGACTCTTGTATGTTGATTCCATCTGCTCCTTCCTGATTCTGCATGTGAAGCTTGGCTTGAGGGATGCTCACTACAAGAACTGAGCCACCAAGAAGAGTTCTTTTCTGCCTTTGGTATATTCAACAGCTTGGGCAACATGTTCTTGTTAGTTGGTTTTGGTTGGGTTTTTTTTAAAGAAAAAATCAGAAACCAAATAAAAAAATATAGGGGTGCTTCACATGTCTAATGTTTTCCCCTCCAGTGTATACATTCCTCCCCTTGATTGCTAGGGAGGAAAGGTCTCTCTTGATGCCTTATGGAATACTTCTTTGCAAACAAGCGTGTCTTACCACATCTGTATCTTACACCACCACCCCTCCAAGTATTTCCCCCCACATCTCATATCTGAGTCTCTTTGGGAAAACTGAGGTTGAGGAAAATATTCTTTAAGTAGCAGTCCAACAAAATTCAGTTCTTTCCAAGTAAGATCCTTGTGGATCAGTGATGTGCTTTGAGATGGGCAGGTAGATACTCTTCCATTGTCATTGCTTGACAACTCTGGCCAGTTCAGTCTTGCAAAGCAAAATACCATGTGGTGCAATCAATTGCAAATACCTGTTCAGAAACCCAGCGAGAGAGAGGATCTAAGGGTGCTTTTTTCTACGTGGCTAAGGCTGGGAGAGTTTTCCCAGAGATGCCAGTAAAGGTTTGTTGTCTGTTCTGATCTCACTGCTGGTGTGTCTGGGTGCTTCGGGTTGGTATACGTGTCGTTGTTGTTTTTTTTTTTTTTCCTTTTGCTTTGGAATGTTGTATTTCAGCACACAACCTGGAACTCCTTAATCTTCTATCTGACGGTAAATATTAGCTTTGCTTGTGTTGTAGATCATACCTACGTGCCTCTCCTCTTTCCAGCCAGCCTGAAGCACTTGTTAGGCAGCTGCTCGTGGCCATTCACATTACTGCCCCTGCTCTTCTAATGAGAAAGAGCTGTTAGTAGTCATCCTGTGAAGTGAAGGAAAGCCAGCAGCTTGCAGTGTCCAGGCTGGATGGATATAAATGGTCTCTTGAAATCCATTTTAGCCCTTGTCTTGGGATAATTACCTATAAATCTCAGTCTTTGGTGCTGTTGCTGGGTTGTGCTACACAGCTCCTCTAATACCTATGTAACCTTTAGCTTTTCCTACTGTAGGAAGCAAGGTTCCCAGATGTGACGAAAGAATACATTGAAGAGCTAATCAGCATCAAGAACTGCAATGACTTAAATGTGTAAGTACAGAGCTAAGAGGCAGGGTGTATCACACAATAGTCTGGCTGCAGTCACATTTCCATGTCCCCCATTTGCTAACAAAGCTGTTTTAGAGCACCTTCAGGCTGAAAGTCACCACTGCTTGATAGTCCCAAAGAATGGGGAATTCTTTTTTTCCTTCTAATAGATCTTTTTCTTAAATCCTCTTTAATTCTGACACTGTGGTGTAGTTTCTCTGCTTTTAAGATAATGTGCTTATTTAAAGATATTACATATAATTTCCCCTTAACTATTAGTCGGATACTTAAAAAGGGTGACTGTCAGGATTAAGGTGTTGAGATAGCTTCTATAAAACAGAGTACGAAGGTGGGTTGGTGAGTTTCGAGTTGGAGAAAATACTTTCCTGCCTCTTCTTTTCACTGGCTTTTGGCTTGTTCCTGGTAAAACTTGACACTGTTTTGGAGTCCATTATTTAATGTCATGATGTTATCTTATATCGCTTTTACTTAATCAAGTAGCAGTGGTGCTGTTTTAGTTCTCTCACATCACTTTTTGCAGATAGAATAGAGCAAACACATTTAAGGACTGGTAGGATTGATTCTGGTTATCTGTTGATGGACTGATTTTGGTCCCACTGAGCAGAATGTGAGCTGAGGAGGGAAGTAAAAGGGGTGGAAAATCAGCATGAGGACTGTTGCTTTCCCAGTTGTGTTAGCAGCTCGAGAATGCCTTAATGTTCATCATGCTTGGTATCTCTGAGTGTCATGTTAGAATCAAAAGTTTTTTAAAAAGTAATTAACCTTATTGATAAGTTGCATCATCTCCCTACCCTTTTGGGCAAAGCTTGGCCAGCTGAGGAGGAAAGGATTGTGTGTGTTGGCACCAGGGGCACAGAGGGGAGAATGGCCTGAAGTAAATCACTTGTGACTTGTGTCTGATGGTAGGTGGCCCCTCTCTGCAGCTGTCACCCCTATCTCAAACACACTGAAACTGGTTATTATGTGATACAAGAACAAAGAATAGGTGTGGGTTGCCAGAGTATTCACTCCATCTTGTATGAATCCAATGCCCTTTCCAGTTAACTAGGGCACTAATTCTAAGCTTCACACACTTGAATGCTGCTTAGAATTAGTTACTGGACCATAAATAAGTTAACTGGCAAAGAACTGAGGATGATCGCCTCTGTTGGGCATAGATTTACTATTCTGCTGCCTTTCCTTGTCTTGTGAAGTCATGCCCCCAAAGTAGGGCTTCTTAGTTAGAAATTCATCAGGACTGCAACTTCTTTCGTGCCTTTCCAAAGTGCTTTCCCCACAGTGATGCTGTGGGCAGCGTGAGAGGAGCTTTCAGGTGCCCACACCCTGTACTTGGTGCACCCTGGTGTGGATGGTTGCATTGGGAGTGTAGAAGACCAGCAGGGCCATTCTGC
The DNA here is from genome assembly GCA_025769975.1 of Gallinago jamesoni. Lineage (NCBI taxonomy): Eukaryota > Metazoa > Chordata > Aves > Charadriiformes > Scolopacidae > Gallinago > Gallinago jamesoni. The sequence goes on along the minus strand of JAOQGH010000069.1, from coordinate 4,260,402 downwards.
GGAGCCACGGGGTGGTAAAGTTAGGCATCTGCCTGTGGGACCCTCTCACAGATTATGTGGAAAAAAAACCTTGTTATTGTGTCCTGCGGGGATTTAGCAATGCCTGATAGAATTAAATCCCACTATTGGCTTCTGTCGGTCTTAATGTGTTCCTTCCCTTTTTGCTCCCGAAATCTCTTCTCTCCTTTTGTGTGGCACAGACCCAGTGAGATGAAAAGGTGCTTACAGGCTTCCCCGTAGGCCATCTACAGTGTCTGCTCAGCGGTGCGTTACCCACTTACTGGATGATAAAGATTTCTTCTCCATATTTTCATTCCTTTAACCAAACTATCTTTTGAGTTGTCGCCGCGTCTTTTGTATGAGCACAAATGGGTCAAAGCACTGGTCAGCCTCGCTGGCAGGGTCTCTTTGATCTCTGCGCTGTGTCAAGCCGAATCAGGCTTGAAATATAATAAATAAGGGTGGCTGGGTTTGGGCAGGGATGAGGCTTTTAACTGGCTCTGTGTCCTGTGGTGCAGATATTAATGAACAGTGCCGCGAGTGTGCGTGCCTTGCGCGCTGGGACCCACTTAACTAATTGTCAGACATCGAAGGTTAACATCGCTGGAAATCCCGAGCATCCCGAGTAGTGGCAACGCACAGGATGGTTCAGATGTAGCTGAAATCCTTGCAGTTGAGCTGCAGTGATTTGAGCTCCCTGAAGTTTCTGTTTAGTTGGATTAGAACAGTTATCTTTTACAAAAAAGGACCCGGAGGGGAGGGGGCAGGGAGCTATTAAATGCTCAGCGCCAAGATATTTTGTTGTTTTCTGAAATGAGGGTCTTAAAACTTTCAGCTGATGTGAAAGATAAGATGTGGAAGCTCCTCTTAGCAGGGTATCATCTATTCAGCTTTTGTGTGCAGAAGCATTCATACTCAGTCAAAAGCTTCTGGCTCAATATGTCAATACCTGATTAAACAAAAAGAAATGCCTCTGCTTTGAATGTGAAAGCAGGGCTAAAGTAATCGTGCCTTGATAGTGGGTTAATGCTTCGAGCCAGTTCAGATTTCTTAATTAGGGACTGATTTCTGACATCGGGAATGTAAATTAGCTGCAATTATATCTTTGCTGCAACCTAGCACCTTCTCATTCAAAAAGTTTTACAAATGGTAATTGCTTGTCCTAGCCCTTTTCAGAAGGATATTATTCTACAGCTGGGGAAACTGAGGAACAGCTTCTGTTTCCTTGCCCCAGCTGGCACAGCTGGTTAGTGACGGTTCAGAATGGGCTGTGAAAGTTTGATTCAGACAGAGCCTACAGCCAGCTTCCCCTTCGAAAGGGCTTCTGAAGTACTTGTGGATCTCCAGCAATGGGGCACGCTGAAACTACTTGCTAGAGCCTTTTCTAAGTCAAAACACCTGGTTAAACTAAATTTACCTGCCAAAGTTACAATTTTTTGTGATAGGGCCTCAGGTATGCTGCTTTTACAGGCTAGGATGCATTTTTTTAAAGGCAATTTTTAGTGATTTTCTAAATGCTGTTCTCACTAGATCAGTTTCTAGCATGAATTGCACAACGCTGGTGTGATTTCAAGCTTTATTACAATGAAACCCATATTCAGAGTACACACTGTATGTAAACACAGTTTAAACGTGTTTTTGTCTTTGTTCTAATGTGGAAGTAGATCAAGACTGGAGGTTCTAGTTCAAATTTGAATCTGTCGTCTTCTGTTGAGGAACACAGCAACCTTTCACAGGTTCTGTAGGGATTTGTATGCTGCTTTTTCCAGAGATGCATTTGAATTAGCTGCAGTAGACAGTAGCTAAGTTTTGATTGATGCTGGGACTGTTCTTTCTTGTGTGGCCTTCATAGTGTTCACTCCAGAGTAGTGGGAAGTTAGTCCACCCTGACTCTTAGTTGTACAGGATTTGACGTGTGCTCAAAGGGGTTTTACCCATGGTGTGAGTGGAGAAGTAAGGCTGATCCTGTAGTTCACCCACACAAGCTTCACTTATGTAAATGTAACTGTTGAAAGACAGATCTATTTGTTTTTCCTCTGCAGTCATAAAGGCGATCATTCTTTCCTTAATTCTCAGTTATTTCTTTCTGTGAGACCTCTCTTGGTTCTTACAGGGCAGGCTGTGACTTGCCTGCCCAGCTTTGTAATTACAGGATACTAAAAATTGGACAAGTGAGGAATGAACCTGAGCTCCCGAACCCTGAACTATCTATGTTTATCTTTGCAGACTTTGTAACTTTCTTCTGGAAAATCCAGATTACCCAAAGAAGAAAGGCAGAGTGGTTTTAAACCCCAGCAGCAGCCTGCTTGCCAGCCAAGATGAGACAAAGGCAAGTGAGAGTGTCCTCATCTACAGCATGTCTCCCACCCAGTCTGTTTGGCCTGAGCGGGTCTTGGGATGTCTAGTCCTATTAATGTGTGTTTTTACAGTGCCTGGTTGAGCCATATGCAGCCCTCTGGGTGTGTTTAAGATGCTGTTAAATAGCAATAGTTAGTTGCTTGCAGGAGACTTGCTGTTTTGCTGTTGTGTAGCTGTATTGTGTCTGCTCCTTTGCCTTCAGCGAGACCCTCTGCCCTGCCTCCCTGCCAGCTACCACATCTGCAGTGTTCGTTTTGATCACTGATATAAGAATTACTTGGTCGTTCTGTCACGTGAAGTAGACTTGGCCCTCAGGTCTCTCTTGTGTGGCCTTCAGGCATTGCCTTTCAGCCTTGTAACTGCAAATCTCCCTACAGCTGCTTGATTTTTTTTTTATTTTTTTTTTTTTTTAAATCCACTTGACAAAAAAATTCTTTCTGAGCCACTTTGAGTATGTTGTGTGTGCTCTGTGAGAGAAATGTTGAATCCTTCTTTCTACACTTGGAAGGAACTCTCAACCTCAAGCCAATAAAGTTGTTTGCCCTTTATCGTAACCTAAATATACGCTGTCCTCGCTGTCCCATACAGCCACACAAACCAGCTTTGAACTACCTGGCCTGGGTCCTGCAGAGCTGGGAGGGGAGCTGCAGCGTGGTACCACTCAGGGCAGGTTACCCACAGCAGTGTGTACACCAGTGGGCTCTGAGCTGATGGTTAGATGGGCACTCAGAACCAGATGCCGTGTAACCTGAACTTTGGGTGGCTTTGCAGAAGGTCCTGATCACTGAAAGAATGGCTTGGGGTGTTCTTGCGCGTTCCTCCTAGGAACCTTTTTATATCTTTCACCCTTTCTCCTCAGGTGCCTAAAGTGGACTACTTTGACTTTTCCAAACTTGCCCCACTCGACCAGCGGTGCTTTATTCAGGCAGCAGATCTCCTCATGGCAGACTTCAAAATGCTGAGCAGCCAAGACATTAAGTGGGCACTCCATGAACTCAAGGGACACTATGCAATCACGCGAAAGGTTCTCCACTTCAAGTCTGTTTTCTTTCCTAGGATTATCTCCGCTGTCTGTGGAGAACAGTGCGATGTCTTTTGCCTTACTGTACCATCTGCTCGTGCGTGGTTATGGGGTTTTCTTTATAATCTTACTTTCCTTTTAAGAAGTATTAATCCATTTAGTAGAGACTTGCAAAATTTATTGGCCGGGCAGAATGCTGCAGGAAGTTTTTACTTTTCTCTAATAGGACAAATGGGGAAATGCTGGTTGGTTGATGGTAGGTGATGCATTAGACTGAGATGTGTTCCTGTACGTCGCCACTGAAGTGCAGTATAATTGCCAATAAAGCCTAGGCATTTAGCTAAGTCTTAAACGTTTAACTGCTGCTATTAGTTAACTGACTGTGTGTAATTGAAAATAGCCTGAGTCTCACTGTCCTGTTTCTTCTTATTATGAATTGTGGAATGAGCCCTATATTCCTCATAAAAAACTTTCACACTAATGGAGCTGCAAAGACACTGGTTCTAGCTATCAACAAATGGAAAGTAAATGTGGCTTCAAGCTTTTGATTTGGATCTACTCCTCCAATATGCTTCTCTTGTTTGAGCTTCTTTCTCTACTATTCCAGAACTTAAGTAAAACAAAACCTCCTTGTCTCTTCAGTTGCTTGATTGAGCACTGAGTATTTGAGCTGCTTTTTTCCTCTTTTTTTTTTCTTTTTTTTTTTTTTTCAAATGAGAACCCAACAACAACAAAAAAGCCCAAGCAGCGCTTTTGCATCAGAGTAGACACCAGGTAAATTTGAGTTAATAGCTGAGGTGCTGTAAAGTGTATTCAACTATTTTTGGTTTTATGGGATGATTGCTTTATGAGTATATAAAGGTGAGCAAGAGGAAGAGGGCCTCTGTTATGGGGTGCTGGGCTTTCCAATTTTGGATCAGTCTTATGCACATGTTTGTACTGTGCTTTGATTTGAAGTATGTGCTTCTGCTTTCTTCCAGGGACAGGCGGGATTTAAGTCTGTATGTTGTTTTCTAGGCCTTCTCAGATGCTATCAAAAAATGGCAGGAGCTGTCTCACGAAACCAGTGGGAAACGAAAAAGGAGGAAAGAAATGAATCAGTATTCATATATAGACTTCAAATTTGAGCAAGGTAAACACCAAGCTGTGTTTGTGCTCTCTGCATCATTACTGAAAGCAGAACTGGCTTGCAAAAGAAAGTGCTGTTCTTGAAAAGGGATGTGGTCCCAAATCAGCTGTTTCTATCGCTGTCCAGTATTGAATTTGGACATAATCTCCGTTAGTACCTCTGCTTGGTACAGGTTTGAGATATTGAAGTTCTGCAGCTGGTGGTGGTGTGTGGAGGAAGAAAGATTTAAGCTTTGCTCTTTGTGCCTTTTACTCTGCTTTAGGGGATGTGAAAATAGAGAAGCGCATGTTCTTCCTGGAGAATAAGAGGCGACACTGGAGGTCCTATGACAAGCACTCTCTTCTCCCACCGGTGCGACTGGAGCAGGAGTTCTATGAGCAGAAAGTTAAAGAGATGGCAGAGGTGAGTGGTAGGAGCTGCTCAGACCTTATGGTGCAAATGATTTCAGCTGCTGTAGAGGTCTTGGGCATAAACATGGAAATCTGCCTCTTAAAGAAATGGAACGTTGAACAAAATGTTGAATAACTGACTACCTTTGCCCCTTTTGCTCCTTGTTAACACGAATGACTCCTCCCAAGTAACTTGGTTTTGGAGGAAAATACCAAGCACAGAGTTTAATATTAAACTTATATAGCTGCTAGTTTTGCTGATGGAAACCTTCCATATATCTGCTAATGTTAATGTATAGTCTGTGATACAACACCATTCTGGACCTTTTTTTCTCCAAAGTAGTTAAAAGCTCTACGAATTACTACTTTTCCTCTAATTGTTAGCAGCCTTCCCTGCTGCTTTAGGGCTTGTAATTGCAGCTCAGTGTTGGTGGCTGATAATTACCATGCCCAAGATGGTGTGTCCACTCTCTCTGCTTTCCACAAGTTGGCACTCCCATGTCTCCAGAACATCTCCAGAACATCATGTCCTGTGCTGAGGACTGTGTGTTTCAAAGCAGAACCGTGCAACACCCGCTGGTGTGTTATCTTCCCCTCCTAGTCTGAGGGAAGACTGAAGACCTACAGGCCTTTCTAAAGTAGCTTCTTAAAGATCCTCTTAGACAGATGGATTTGTCTCCTAAACACAAAGCTAATGTTCCTTGGGGCTGTCTCTGGAGGGGCCCATTGAGTGAGATCACTTCTGCCCATGGAAAGCCGAACCAGCAGCTCTCCATCATACAGAATTTGGTTCTTTGTTCCTGCTGCCTTTGCTTCTCCCATCTGTTTTAGCTGAATCATAAATAGCTTAATGGATTGGAAGGATGGGCTGAGCGATGCTGTAAGCAGGCAGTGTGCCTTCTGTGGTGGTTTGTAAGTCTTGAGATAATGTAAAAGAGTGTAGAGGATAGAAAATTGCTTTATCTATTCTGTAAATAAATACATGTGTCTCCCTTGCAGCACGCAGACTTTCTCCTCGCTCTGCAGATGAATGAGGAGCAGTATCAGAAGGTCAGTATCTGGAATGTGGTTCCTTGAGTTCAGCTTGTGTGTAGATACTGTTTTGTACTTCTCTGAAGCTGCATTTATGCTGTGTGGCTTTTGCTGAGCTGGCACCACCTGCAGAGCCTTTGTTGGCTGTCTTTTTGGAAAAGGTGGATGAGAGCTGAGTCCAGCAAGACAGTATTGATGCACGTAATGATCTGTAGTAATTCAGTCAGCTGCTTGCTTGTATTTTTACAGGCCAGAACAAACACTGCAATAGAGTAGCACCAGGTTTGCTCTTGCTCCCACCATTGTGGCTGTTTAAAACAGATTTGCTGGTGTTGGAGCTCCGCCAGCGGAAAGGCCTTCCTCATTTGCAGAAAGGACGCTTTAAAAACCTGAAAATCAGGTCTCTTTCCCTTTAAACAAAGAGAGGAAAGTTAGAGATCAGTTTGGCAGCTGTGAATTACTGCTGCTTCTCAATGCCCAATGTTTCTTTTCAAATTTTGGAGAAGATGTTGGACCTTTGAAGGTGTGGGCATACTTATCCTTCAAAGTGGTAAGTTCTTCCACCCCTGCAGTGAAGAGGCCGAGGCCAGCTCTCTCCAGGCAGATGGGTAAACGTTCCTTTAGAGGGCAACAAACAGATATGAAGTTTGGTTTTCCCATGGGAATGGTGTGTACTCTCTGCTGCTTCCCTGTGATTGCAGCTTCCCAAACCCAAGATGCTTCTCTGCCTGTGAGCTAAGAATCATTAAAACACCATATGTTCTGTTGCTTTTTTGAAACCTGTCAAGCAGGACGTGTAGATATTAAGTTACTTAAAACTGAGTTTCTGGTGGTGCTTATTGAGTTTTGACCACCAAATGGGATATCTAATGGAATGGTGTATCTTCTGCTCATTTTTTGCTCATGAACATGCTGGCATTGTTTATGTGGTTGTATGTGTCTGTTGCAATAGTTATTTGATGCTTTGATGATGATGATGGTGCTAACAGCTCTGTTTACGGCTGCAGGATGGTCAGATGATAGAGTGCTGCTGCTGTTATGGAGAGTTTGCATTTGAAGAGCTCACTCAGTGTGCGGATGGTCACTTGTTCTGCAAGGAGTGCCTAATTAAATATGCTGAGGAGGCAGTTTTTGGCTCTGGGAAGGTAAGAATTTCCTAACTGGGAGATTTTTCCATCAGGGAAATTTCCCGTGGGGAAAATAGGTGAACTGCCATTGAGAGATCACGTTGCTGTTTGCGTAGTATTGTTGCTTAAATCAGATGTAACTGCATTTCCCAGGAAATATTTGAATGGAATTGTGCCCTGAAATCCAACAAGTCAGTCACACCTTCAGATGAAGCCAACAATTTCACAATGGGATCTTTGCTGAATAGGATTTCAGTTTTTCTAACCTCCATCTTCTGTGCTCTATGCTTAGGGACTTGGATTGTTAGGAGAACTTTCTACAGCATTCCTAATAACAACAACTTACACTCATCTGGTTTTTATTTTTTATTTAATAAACCAACGTGTCCTCTGCACAGAAAACACACTCTTATTGCTGACTTGACCAGTCTCCTCCTAGCCAAGAGTGTTTGTCCTTCATAATATCACTGTGATCCCAACTTAATTTGTGGGTTGGTTCCTTTATGATACTACTAACCTTCTTAGTCTCCAATTTAGCTAGCAATTATCCTTGTACTTAACTGAGCTATAAACAAGTCATTAACCTACTCTGAAGTGTGCATGCTCTTTTGCTTCTAGATATGATGATCAAACTGTGGGATGCTTTTGTATTCTGGGATCCCTAGTTCATGTAAACATATAAACTGTATTTTATATGACTGTATTGACGAGAATACAACGTGCTGTGTATGAGCAGAGTGCTAGCTCTCAGCAGAGACCATGCAGTAGAATCATAGAGTCATTTAGGTTGGAAAAGACCCTTGGGATCATCAAGTCCAACCATCAACCCTGCTCTACAAAGTTCTCCCCTACACCATATCCCCCAACACCACATCTAAATGACTCTTAAACACATTCAGGAACGGTGACTCAACCACCGCCCTGGGCAGCCTATTCGAGTGTCTGACCACTCTTTCTGTGAAGAATTTTTTCCTGATGTCCAGTCTAAAGTACCCTGTTGTTGCTTGAAGCCATTTTCTCTTGTTCTAATAACAGGCCATTCTGTGGTCACAGTGGCCTTGGAGTGAGTGAACTGTGATCCTAGCTGTCAACAACATCTTCCTGTCCAGTGTTTGTTTGAGACCTGATCGGTTTGATGAGCTCCTCTTGTTCTTTCCACAGCAAACCTATTCTCTGGCAGTCATCCACCGACTTAAGCTCTATTTTCTGTAAGCAGGGCTCTGAAATGATTTATTTGGAATTGTTCTGGCTACTGAGTGTTGCTTTTTGCTCATATCATACTGAACCAGAGCTCTCTCCTTCCAACCCTAGTCAGAGCTCAGCTGCATGGAAGGCAGTTGCACGTGTTCATTCCCTACCAGCGAGCTGGAGAAGGTGCTTCCAGAGAACATCCTCTGTAAATACTATGAGCGGAAAGCTGAGGAGGAGGTGGCTGCTGCCTGTGCAGATGAGCTTGTCAGGTAAGTGTCCAGCAGAGGATGCAAACTACAATTACAGTTGTAGGAAACTGTTCCCTGAAACCCTAAATGTGTGCTGACTATGAGATAAGTAGATTAGAAATTCAGGTTTCTGCCTTCCCAGATCTGTTTTTATTCAGGTTGGTCTGCCTTTGACTAGGAGCAGATTAAAATTCAATAGACTTGTCTCCCCCAAGATTTGCTTGCCAAAAACAGTGCTGAGCATATAATATTTTGATTGCAAACAGGGAAGTGATCGAAGAAATATGAGCAAAAAGGCAGTAGTCAGCACATCCTGGCGGCAGACGTTTGGTTGGCAGCCTCATTAACTACCACAGCTATTTGACTAAATCTGTTTTCAGCAAAGATCTGTTTGGCCCTCTGCATTAATGGCATCTTATTTTGGGCTGCAGGTGTCCGTTCTGTAACTTCCCAGCTCTACTGGACAATGATGTGAAGCGGTTCAGCTGCCCTAATCCCCGCTGCAGAAAGGTAATTGGGGGATTCTTGCCATTTGGTCTCTTCTGGAGTGTGTTGGGCAGGAGAGCTGGGAGGACATCTCACACTTCCTAGGAGCAGGTGAATGAGTTTATCTAAGGTGGCTGCATGGGGCAGCAGTCAAAGTATTTGCTGGATCCTGCTGATATTCTATGAAGTTGTGGGGCTGGACAGAGGAATTTCAGGGCACTATTGATAAAGACAACAGTATTCCTTTCTTTCCTTGGAAGATGTTGGCTAAAAAAAGGCTTCTGATGTCTTAGGTTGCTGTCTTGCATGTACAGAAATGTTTTAGGCGAGCAGGGAGCTGGGTGGGTGTTTAAAAGTCATAAAACCGAGTTGCAATCCTTTCATCTAATGAAACTTCTGGAGAATGAGGTTAAACAACCCTACATGCTATCCTTAAGAGAATTAGTATCTGCTTTAATTTTTTTTTTTATGCTGTAGCTTGAATAGAGATGCAGTTGGAGGTGACTTGTTTGAAGAGCTCACTAAAACGTGTCCATTCAAAGGGCAGAAGATCTTTGTGCTTCTCTCAAAGTTTGCTAATAGCTGTAACGGGAGAACCATCAGACCCAGTGAGGGGATGGAGTGGGGAAAGCTTGCTGCTGCTGTTTCTGTGCCATCTGTTTTGGGGAAAAATAAAAGCATAGAAATGTGTTTCCCAATCTCCCCACTTTCCGCTGGTGCCAGGGAGCCAAGGCCAGTACGGATGGTATCAGTGTTTAGCGCTGAAGCTAGGAGGCATCTTGTGTAACTTCAGCCACAACAATGAATTCCTGTGCAATGTTTAGGGAACTGCCTGTCCCCCAGCAGAGATTTCTGCTAATCACTGAAATTCCTCTTGAGTTGCGTTAACCTTATGCTTCAGGCTGCCAGAGCTTTGGGTTCTCGTATTGATGTGATAGCGTTGTTTGTCCGTATTGAGAAAATAATAGGAAGTAAAAATTCTGTTGTCTGGGAAAACTGAATTTGCCAGCAGTGCACTTTGCATTCTGTAGTGAAAATTGAACTTACTGGCAAGGGAAAGCTCTTTGTGAAAAATGCACAATTCCATTTTAGATCTCTAATCTCCAGATATATTTTGCAAACATCTGCCTCTAGCATTTGGGAAGGAAATGGGATTCTGCTGGATCATCCAAGTGTCAGGAGCGAGGAGGTTTGCTAGTCTCTAGGTGGCAATGTTGATTCGTGTTTAAAATTATTTTTTTTTTTGCAAAACCCAAGTTGTTTTCAAAATGTACATATGTCAGCACCACAGAACGAAATTCAGGCTTGGGGAACATGAACACTTCACTGTGCAAAATGAATTGAAATAACTTTTTTCCCTAAAACGTGTAACGTGGAACAGTAACTGTGGCAAGAGGGGTCAGTGCTGAAATGTTCCTTTCCTTCTGGTTTGCTGTTTCATTTCCTTCCTAGTGTACTGCCTGCCCCCCCCTTCCCTGGGGTTGCAGCATTCCAGAGGGCTGGATTTCTGGTTTCCTGGACAGCTTGTGTTGATTCATTAGCTGAAAAATCTGCTGAGTAGCTTTGTGCTCTTCTTAGAAGTCTCAAACGACTTTGGGATTTGAAGTGGAGGGTGAGGAATTCGGATAGCAGGATGTGGTGAGGTCTCAGAGCATCAGCTGCAAGTGGTTCTTCATATTCCCGCTATCTTGTCTCTCTCCAGAATGAGGAATTTCAGTTAATACTCCTGCTTGCAGGAAACCGTTGCCCTTTGGGAGGAAAGGGCTAATCTTAGGGAACTCTACAGAGGTTGGAGAGGATGCATTGGCTTTGCTAGCAGTGCCTCTGGCAGCCGCGGTGGTGGTGATGACTGAGGCTGGAAGCAGTCCCTCTCTGCTTGGAAGGACGGCGCTCGCACAGCTGAACCTACAGCGAGGGGAAGTGTGGAAAGGGGAAGGTCAAAACGTGGCTCTCCTGAAACCTCAAGGCTCTTCGAGGGTGGGGAGAGGAGGACCAGATGGTGGTCCTGTTGTGTTTCTGTGCTCCATCACCTGGATCCTTTGTCTTGCTTTGAGAGTTCGTGTCGATACTGTCAGGCTTTCCTTTAAAACTTGATTCATACTTGGGCTGGCTACGGACGTGTTGTAAAGGAAGTGATGGGAACCAGCTGGAAGCCTTCATTTTGGCTGTACATGTGTATGTTGGGCTCACTAATAAGAGCAGCTCTAGGCATACCCAGCTCGCCGCTTATGCATCTCACCTGTAGTTCCACTCATTTGCACCTTGCAGGGACGAAAATGTGGCTAATTGTAACCTCAGCAACGGGCAGAGCTGCCGGTCGCCTGCTGTGGCTGGAGGGCTGCATGGAGAGCATGCAGATGAGCCCACACCATCTGCCAGGGCCACTGCGGCTCCAGCTGTGCAGTGGGAAGTTTGGCTCCTAGTTAGGTGGCCAGGGCTTGAATCTTAATATTGCGAGCTGCAGGGTGGAGGAGAAGCTTAATTAGCCCAGGAGAAAGGTTGCCCATACCACCCTACGGCTGCGTTCTGTGCGTGTGCAGCCTGAGCTGGTGCTGGGGAGAGGTGGCTTTTCATCAGACCTGTTTCTGAGGTTTTGCTTTCTAACAGGTTGCTGATCATCCATGGAGCCTGTCTCCCCGATGACAGGGAGGGTTTGCCAGCCCTCTCGGTCCAACCTCCATCTCCTCCTGCGCAGGGATCCCTGCGTGGAAGCGGTGCTCAGATTCCTCCTTTCTAATGATGCACGTTTCTCCTCCCTGTGCCCTGACCCAGCAAACCAAAGCTGGCAATTCTGGTGAAACTGGGAAAGGCCCATGTTGCTTGTGCAGCACTGGGAAGTAAGCGTGCACTTCTGCACGTTGGGGGAAGCCCCGTTTCCCACCAGAAAAGGAAGTCCACCCTCTCTGCTCAGCCTCCCTCCTCCCAGGACCTCATATTGTTGGTGAAGACAAGACTTTTTGTTCCTGGGCTGCTTTCCCCAGCACTGGGTGGCGGGTAGGGGGGGGGAGATGAGATGGTCTCCCCTCTTTGCAGTCTCAGCACAAAGCACTGCAGGGCTTTCAGCCAGCAAGGGATGGGGAGGTGAAAGCTGCCGTTGCCATGGAAATGATGCATGCATGGAGCAGCGCTGTCCCTCTGGTGCCGGAGAGCTCGAAACCCTCAACGCTCATTTCACAGCCCGGCCACATTTCAGGGACTTGCATTTCCAAGACTTTTCTTTAAAACTCCTTTGCATAGCTGAAACTTTTTGTCATTTGTACCGAGTTGTTGTCTGGCTGGACACGGTGATGGCGTACGGTTGTGTGGTGCTAAGTCACGTTGCCCTCAGCCCTGGGGGCCGCCCTTCTCGTTCGGGCTCCTTAGTGCTCCCTGTTAATGAGGCTGTGTTTAGGGAAGGGGGTTTCCCTGCTGGGCCCCTGAACTGTCAGGATGGAAAAAATGAGCATTGATGTGCCTGTGTTGGATGGAGAAAATCTCCACTCGTTTGCCTTTTCGTCTTCAGGTTCTGGCTCTCTGGCCACAGCAATCCTTGTGTGTACTTTTAATTTGCAGGACCAAAACTTGGTGTTTTAGGGCACTTCTTTTGAAGCTGCTGGAATGTCTCAGGATTGATTTCAAGGTGCTGGCGAGGAGCAGATGCACCCAGCTGCTTTCAGCCTTCATTTTCTGTTGAAAGCAAGACAGGTTTGAGCTTGTCCCGCGTTCTGCCTGGCGAGCCGTGTCTGAACACGGCTTCTCCTAGCAGGGTGCTAACACGGCTTCCACAACCTTTGGTAATAAGCCTACGTCACGTTGTACGGTCTGCGGCAACTTTGATGTGAGTGGCCTTGCTGAAATAAATTACTGCATGATCAACAAGACTTAAAATTACATCCCTTCACTTCTTCTGTATTGAGGTGCCTGCGATCTCCGTAATGGGGCACGCAGCCGCTTGCCGTTCAGAGGTAGGTTCCAAACGTTTTATAGGGGGCAAGGGGAAATGTGTGTGTATCTGAGTACCCAGAAGCAAGGGATGTGTTCGGGATGACACAGCCTTCCAAGGATGTCATCAAGCACATACCACGGGGCCCAGGACTTCTGGCTGCCTGGAGCTGCCCTGCCCAGCTCCAGATGTGCTGTGGTTTTAGGCTTAAACTATATCAAGATTTGTCACTAGCAGAGCGTGTGTGCAACATGTTAAAAAAAAAAAAATAAAATAATATTGTTCTGGTTGGAGAAATTGAGCTTGTCCAAGATGCCTCGGAGTAGGATGTGCATATGGAGAATTACTTAATTCTCCTTGTTTTGCAACATGTTTTCCCAGCTGTTGAAGGCTGCTGTCTCATTCAGCTTCCTGACAGCAGCGCAAACATTTTGAAGGTCCCATGGCCCCATCTCATTTTCTCCTCAGCCATTCTGACTGCTGCTCTCTGTATGCTTTTCCTTGGGTGTATTTATTTGGATTTGACTGTTACTTAGAGCTTACCCCTACAGCTTTAGTGGAGAGCAGAGCCGAAGGTGGCATTTGCTTATGGCAGACCCCTGTAATGTCTTTCTGGTGACGGCAGTGACCTCGAGGCCCAACTCCCAGGTTTAAATTTCCATCCTCCTGCATCTGTGTGAATGGTGTTTAGCAGAATTTGTTGGGTTGAGGAAGAAAGGGAAATGCAGTATGGGGGACCTTGCTGCTTATCTTACGGGGGGGGGGCTTGTGCCTGTGTATGCTTTTGTCTGAAGGTCTGTCTCCTGCTTGTCCAGGCCAGCAGAACAGTCTAAGCTGTCTTCTAATGACTTTGTCACCTTCCTCCTCAGTTCTACATCCCTGAAACCTCCTGCTCGAGAGCTCTCTGCTTTCTCCTCCAGCTCAATGCCTTCGCTGCGCCCCTTTTTAAACGAGCGGTGCGCCTGGGAACATGCTCCCCTCTCTTACTGCCAAAACCACAACAAATGGCAAGTTTCCGTCTGTCAGCTCGGCTCAGCTCTGAGACACTCCGTGGCCGGGCAGGCGATTTTCATTTTTCTTCCATAAAAGGACATTGAAACTGGTTTGCAGCGGCGGTGCTGTGCGCTGCAGGGCGAGCGGCGATGCTATCGCTGGCAGTATTGCAGCAGGAGCGCCGGTGATCTCCGTATCTCTCCTCAAAGGGATGGGCAGGAGGGAGGGACCAAGGCCGAAGGTGGGGTTGAGGTGATTGTAGGCGGCAGATAAAACCCCTGTAGGTTTTTATTGCCAAGTCCTAAAGGAGGATAGATAACAGGAGGGTGCTTCCAGTACAGCAAAGCTTTAAAAGTCCAGTCCCGTGGAGGAAGAGTGTGCTGGACCACGTGGCCCGTCCTATCGGGGTGTGTGGGGTCAAAGTTGCACGGGGAGTACTGAGAGTTGGGACATCTTCTCATCCCCAGCTCCATGCTGGGCAAGCTGCTTCCCTTTTCTGGGGCGGCTGCAAGGGGAACGAGGGAAAGCCATGTGCCAGGGGCTCTCCTTACTTCCCTGGAAGCTGGATGATAACATGCACAGCTTGTTCCCTGGCTGAGGGAGCATCAGGAAAAGCCAGGGACCAGGAGTGAGTTGTTCCTCCTGAAGGAACTCCCATAGCTTGGTTTTTGGTGTATGTTTGTCTGGGATGGGGACAGCTAGAGGAACTGAGTAGTGACAGTGGTAGCTTGGTCCTAAATGCCCCTTTTGAAAGAGGAGACCCAATGATCAATATAAAATCACTCCTTGCCTTGTCTAAATACCTGCCACCCTTCCTTGGGACAAGTAGGAAGGGGCTGTAGGAGAGAGAGTAGCTCACCTGGAAAGAGGGTAGGATTGGGCTGGTTAATTGCTGGGGTAGGTGGGGTGGAGAGACTCCATCAGTGGGAGCTCAGGTGCTGTTGCTTTTACAAGGTCAAGTCTATTTATGCAGTGGTATGTGGAATTGCTTCACTTGATAAATGAGTCTGACAGAGGAGGAGAGGGTGAAGCCCAGCCTGGAAATGGACCTGAGGAAAGAGGTCAGTTTAAATAGGGTATGTGTCTCTTGGAGGGTAAAAAAAAAAAAAAAAAAAAGCTGTTGAAAGCAAGAAGTCAAACTAGTCCCTTTAAAAATAGATCGTGTAAGTGCAATTTCAAGTAACAAAGCTTGCTCCTGTGCTTGCTTTCTGCCTTATATAGCAATATCCATTCAGTGAAAAGGCAATTCTCCCACTGTTTACTGACCGGTGAATACCTCTTTGTCAGGTCCATAAGAGGTAGCAGTGCTATCTTCCCTTCGTGGCTTTGTCCTTTGCCGAGGAAAGGTCCAGAGGTAATAAGCTGAACACAGCTCTGTGTGGGGATGGAAACTTCAGCCTCAGCAGTCTTGGCTCCCCTTCTGTCCCTGGGCACAACCATTTAGCAAAGGAGCCACGGAGAGCAGAAGTGGTGGTCTACCACTGACCTGTGGTGGTCAGTCCAGAAGTAGGAGAGCAGTATCTTTGGAGATAAGCTGATAGACTCCATGAGGTTTGGATAAAAGCAACCTGGGTGGTGTGGAAGGTCCTCAGTTGCCTTGATTGTGGCAGTCACCAGAGTGGTCCCGTAGCCAAACTGCTAGGGCTGGTAGGACCCCAAAGGCTGTAGTTGTGCTGAGGGTTGAGGAGGGGCTGAGACCCTGCTTCTGGATGAGGTGAGCTCTAAGACTTGCTGTTTCTTCCTGGATCCCTTTGAAAGAGAAAGGGAGGAGAGGGGTTCTTCCAATTCACGTGGAGAACGAGAGAGGGAGCACTGCAATGTGATTGCCCACACATTAGGGTGAAACCTAAACTTCTGCACTGGAGTACTCAGACTGCTTATTTGTTTGAGGGTTTTTGAGTTGTTTCTTTTTTTTTAAATGGTGAAGTAACAGCCTCTGTCACTTGTCTGTCCTCGCAACAGGTAGCGATGCCACCGAGCTGCCCTGGGACTGCTGTGGGAGCTCAGCGCAGGTGCCCTGCACGGCAGCAGGGGCGAGTGTAAGGTTAAAACTCTGCTTGGTGTTCCTTGTACTTGCAGAGCATCTGAGCAGGGTTATCATTTCGCTGCTGCAGTGGAAATGGAGGTTGGAAAGAATGGGAAAAGGCTGTTCCCAAGCTAAATTAAAAACATTGTTCTGACCTTAGTCAAAAAACTACATCTTCCCTCTCTCCTTCCTCCCCCTCACATTCCTGTCGTAGTAATCACTGGTCTCTAACCTCAGCCTCATCTACCAGAGCTAACCAGTGAAAAAAATGCACTTGAAAAACCCCTGCCTCTCTGCATACACCTCATCGTGCTGTACCTTGGTGTTCCCAGGGCAGAGTTATCTGTGGAGGGCCGTGAGTCAGCAGCGGAGGTTTTGAATAGTGTTGTGTCAGGGCAGCTGATGACTCTCTCCTCGAGGCCAGAGCCCTGGGATGGCCTAACCTGGCATGTGCAGCATGAGGAGGTGTTTTGCTTCTCCTTTCTGTTTGCACATAAACAGATTTCAGCAGATGACACAGTCATCAGACTTCCTGAGCTAACACAAGGCTGCTGCAGACGATGTCCATTTTGGAGGCTGTCAGTAGAGTTTGTTTCCTAATTTGGTCACAGTGTGCTCAGGGCTGGCCTGCTTTCCTCTTTTCTTTTTTTTTTTTTTCTTTAAAAACACCCATCCTTTTATATCATTGTCGTGGAGGGGAAGCTGTTTGTATCAGAGAACCTCCAGCTCCTCTCGCTTCCTCTCCACGGAGGAAGTGATACTTGAAAGGTCTCTTTGAAAAAAACCAGTGCAGTTCCGAAGCCGGGCTTTCCCAATTCTTTTTCCTCCTTTGCCACTCTTTCGTGAGTTCATCTCCATGAGCCTGTGGGCTTTTTATCCCTTCTGGACGGTCATCTGAGCCCTTCGTGCTGGAGGACTTTGGAATAGTTGTCTTAAGTGACAGTGAGAGCTATGCTGCAGTTAAATAATAACACTGATAAGCTGATATATTGGGATATATATTGCAAGGGGGAGAGATGTGTGTGATTTCAGCTAATGGAAAGAGCACATGCTTGGTTTTGTTCCATACATCACTAACAAGAGGCCTGGCACCACGTAGGAAGCTGTAAATGCCAAACACTGCGAGAGAAATGGTGTGGCTGGTCAGCGCTGCTAATTGACCTTTAAAAATCAGCTTCTGTGTCTTGCAAATCATCAAGAAAACTGTGGACCGGCAGCCCCTTTAGAAGGTGCTTTAGAAAATGCAACACCCTGCTTTTTGGTGTTGGACCAGAGTCAGCCCCAAACAAGCTGCCTTCCTGGTACACAGGAGACAATTTAGCCCTTTCATGGTCAATGTAAGTGCTCATTCAGCAACAGAAACAGCTGAGGAATCAGCACCAAACCTGTAGGCTCTTTTTTTCTTTTCTTTTATTCCATGCTGGAATTAGCAGGAAAAGAAGCCGGGGGGAAGGCTTCCATGTGGTGCAGCTCCAGCAGCTTTATTGAACGCTGTCAGGAGGCTTGTGAGCCTTAGATTCTGGTGAAGCTATTGCTATTGAATGAGCTGCTGTCTTGGAGAGGACTTCCTGGCCTTGGAGATGCTGGGAAATGCTGATTAAATGTACTATTTTAGGTCCAGAGCACGTGTCATAGCTTCAGCAGAGCCTCAGGTTAAGGTGCACCAGGAAGAGCTGAATTCCTGGCAGTAGAGGTTTGGCTGTAGATGGGCAGGTACGAGCTGGTCCCTGCAGAAGTTCTTCTGGAGAAAGGAATCTCCGGTGTGTCATGCGTTGGATGCCAGTTTACCACTGCCGTGGGAAACGAGTAATGGAGAAATGGGAACATGAAGTGGTGAGACAGCAGGTCTAGAGGCAGGGGAAAGGGAAGGTGAAGCAGAAGTTTTCTTCCAATTATAGTAAAAATGACCTCTGTGTGTTGTTCTTATTTGCATATTGTCTTCTAATTAGCCATGACTCACTCAGCCACCGCTTCCACCTGAAAGGAAGGATATGTTTTGAAGTGTATAGTTTATAATCTCAGTAGGCCACCATTTCTTCTTTCCCTTCTCCTTCCCCTTCCAGTGCCCCCAAAAATGCATTCTCTTATTGCTTTTAACCTTCAAGCCTCTTTTCTTCTGAGCTCTCTCTGTTACTACTCTTGCATTATTAATGGGACTGTAGCAATCCAGCCAGAACACTGACATTACTAATTACTGCTTGTAGCAGAGGAATAAGGAGCAAGACAGAAACTGGGTCAGGGAATGTTGCCATCGTAAAATGATGGTATCGGAACCGGGGAGCAGAACTCTTTGTACGAGCAGGTTTGAATTGGAAATGCTGGTTTTCCCCCAGTAACATACCTGTGTGCCTTCACCACGCGCGTCCCCCGTGCTTATTTGCTGAATGCAGATGGGAAAACCCTCTCGCGCATTAACCCAAAAAGGTTAATGGACCTGTAATTTCCAGGAGCGGAGGGACGGAGTGATGGGTTGTGTTCTGCCTGGTGGCGCTTCAAGCATCACAAAATTCATGTGCTCTTCGTTGATGGCGCTGTAGGATGAAGCCCCTTCCCTTGTTGGTGTCAAAAGCTCGGGAAGTGTAAGTGGCTGCGTTGATTTTTTTTTTTTTTTTTCATTCAGGGTAGAGCCTGTCACACTCGATGCGTTCAGATTGTCCTTGGTAATACCAAGGGCATCCTACAGCAGCGAACAACAGCTCTTCATGCTCCATGTAAGAGAATACGACTGCGATGAAATCGGAACGAGAACATTATTTTGGGGATGCAGCAATTAACCTGTGAATCCCGGGCTGCCGTAGGCATAAGGAATTGCCTGTCTGTCGTGCTTCTGGTTAATGGAGCTGTGCCTCTTCACTCAATTGGGCAGAGCATCCCCCAAGGAACCTGGCGTCCCTTGGAGGCCTTGCCTGAACAGTTGTGCTGTCGCGTTAGTTTGCTCCTTGAGAGAGGGGTGAGTGTGAAAAGGGAAGTGTCACTTACTGCAAAACGGATCGACTCTTATGGTGAGTGACAGTTAGAGAAAGTAATCTCTTTAAACGCATGCTGTTGCTGTTCTAACTAGTTTAAAAAAGAGAGCAGCTAAAATATACATAAATAAGCAATAAAGCGCAAATACAGAGTTGATTTGCCAGCAATTCTGTCTCCCAAAAAGAGGCTTTAAAAGAAAAAAAGACAAACAGAAGCCTCATCTCTCCCAGAGTCACTACACTGCCTCCCCACTCACAAGGAGGGAGGCTCATACCGATGTTCTTGCTCTTGGTGCAGGGATGAGAGGATGTCCCTGGAGGAGCTGGCTGGCTCGAGGTGACAGACTTCTTAGGGGAAAGGACTGTGTGTTTCTTCCCTCTCTGTGTTGCCGGTGCCAGTGTGTGTGACAGCCTGCGCCCGCGTCAGTGAGGTGACACTGCTTGTGGGTGAATACAGGGAAGCTCAAAGCAATTTGTGCTGTCCCTGCATCCAGATAAGCCGGGAGCCTGCTTCGTTTCTGTTCTCCACAAAGCCAGGAGGCCAGCACGTGAGCAGCAGGGCTTCCTCGCGAGTCGGATGGTAACTCGCACAAAGCCACACGGGTATTTAGGCCGGGCAGACTTGACAATATCCCCTTTCAAAGATTATCCTTTAAACTGTCCTAGTCACACACCGCCTTTGGCGCCGGCCTGAGCGTTTTGTAAGGATGAACGGTATTTAAAAGAGAGACCGGCTGCTCTAATCTCTTCTCCGTGGGCTGAAAAATCTCTCCTGCTGCAGCCAGCCAACTTTACTTCTTTAACTCATCATAGTAAGTGTAGAGCTCTTAAATCCTGGCTCATATTTTATCCGTGGTGTTGGTGGGGCTGCCTGTAATCTTCAAGCGAGCCCAAAGCAGAGCTTTGCTGGTGCGGCTTAGGGTGTCTGAGGGGGAGCAGACATTCCCGATAAGTGGGAGCTGATGACAGGGCTGTAATTTCTACCACGTATTTAATAAAGGCATCGTGGAGCTGGAGAGGTCTAGAGTTTACAACCCCAGTATTTTTATATTTTTTTTTCCTCGTTTTTAAAGGGAAGTACTGATTTGCCATTAAAACTGAGCGTTGTCCGTAAGGCAAATGCTTTCTCTGTCTAAAATTTCGTGTGCACATATTTAATTAAAAGGCGACAGGGTTAATGAAGCTTTGAGTGCATAAGGCCTCATTCCCTGAATTTAATTTTCTTTAATTGCTCCAGAGATTGAAATTCCCAGCTGTGGTTGTCCCCTAACATGTGAATTAAGGAACTGGAAAGGGACAATTTGAATTTTCTCACTCGCTGCCAGCTTCTTTCTCTTCTTCTGATTTTTCATCTCTTTGGTTGAAAGAGGGTTAGATAAAAATGCTTCAAGTCAGTGTTTTAGCTTTGCGGTGGAATTGGCGAAGCTGTGAGATCCCAACACCTTGGACACTGGGAACGAGGTGAAAAACAGGGAGCATTTGTGCCGTTTGTGTAACTCATCCCTAATGTATTACAGAAGATGAAGAATAAATACGGTTTTTATTGTCTTTCCATCCCAATACCTGCCATCTCATCCAGCATCAGTGGGGTTGGGATGACTGAATTGTATGCTGCAGCCCTAATCAAACCAGCCTTCTTTAGCATGCAGGTTTTAATTTAATAAAAAAAAAGGTGTTTTGGGGCTGGATTTCTTGCTTGCTTACAGGGTCGATTTAATGGTGGGTATAGTGCCTAAGATATCTGAGAGAAATCAAGGTCTTTTTGTGGTTCTCTCATGTTAACTGTTGTGCAAGTTCATAGTCCGAGCTCTGCAAAGCTCTGTAAAAGGGGCAAAAATCTAAACTGCAGCAAATCCATGTACCGGTGAAGTAATGAGTGATGGAAACATCAGAGTGTATTCCTGAGTTAGTTATAATAAAAACTTACAGCCTTTGCTGAATGCCCCCATATGTGGCACGCTCTAGCTCTATTTGTGACAATGCTGTCAAATATTCCAAGGCTACTGTATGTTTTTATGTGTCCTCGTGGGCTTGTTAGCAACCATAGCCTTGACTAGATGGTTAATAGAAAAGAAATCTTCCAGCAGCAGCAGAAGACATCAGGGGTTAATTTAATGTACATTTAACACTGGAACAATAGGAGGAACTAATGTTATAGGAGTTTGCCCTATAAGACTCCTTTTGGAGGTCTTAGCTGTCAAAAATCCTGGGGAAAATGTGTAGTAGCATCCCTTTGATCTGGCGGAGACTCGCTGTAACCAGATAAATCAGCAGCCCCTACCTGATGAGGGCTGTCAGGCTTTCCCAGTAAGAAGCTGGTAAGCTATGGTGTGTAAGACTGGGATAGGTCTGGGAGGATTGTTTTGGAGGAGCTGTGCTTTGCTCTCGGGAAGGTATCCCGTCTCCTGCTGCTGCTGCGAGAAGAGCCACCGTGTAGGTCACCCTGCCCTGGCCAAGGATCCGAGGGGTGCAAGGGTCAGGTTGGCACCCAGCAACCCCGTGGGTACCTTCCACCTCTGAGCTCTAACCCAGATTAATCAGCCATACCCACTGAACCTCTGCCTGAACAGCTGAATCCATAAAACCACTGGGGTTAAAAAAATGTAATTATTTTCTGGCATTCTTCAATCCTTCCTTATTTCCAATCAGCCTGCTCAGCATTTTCAGCCGGAGTCAGCACAAATACCTCTCTCGAGCTTGCACTTCTGCCCTGAAGGATCCCACCTTCTCTGCTACCACTTCTCAGACACCTCTCCTGCGCCTTGATGGTTTAAACAACCTCTGCCCCGTCGAATAAGCGATGGCCGGCTCGTCGTGCTGGGGGCCAGGAGGTCCAGAGCCCGGCTGGTGTGGGGCTGGTCCCCCTGCCGTGGGCTCGGGGAGCAGAGGTGATGGTGTAAGTGGTCTCCGTGCTGCTACCAATGTAAACAGAGCAGATGTTTCCCCGAGCCGGGGGAGCATTAATGGAATGCATTGGCCCCGGCTGATGTAAAACATCGCCGCGAGTTTCAGGGATGAGGTCAGTGGTACGGAAAGCTGATGGGAGTTTAATGTCGAGTCTGCCTCTGCGAGCCGAGGGGTCAACCCCGAAAGCCGCGGCTAATGGAAAGGCAAGTACACTTGTCATAAATCAGTGCCAAAATCCTGAGCAGGCAAAGCTGCTGCTGGATCCCGTGGCCAGCGACGTTTCTGTAACCACCCGTTAGCTATTCGGTGGCTGCATTCCTCGCCGGGTGCTTGTCGTGTTTGACTTCAAATAGAGGCTGAGAACAGAGGGTTTGGGGAAAACGTTACCTCCGTGGGCTGGGAAAGCCCTGCCTGCCTTCCCTACATGTGTTTGTGGGGTCCCGTGGCTTCTGCATCCCTCCCATTTGGGGAAAGGCAGGAGGGCATGTCTTGTTTTAAATAAGTTGTCTTTCTGGTGAAAGGAGATGGCTTGTGATTCTGCTGAGAGGTTGCCAGGAAGTCCTGAGGCATCCAGGAAAGCATCAAGAGGCAGAAGGCAAAGCAGGCTTGGCGCTGCTTAGAGATCATATGTTTTTTTTTAAAAACAAACAAATCTTGTTAAAAAAAAAAAAAAGCAAGCAGCATTTTTCTAGACAATGGGAAGTCAGTTTGCTCTCCAGATCGACCAACATATTTCCCATAAAGCTGGACACTGTAGCGTGCCATTTGCCAACAAGATAAGATGGTTGTATTTGTTCAGTGATTTATCCTCTGTGAAGCTGAAAAGAATGTTTTATTGCTCTATTTATTTTTTCAAAAGAAGCTTCTTTGACCTCATTTTTTTTGTATTGGGAGCATGCATGCCTTTAAGCTAAATCTCAAAGCTGGGTCAAAATTGGGGTCTGTCTTCAGGGTTGATGCTTAAAACACAATATCCTTGGGTTGTTAGTGGCAGAGATGCCATTCGGAAGCTGAAGGGTGAGCATCTCTCCCCAAGGTCTTTCTGTATTGAAAAGCTTTGCCACGAGATCCGGCCTCATACAAACCAACAAAGCCAGTCTGTGGCTAGAAGAGTGGGTTTTTTGGTGGTTTGTTGGGTTTTTTTTTCCCTTTTCTGGGCCCTCCTCAAAGGGCAGAGGTTAAGACAAAGCAGATGCTCTTGGATGGTGTCTCTGCTCCGCTAAGAGGCAGTTGCTGTACGAGACCTTGCCTTGGCTCCTGGCACATGAGACGAGGATGCTACCTCCTATTTGCTAGTGGATGTCAGGCTTAATAAAGAAAACAATCTGAAAGAGCCAGCTGATCCCCCCCTAAGCAGGGCAAGAAAGGAGCATCCGTGGTGTTATTGCATTACCTCCATCCTAAAGTTTGTGTATGCAATTACCCATGTAAGTAAAACCCGAAAGTGCCTCCTTATGGCACGTTCTCCCCAAAGAAGGGAAAGGATTGCAGCTTTCGGGGGGGCCTGGGAAGAGAGGGATGGATCTTTCAGGTAGCTGGAAGCCGTGCCAGTTCGTGTGTTTGCTGGTAGCCTGCTGCTATATTTAGTTTCTCTTGGCCTCCCTGAATGAAAGCATTGAACCTTTCTAGATATGGAGATAGGCACAACACCAGCCGGCTCGGAACAACAGCTCGCCAGCTCCTTGGCTTTATCGGGGTTGTTTTTCAGCCTTGGTCCTCGCCGTTCTCCTGTTTGGGGGAGAGGATACGATTACATGAACAAGACTTGGTTTTGTAGCTGTTCTGTCTGCATGTGAAACCCAGGGTATTTTTTTTATTATTTTTTTTTTAAGAAAAGGTCCTTTTTGGAGTATTTTTTCTTGTGGATTTAACCTTTTGTGGTGTATTTCAGGTGTGCAGACTGAAGAACAGGTGCTTTGCAGGGGTCATTAGATAACTTTTCCAGTTTTATACCACAAACAAGCCCGCAGGTACTTTCAGAGGTGACTTTGTTTTACTGTAAGAGATCCCTGTCTTGAATAATCCTGACCTACCCATGTAATTAAATGAAGCATATTTTCCTCCTGGAACTTTATTCTGGTTGCAGCTGTTGTACGAGCTATAGATTTCTAGATTTGTGTCAGAAAACCATGACTTCAGACCGCTGGGATTTTTGTGGGTGGGTGAAAGTGATAACAGATTAATGAGTTTTACTTAGCATCTCCATCTGCCAGACTAAACCACGTTCTGCACAGGAGACTTAACGCAGCTGTTTTGAGCTGGTCCTCTAAAAGCAAAGCACCCTCTACCTAGTCAAAGCTGAGCCCTGGTCTGAAAAAACAAGCACTGTTGAAAGGCAGTGCTTTATATATGATTATATTTACTTTCCTTTTCCCGATCCAAGCACAAAGTGTGCAGATAAGGAAAAGCCATGACCGTTTGGAGAAATGCAGGGGATCCCCCAAGGAGCGGGTACCAGCCCCAGGTACTCACCAAACACGTGGATCAGGTTCCTTGCCTGAAATTTGAACTTTTACATGTGACGCTCGAAATTGCCTTCCTTATGCTTTACCTCCGTAAGCAGAGAACTGATTTTTTTTTTTTTTTTATACTACGTGTTTTTAATTTATCTCAGCCCTAACGTGGGGGACCGGTACCAGGGGGAAATGACTGGCAGGCGGTGGCTGTGCCTGGCCGTACGTGTAAAAAGCCAGTGTGCTTTCTCAAATTGCTCGTGGCTCCAATCTCTGTCGCTGCGAGGGGCAGCCTTAACGTCCAGCTGCGAGCCGAGCCGGGGGGAGGAATGAAATGACCTGATCAGGCAAAAAAGCCGCTGTGCATTAGCTGTAGCTGTTACCTTTTCTGTTCCCTCCTGTGAGCTCTGAAAGTTAAAGGGGAATGAAATAGCTGCTGAATAAGAGACATGTTATCCTTCGCCTGCGTCTGTTTATACGTAGCAAGTTGCCATGGCTAAGATGGAGATCAATTATTGTTATTTTGAAATTGAGGATTATTCTTCAGCTTTTTTTTTTTAATAGAAAAGGCTATCTGTCATTTCCAGCATCCAGAAAGTATCCACAGAAGTGAATGTTGATGTTAGTGTGCGTGTGTAGTGTGTGTGCCTGCCCATACACACTCCCCTGCCCTCCTAAGCCCTTTCTCTAATTTTTTGGTTGCCTGTGAGACTGGATAAACAGCCCGTGGGGGGTGGCCAAAGGCACTGGGGAGCTGGAGGGTGTGGGGGAAAGGCTGGTCCGGCCGATTTGGTGATGTAAAACTGAAAGGTATTTACTCAGTGCGTTGGGTGGGCTCTTCTTGGATGCAATGAGTTGTGCAACCGCACAGCTGTACCACGACTGACCGAGGTCCTCTGACTTGTCTCCCACATGGACTCATGGCAACAGCTTCTCAGGAAGATGCAAAATTCCCGTGATCTGTTTCCATGTGTTACCCCACATCCCTTTTCCTCTCGGAGAGCCTCTGGTTTATGCCTGCACTGTCGGTCGCCCTTCCCACTGCTTTCTACGGGCTCAATGGCAGATGCTGTCCTCAAAATTTGGACTGGGTGGCTCCTCTGAAGTAGCTCCCACATCGCCATGGAGAAGTGAAAGCACGCAGTGCAATTATCCAGGAAACTGCTGCAGTCCTTGGACTTGCATGCTGGGGCACGTAGAGTCGGAGAAAGATCTTACTTTCTTTATATCGTGGTGTTAAAGACACTAAGTGTTTTGTTCAGATTCTTAGTCAAGAGTGACAGGAAGCTTAGAAGATCCTTAGAAAAAGTGTAAAGTATTCTCTGCAGTCTAGAAATCCTGCCTTATGGTAAGATGTTAAAGCTAACTCTTTAAAGAGAGATGTTAGGAGATTGCTTGATGGCTCTGTAAATGTATGTCTTCAGAGGTGCATGTAACAAATGTAAGAGGTAATGGTAAGAGAGTTTTAGAAGTCTAAAAGGCAAAGCTGGTTGAAAGCCTGATCTTTGAGTCAGCTTGGAGCTTTTGGATCAAGTTGGGCTTCTTGATTGAGAAGGAGGAAGGAGCAGATTTTAGAATTAGTTGTAAATAAAATTTTTGATATAGGGAATCGCTGCTTTTTGTAGGACTCACTTTAATGGTCGCTTTTGGCTTCATTCTGGGTTGAAGTCTATGGCTTTAACTTTGTTGCTATGACCCATAGCCCACCATTTCAAGCCGTGACTGTGCTGGGTTGTCCAGGCTCAGCCAGACTAGGTGTGAACAGCCGGGGCTGGCCGAGAGCCACGGAGCCGGAGAACTGCGAGGAGTCAGAGCCTGGAGTCAGTCGGTGACGCTCCCCCGGGGATCGTGTGCTGTGTTAATTAGCATTACCAGGGGAGAGACAACCTTGGAACACATGTGATTCAAAGGCCACAGGACAAACTCAAAGAAGAAGGATTTATAGAGAGCCATTAGACCAAATACCAGCGATGGTGCAGAAGGTCCCTGGTCCACGCAGAACAGCGTTGCCTGCCCTGTCTGTGAGGTGCTTCCTACCTGCCTGTTGCTGGAAACAACACAGGTTGAGGTGGACTTATAGTGACACCACTCTAGATCACACTAATTCTGCTGGTGGAGAAACCTAGCACCATCTTGATATTCAGGAGTTAGAGAACTGTGTGAAAAGGGCTGAAGGTAATCACTGCATCTAAAACACCACTTGCGGCCAGAACTTTGCCCAGAGAAGCTGTGGCTGCCCCATCCCTGGAGGGGTTCAAGGCCAGGCTGGATGGACCTTTGAGCAACCTGGTCTGGTGGGAGGTGTCCCTGCCCAGGGCAGGAGGTTGGAACTGGATGGTCTTTAAGTTCACCCAGATCTCCAACCCAAACCATTCTGTGATTCTATGAACTCTGCAGCACAGCCTTCATTGCGACATGGTGGTTTGTTAAATGGCTGTTGTTCCAGGCTGAAGGTAGTAATTTCTAGCCATAAATACCAAGAGAAAGGTTATGCTATAAACTAGGGTTTCTCCTGTCACTGAATCGATGCATGTGGATGTGGGCGTCTGGGAAGATCCTGCTCTGGGTTCTTCTCTGCTCCTTCTGTTTGTGACTCTTCACTTAACATTCAATACAGATGTTTATGCATATACTTAGAAGAGGCTGGTCTGGAAATAAACTCCTTTTCACCGCACTCCAGCTCTTGCTTCATATTTTAAGACTCTTTATTCCCTCATAGTAATTTTCCAAGTGGATTAGCACAGGTCACTACGGTATCCGCATCAGTAAAATACAGCGAGATGTTCCTGTCATCTCCTGGAACACTCCAGCTCTCCACCCCATTGCTTATCAACCCACACTCCAGTAATCCTAATAGCTATGTCGTAGCAAGATTAACAGAAAATCCAGGCAAATATTTATGGTTCCTTTCAAGGTATGTATGAATCTGAGAATGTGAAGTGGGGTGGATGCTTTATGAGGAGAGATTGGAAACCGTGCTCATGTGGGCTGTGAGAAGGGATTCTGCCAGGCTGGGGAAGCAGTGATGCTGCTGTGATGTTAGTGAGGGTGCAGGGGGACACACAGGGTGTTAGTGAGGGTATGGGGGGGACACAGTGGCCAAGCAGTCTCCTTGTGTAGCATCCCTCAGGTGTGGATGGGGAGAACAGCAGCTGCAGCTCCCAAAGGGAAAAAAAAAGGGTGACAAGGACCAGCATTTCAGTGGCCCTCTGTGCTCTGGCAGCATTGTACAGCAACTCAGTAATGAGAGAAAGGAGAGGAAACATAAAGGAAAAGCAGAGGAGGGACAGCTTGAGGCTGGAAGAAGGAAGCAGAAGAGCTGTACAGCAAGGTGGCATCTAGTTAAATGCCTGGGGAGGCAGTATTGGCTGGGAAGCGATAGTTTTGATCATGATGAAGATGGGTTCCTTTTTGTCTGTGTGGCTGTGTAGGTTTCTGGAACTTGGGGAGCTTCATGAGAGGGCTAATGAGGTTCGTCTTCCTCCCCCAGAGTACAGCAAGTCCCAAGGTGATCGGGTTCCAGACTCCAGTCTAGCTAATGGTGAGGATACTTTCCTAGTTTTAAAATCTCTGTGCTCATAAAAAGGTTTAAACTAAGATTTTTAATAGCAGTGTGTCAACACTGACCAGACCCGTGCACTCATGGGGTGCTGCGGAGGAGAACGTAGTGAGGAGCGTGGTGGATGCTGTGGTTCAGCTGAAGTCGGGCAGAGACCAGCCTCCCAAGGGGAGAGCTGGAAAAAACAGGAGATTCTTTCTAGCTGTAGCCCTAAATTCTAGGAAATATCCATCATGTTGTTAGTGTGCTACAGTCAAAGAATGCTTTGTGCCTGGCGAGGCCATGGTAATCGCCAAGGCTTACAAATACTGTCTCCTCTTTCCCGGGGGGGGGGGGGGGGGAAGCATGAT
>JAOQGH010000069.1:4192193-4232235 GCA_025769975.1 Gallinago jamesoni | reverse complement strand
CCCCCCCCCCAAGCATGAGTCCTTGTAGATTGTGTGGGTTTGGGGCGTTTTATTGTGCATCAGCTGCAGAGCTGTGACACCAGAGGGAGTAAGTGAGCCTGAAATAGTTGCTTTCAACAAAAAACCAGCAGCAAATAATCACAGCCTTTGCAAGAGGTAAATTAAAACCATCTCCAGCCCGGGAAACATGCATAGCTCAGCATCTTTCCTCCATAAATATTTCCCTGCTGTTCCATCTTTGTAACCCCTTCGGAGCCCAGCAGCCCGTGCTCTTCCCCGTTAGCAGCAAGCCATCTCCTTGCTGTGTGCTCCTTGCCTGGCAGAGATTTTGACCGGTCGATAACTGAGCTCTGTGGTTCTGTTGGACCTTACTGGCCTGCAGAAGGCAAGAATAGGATTGGTATGAAACCAGTGTGGCCTTGCTGCATGGCACTGGGCAGCCTGACAGCCCTATGGAGCAGTTGTTACCACTGGAGCAGTAGATTCAGTCATTTCCTTAGCAACCCTCAGGCGTTTCTATTGCTAAAGCAACGCTTTGGCTTCGGAGGAGGTGGGTCTCATTGTTTTCTGTCACCCCCTTTAAATGTGGGGGTTGTCCAGGCTTTGCACGCTCAGCAGGAGCAGTCAAGCAGCTGGAAGTGTGGGTGTTTAAAAAAAAAAAATTTAAAAAAATTGTGTTATCAAAGCTGAGTCCCAGCCAGATGATGTTCTTTCCCACCCTATCTCAATGGCATCGCGTCCTCGTCTACACAGGGATCTACGAGGCTGTAGGTGGGACTGTGCTCCGAGGAAGCTGAGAGCAAGCTGCCGTAAGAGGGCTCCAGAGCCCTGTTCTTGAGTACACCGCTTTGTGAAGCGATCTTTCCCTTTTCCTTTACCAGTATGTTCCAGCTGCCCTCTGCAAAACCCTCTTACACCTGCTCTAAGTATTATTATTATTTTATTGCATTGCTCTGACTGGTTATGAACCTGGTCTCTTCATTTTAAGCGGTGTAGTTGTACGTGCAACTATAAATGCTTGGTCCTAATAAAGCTTATTTCATTGTCTGAATAGGAAAATTTGACTTAGCATGGCTCCTTCCCTTCTTCTGCTTTGACTCTACCCCCTGTTAGAGCTGTGTCAGTACAGCTGTGGGGAGAGGAGGCCTGATGCCACTCGGAGGGGCTCCGTTCATCTGTATGCAACGTGCTGCCTGCCCGTCTGGTAACGAACACAATGAGACTCGGGGATGGGGTTTGGGGCAGGGGAGGGGGAGTTGTGTTGCCATGACAATACAAATTGCAAGGGATGACTCTTCAGAGCAAAGCATCACGTTTTTCAAAGGAGAAAAGAAGAAAGAAAAAAAAAAGTGTAAAATAAAATAATAACAGTTGAAATACGGTATGGATTCTAGCTTCAAGTAGATGCTGCTTCCTAGAAAAACGTGGGGCTGTAGGTGCTAATTCTGGAAACGTTCATCCCTTTGGGGTGTTGAGGGAGCATTAAGGGGATCATGCAGGAGCCAGGCATCCTATGAGTAAGCGTCCGGCGAGTTTTCCATGCAAATATTTGGCCGAGCGGTAATGAGTTCCAGTCATAGCTGGCTGCTGACTGGCTCCACGGGAGGTGCTGGGCGAGCGGGGACCGTGTGCTGATAACGTGCTCACCAGTGAAGATACAGCTGCCAGTCTGGTACGTCAGGCACGGTGCAGATGGCCAACTATTTATATTTCTGTTGTGCCTAGAGCAGATTCCTCCGTCTTACCACTGTCTGGGGGAAAGTAAACGTCCCCTGGAAGCCAGAAGCCGTAAGAGTGTACTTACAGGAAAGATAGTGAGGTCCAATAGAGCTTGTCCTGCTCTAGGGGCTTTTTAGGAATCTCCTTGTTGATCCTGTTTAGGTGGAACATTTTTAATCCCACTGTGAATCCATGTTAGAAACCAGTTTTGTTTTCAAGCCTGGCCAACGTAAGATCTGTTTCTACTTTGACCTGGCACCTTGCTGTAAGCTTGTCCCTTTTTAACATAGACTCCAAAGACCACCGTAAAAGAGGGTTTATTTTTAGCTGTCATTTTCCCAAAATTGTTCATGAGGAGAAACTAAACTTACCCAGTTGCCTGTAATTCAAGATGTGCGATGATTGCACTGGTGTCACAGCCTCTTGTGTCTTGTGAAGCACAAATAGAAATTCCAAGGAATAATTAGAAGCAATCCACTGATTCTTGTGACTGTATAAAAATAACAGGACATTTTAAGGATGAGTTATTTTTAGCTGAGTCATGTCAAAAAAAAGTTTTGTGAGGTTTGGCATCTGAAAGCAGTAAAATGGGGTATTGTACCTGCACTTTTTTTTACTTCTTCATTTTTGTTTTGACTCTTGAGTGTGCTATGGATCTTGCTTCATAAAATAAATTGGCTTTGGAACTGGTTGGGGTAGGTGCCACAGCCCGCTGGCTTCCTTACAAGGGGACACCAGGTTTAGCAATGGGACCCGTAACCGGTCAAACGCTTTGTGGGCAGTGAAGATCTGATTTAAGAAGAATATGGTTCGAGCAATACACCCAAAGAAACCTTGCAGCCTGGAGCTGTGCGATGTCTAGCTGATCTCTGTTCAATTTGGGTGGTTAATTGTGTCTTGGGAAGGTAACTTTTTATTTCTGTTCCCCTCTCCTGTAACGAGACTCTCCCCTAAGACAGGGTGTTTTTCGGGCTTGTTCTGAAAAGCTGCTCTTCCCAGGGAGACGTTCCAGATTGGTGGCCAAAACCAAAAAAATGAAGCTTTTATGGGTTTTCTGTTACAGTATATCCTCTTTGCAGTCCTGAAAAGTCAAGTAGTAGTATTTATACATTAAAAAATGGAGGAGAGGGTTGAGGGTCTCAACAGCTGCTCGCTCTGGCTGCCAGCAGGATCTGACCCACCACACACAACCCTTTCCCAGAGGTGCTCAGTTGTAGCATGTGTGTGTTTATACACCTGAACAAGGCCAAATGAAATTAAAGATAAATTCTGGAAGTGCTCTGGGGTGCTGTGTTGGTGGCATTTAGAGCAATTGGTGAGGTTTGGGAGCTGCAGACGGTGAAGCAGCTTGTCCTAAGGGCTGGTGTGGGACAGAGGAGTATTTCTTTCAGTATAAAGGGGAATGTCACGGATCCTTTAGTGTTGTCTGGGCTCCCTTCCTCCTGAAAGTCTTCTGGTTTGAGAGGCTGGTGCTGGGGGGGATGCACCACTCATGCGTGTGGGGACCACGGTAGGGAAGAAACTTGGAGACATTGCGAGTACAAAGCGCTGATTCTTTGACTTCCTCTAAAATGCCTTTTTAACATAAAGCTCCAAGTGTGCAGTTTCCTCAGTAAAAGCAACCTCCCCCCAAAAAAATACTATAACAGATGATGCCTTGGGATCTTAATGTGCCCTACAAGCATTACGCTGTCTTTTCTCCCCAGATGGAGTTTGCAGACATCAGCTCCCTTCGTAAGGCTCGACAAACTGAAACTCGGGTTCATTTTGGCTTCTGGAGCCATAATCAGATTTGTGGTTTCCACTCAATGCTGCTGCATTGTTTTCTGTGATTCTGAAAGTGAAACCAGCGCCAAACAAAAACGAAATTGTCCCGTCAGCTTTTGCCGTTGATGCATCTGAAATGCAAGGTGTAAAGTGCTGATGGCAACCAGGGAGGGATTTTAAGTGCAGGGCCCTTTGGCCTTGGTCTTGGTGGAAGTGGATTTAAGTACAGCTGTGCTTAATGGTACAAAGGTAAGAGAATTTAAAAAAAAAAAGCTTAAAAGCAAAGTTGCCGTTCTTGAATGAAATGGCTTCTGACTGCTCTTATTTTTTGATGGAGCGTGTCTTCATATGAGGTCAGGAATTGGGAATAATACCTGATGGAATAAACTTAAGGCTTTGTTAAGCAAACATAAACCTGCCCTAACTAAGAGGCCAAATGTGTTCCTGATATTTAAATGAAATTCTTAGCTTCTTTGGCATTGTTTTCCAGCAGAAGCACACGTAGAGTTATGTGGAAAGGAGCAGATCGGGGTCTCCTGGTGCAACGATGCATCGTACATCTGCATCTTCCCCACGGAGGCTTCCTGGACCACGGATGGGAGCCCAGGGCTGAGCTCCCTGAATGATGCCCAACTCTGCCTCTTTGCCACTGTCTTTTTTTGTTTCCCTCCCCTTTTGTCTCCCTTTAAAAGGAGACATCTGTGCTCCTCCACAGTCTGGTGTCGTTGCCCATGTGCATCCCCGGCGGAAGTGGGAGGAAAAACCCTTTAATCCTTATAGGGGGGGACGGCGGTGGCCTCTGGTGTTTCCGGAGTTTTAAGGAAGTCGCTGAAGTTCCTCTTTGTTGACTCCCCTCTGCAGAAATGTGACAGATGGGTCTTTTCCTTTTAAGGCCAATAACGCTGCTTTCCCTTTGCAATAAAACCCTGGGTCAGAAGTGGAAGCGAGAAGTCGGGCAGGGGGAAGGGGCTGGTCTTACCAGCTCCAAATGGGTGGGGATGTGATTTGCGACATAGTAAATTCTAGGCTAAAATAAACCAAGTTACAACATCTACCCAGAGGTGCTGGTTTTGTTTGCTTCAGGGGTGCCTTAGATTTATTTATTTTTTTCAGTCCTGTTGCTTAAGACAGCAATTAGGAATTGTGACTCTCCTTAATTTCGTGGGTAGAAGTTGATCTGGTCCAAAGCCAGGATGGTTTTGAGATTAGTATGATTGAGTCTAGATAACTCTGATTGAATCCAGGTCAGCACAGGAAGACAATACCTACTTCTTTTTGACAATCACCTTCCCTCTTTCAAAATGTCTTGGCCTCTTATGGATATCTCAGAATAGCTTTCCTCCTGGACCCTAAAAAGCTATTTTCCACAGCAGTTAATGTGGTCTTTGTGCCTGACACTTGGCACAGGCTTCACTCATTAGCTGAGAACAGGTAATATCCCTCTGGGTGGTAATTGCCCATAGTGTTGGTAAGCCAAAAGCCAGCTCTGTCAGCCAATAATGTCTTTTACAAATCATCCGTGCTGCAAATGGTTCGATGAATTTAAACCTTAAAAGTATTTTTCTAATAAAGTGAATCTCCTTTTTCTTGCTACGAAGTGCTTCATATCCTGTTTCATGACATTAATGCAAATGGCTGGTTTGGCAGTGGGTTAAACTGCTCGATTTTAAGTGGTACAGCTCGTGTTTCTCCCCTGCAAAACCTGTTGGCTACTGCTTTAGTTTCGGTTCTTATTCAGCACTTGAGCTCTGAAATTAAGGGGTAAAGAGTAACTGGTTAGGAGAGTCTGTTGTGATCTTCCCAGGACTGTCCAGGAGCCTCCTTGGTTTCCAGTAGCCGCTGGCCTAAGCGAAATGGTTTATTTATGGGCTCTTTCCTCTGGCAGGCAGCTGAAAGACCATTCTTACCCTGGTCCAGCTGGTTGTTGCTTCCCTTCTTGCCTCTTTGAACAAATAATGGGATGTTCAAAGCAAGAGCGGTGGACATGGGCTCGTGCAGCCATTTCAATGTGCTATGGATCTGGTGTTTAATTCCAGCACCGTTTCCAGTTGCGGGTGTAGGGTTGGGGCTTCTCTTTTGGAGAAAGGTGTTTCAAAGGTTCTTTGACTGGAGGAAGGGCAGCAGGTTTTGCTGAGATGGGTAGCCTCTTCCCCGGGGTTACTCGCTGGTCAGTAGGAGCTAAACATTTCCCCACGTGTTTCCCCACTGTTTGGAAATGGTTTTCAGTAGCATCCGCATATTCTTTGACTCTTTTAACGATGGTGTATTTATGATCACTTTTTTTTTCTTTCCTTCCTCTCCTCATCTTTACAATAGGTATTCCAGGAAAATGAGGACAGGGTCTGGAGGCTGCTCTAAGGCTGGGGAAATGGCCGAAACCAGCCCTGTTTCTAAATACTTCACTTGTGCTGCCAAAATTGTTGATTTAATCTTTTGGTATCACACACTCTGTATTTTTGCTGTGATTTGTACCCCTCCGAGGGTATCGTACTAAATCCTTTCAGAGGAGCTGCATGTGCCGCTTAACTTAATAATCCATCCCTTTGATAAGGTAACCCCCAAAGCGCCGGTCTTGATCCAGCACTCCCTCTACTCAGCCATACCAAAGCACTCCCTACTTGCAGTTCTTTTAATTTTTTTTCTTATTGCATGAGCGTAGGAGGAGGGAAATGGTCTGTGTGCAGTAGAGGTGACCAGTGGACCTCCACCTTGAAACGGGAGCTGGGGTTCTGAGTGTCACAAGGTGGTAGGATGGCTTTCCTTCTCCTGAACCAGATGGGATTCTCCCTTCGAAAACTGATGCCAGCGATAGAATGTGAAATACTCCAGTTTGTTTTGTCGTGGTGGTTGGGTTGTGGCGGAATCACAGAACAGTTAGAGTTGGAAGGGAACTTAAAGATCATCTATTTCCAACACTCTGCCCTGGGCAGTGACACCTCCCACCAGACCAGGTTGCTCAAAGCCCTGTCCAGCCTGGCCTTGAACCCCTCCAGGGATGGGGCAGCCACAGCTTCTCTGGGCAAGTGACTGCTGGGTCTCAAAGGGGTCCCTGGAGATGAGATGGCTTGTGTTTTTTTTTGGTTTTGGATTTTACAGGAAAGAGGCCTGCAACATCTCTGCTTCGTGGACAAGTCATGCCATGCACATAGTTGAACGCTGCACTTAATTTGACTTGTTTGGGTACTGAAGCAGGGGGAGAAGAGGGGAACTGGTCCTTCTGATCAGTGTTTGGAAGCGTAACGGAAAGGCAACTGCTTGCCTTTAGGATTTCACAACACCCAGGGTTGCAGCGTGCTCTTCCCGTCTCACTTCTGCTGCGACAGGCTGCCTTCTGCGTGGCGCTGGGACCTCGCAAGCATTTCGGGGTTCAAGGTGTTGGTTTTGGTCTCGTTTTCCCTGCCTCTTGCCGGGTCTCACGTGGTTGTGCGGAAGCGAGCCTGTCCTGCTGGGTTACCAGCTTTTGGTTTGGAGCTGGTGCGGATGGAGAGGCTTCCCTTGGAATTGCTAACTCAGTTTAGGTTTGGTGCTTGCAGATCTGAGGTGGTCTTCCTCTTCTTCCAGAGTGTTTCTAAGCCCCAGATTTTTCTTGAGTATTTAAAAAATAAAAAAAAAAAGTTAATTGAAAGGGATTATATGATTTAAAGGAAAATTAAATTACAGATTAAACAACTCTTCTAATTAGAGGACAAATATGTCCTGAGTTAACCCTTGTTTGGCAGGATGTTGCAGCACCACGGTTACTGTGCTGCCCGTCCTCTCGGGGGGGTTAAGGCGGCTGATCAGCTTTGATCAAGATTAGACTGAGCTGGGGGTAAGCGGGCACTTTGATGGCTTGGGATGGCTGTATCCCCTCTGCCACCCTCATTGCCAGGGCCGGTGGGTTTGTGGCAATGCACTGGGTGTCCCTCTGTTATTCCAAAGCCTCAAGGTATGGTCCTGCCTGCAAAATACCCCCCATTCATTCACCG
The DNA here is from genome assembly GCA_025769975.1 of Gallinago jamesoni. Lineage (NCBI taxonomy): Eukaryota > Metazoa > Chordata > Aves > Charadriiformes > Scolopacidae > Gallinago > Gallinago jamesoni. The sequence continues at coordinate 4,224,781 of JAOQGH010000069.1, read as the reverse complement.
CCTGCAGAGATGTGACAGTGTCCACCTGGCAAGGACTGAAGCTGGTGTTTTCCCCTGCTGTACTTCGAGTAAGAAGTAATTCTGATCACTGCAGCCTCTGCCTGATGGTTTTGGGCATCACTTGTCTCCCTGCATCTCCTTCCCGGTGTCCCTCTGCTCCCCGCAGCCCCGGTGGGGCACATTTTACTTACCAAAGCTGAGGGGCCAAACAGCTTTAGTAGGACTTGAAAACTGTCCCCAAATTGGAGGTTTGATGCTTTTTGCCACCTCTGCACCAAACAGAAAACTGGGCCCAGCTTGTGTTAGGTGGGCTTATGGGTGCCTTATAGGGGAGGGAATGGAAACATCATCTGGGGGTTCTGAAAGAGGAATCGGTGAGTTGTGGGCACATCTATTTCCCTGATTAGTTTTCAGTATTTTGCCTTTTTTTTGTGCATACTCATTTGCTCGATACCTTTTTATTATTATATTTTATTATTTTGAACAGGCATCTGAACAGCTTTTGTGGGGCGGGAGGAAATCCAGTGCATGTCCACGCTGGAGCTTCAGGTGTAAGCTCCATCACTCTGCACTCCTTGGTGGTTTTAGCTTTTTAACACCTCGTGCAGCGTTCTTTCTCGCCGGGAAGTTTCATCAGGCTGCTGGTACGGGCCACGGGCTTTGGTTTTACCATTAGCTTATTTTAGTGTAGCAAATGAGCTGCAGATGACTCACTGTCACGTTGGTGAATTTGGAAGATGGAGGTTAGCAGTTCAGAGGACCGTTTTCAGTCTATCGGCCGTAAATATTATAGCTATAAATACTGTATTTAAAGGGCTGGCTGCTGTGGCTCAGGGGCTGCAAAGCTCTGCCCTCTCGCTCTCTGCACAGAGCTCTCCTGGGGAGCAGCAGGTAAGATTTCACTCTGCACCACGTAGGCATTAAGACAATAAATCATCTCAACTTCTGAGATTTCAAGGAGGCCAGGTATCACTTCACTTTCATTTTGTTTTTTTTTATCCCTGCTAGTTCCCCAACTTTTTTTTTTATTGTTATTTTTGGTTTACTATGCCCAGTTTAAACCTATGAGCACCCTACTTTGGGGTTTTCCCCTTGTTTGGGTTTAATTTCCATGGCAAAGCAAGCTCTTCTTGCCCAGTTTCTGAGGCTATATTTGTACCTAGACTAAATCTATTTTCCAGCATAACTGCTCTGCTTAGTTCACCTTTTCCCATCCCTTGCTGGTGTTGTAACGACCCGGAGTGTTAAGTTCTGCTGTAGGTAGAGAGTATGATTAAAAAGGCTCTGAATTGGAAATGAAGTGTCTTAATGCTGCTAAATTACCATCAAAATTGCCATATTGCAGAGCCTCATTAAAAGTGGTCGTAGGTGTGTTACATAAAGTGTTGATGGAGGAGAGGACATCTATAACCGAGCTCCTCCTGTGATCCTTTCGTAATACAATAAAATCTGGGAGACGGTAGGGGGAGAGAGAAGCACAAGAAAAACAGGGCAGACCTGGAGGAGGTTTTCTCCAGCTCCTGCCACCCAAAGCCCTGGGGAGGGATTTGTGTCTGGGGCGGGGTGGGGGGGGATTTGTTTATCATGTGGTGGTGTAAGAGGGAAGTTTCAAAATTAACTTCAGTAATTGTTCCTCCTCTCGGTCTTACAATGCATCGTTAGCAGGTTCCTCTGCAAATAAGATATGTTACTTTTGTTACGCCTTAACCTGCTTGATGTTGTTGGGTGCAACCCCTTGAGTAACCTTCCAGAGTTATCCTTTAAAAATCAGCGTGCTTGTCTCGAAATCTAAATCCGTTCCTCTCCTAAGGTCTCTATTGTTTCCAGCAGGTCCACGGTTGTTTAGCCCTGCTAGATTCCATCAGAGTTCCAGCTGTTGGAAGCAGCATCCCTTTTTTGTGTGAGGTTGTGCGTGGGATTACGGGGATAACCTCTTAGATCTCTGCCGAGTGGGGTAAGGCAATCTGCACCGAGGGGGGAGGCAGGAGGGTCAGCTGCTGAGTGCTTTGAACTAGGCTGCTGGTATTTAATTATTTACCTTGGCTGGGAAGGCATGTAGCTATTATCTGCCATCAGTCCAACAGACCTAAAAAGTGAGTAACTACTACAGATGTGTTTCCAGTAGCAGATACTGAATTTCTATTAACTTTCTGCCCTGGGAAGGAGCAATCCAATCTCAGATATACTGATTTAGACAACATCTTTGGTGTGAGGTCTGTGTTTAAGCCGCCTTTATAAAGTGACCAAGCAGTGGTTTCCTCTCCCTGCACTTCAGGCTGACTCAGGTTGGTGGGTGACCACATCTAGGTGGGTCACAAAGCCCATCCACCCTGGCTGTATCCGATATTCCCGGTGTGCCGAGCTGGAGAGGCGCTGTGTGCGACACCAGCCTGCTCAGGGTTGGGGACTGCCTTCTGAAAAGTGTTATTTTAGGGCAGAAATCTTATCCTCATGAGAAACTTCTGCGTTTAGGGGAGGGGATCCTGCTGCGATGAACTTGTGATGCAAATACTCTGGCTGCTGACCTGCTGCCTGCAACTTTTGATAGATTCCTCCCATCTGTGGAGGTTGAAACAGCTTTGAAACAAAAATAATTCTCTAGAATGTCCCAAAGACACCCTAAGTTTTGTACAAGTTCACATTAAATCATGACCCTTCTCAGTGAAAGAGACCAATTATACTCCAATTACACTATGGTACATGAGGATGAGATCAGCGAGCACTTTCTTGTGCTGGCGTGGTTTCCACCGCTGACCAGCCACAGGGTGATAGTGATGCTGAGCAGCACTTTGTGGGTGAAGCTGCAGATATTTTTGCTCTGTAGGTCTCTAACCACTGGACCCGAACCAGCAGCTCATCTGGCCTTTTAAAGTCAAGCTCTGGGGAGGGGAAAAGCTTGCTTTGGTTTGGTCTCTGTGTTTCAGGAACTTCTGAATCACAGATATGAGAGAGTCCTACTGACTTGGGCAAGCCTGGGGTGGGAGTTACCATGTGTTCCTGGTTCTCAGATTCTAACGTAGATGATCCAAACTTCTGTGGGAGTTCCAGCACGTTTCTGGAAGCCAAAGGGCATTGCCCATCTCAGTGTCTTGAAGATGGAGAGGGAGTACAATGTGCTCAATTTAACAAGAACATGGAAACAGGTGGCATTGGTTGGGGTCATCATTTTTGGTAATGGGGTTTAATGTATGGCCATAAAAGCTTTAATCAGCTCTCCTGGTGTGTGTTGGATATAAATGCATAATTTTCTTACCTAGCTTTTTAACTCTCCGTCGCTTGTAGGTCTCTACATTTACATCCTGGCTCATTCTTACAGCCTAGTCCAAGGCCTGTGCCTTTGATTTATCTCTTCCTGCGACCGAAAATAAATCACGGCCGTGCTAAGGAGAGGAGACTTGAGTTTTTCCTGGGTTTCTCTCTGCTGCAGTCTCTCAGGGCGCAGGAGCTGTGCTGTGGCTGGTGGCCGCTGAGCGGCAGCGCTGCCCGGGGAACAGCCCAGCTCGGGGGGAGCAGCAAACCCACCCAGCACCCATCTCCTCCCAGCCCCTCACTCCTTGCCCCCTCGTCCATCCAAGGGTACAGTGGTCCTTTCTCTACACTGCCTGTATTTTGTGCCTTTGGGAGTTGGTACCTGCTGCCCATCTTGCCTGTTCCATGCGGCTCCGGGACCAGAGAGATGCCGCAGCAGTTCGTGCTGGAAGGAGCACCCTCCGTACTGGGAAGCTGGATACCTATGGAGTTGGGGTCCCACTTCCCTGTGCTGGGCGTTTGTACATCTCTAAAGAGGGTGTCTCACTAAAATGGATTGTCTTGAACTGGATTAGAAGCTCTTTATCCCAGCTTAACGTATAGGAAATCCCAGAACCAGCCCTGAAGGAGTTTGCTCGTGAGAGCTTATCCGTGCTTAGAGGTTGCATTCATTTAGCTACTTCTGCATCCATTTTTAGTTAAGGGCAGCGCGGCTTTACGGACAGTGGAGACTTTGTGGGGAAGGAAGACTGTGTGGTTCTTTGTTTTCCCATTAACTTGGTCTGGTTGGGAATTGCAGCCCTTTAATTAAACCAGTGCAGTATGGACTGGCCCCGAGGTGCTATTCTGAGACTATTGCATTCACATCTGCTTTTGGGTAAAACTTGGCCTGTTTGAGGTTAGCCTGCTCTATTGTCTGTCTGAGAGCAGGAAGAACCAGAGAATCAATCACTTGGGGCTCCGTCCCAGCGAGCACCAGAGGGACACACGGCGTGTTTTACCTCCTCCTTGCTCCCAGCAGCCATCGTCCCCGCGTGTGCCATCGGCAGAGACCGCTGGAGTCTGCAACTCGCCCTTCCTGGGGGACGCGGGGAGCCGCGCGGCGCAAGGATTTAATTAACCAGCATATGGAGAGCTAAGGGGAATGCTGGACCCCACTCAGAGCCACCACTGAGAGCTGGAAGGCAGTGATGATAGCCCAGTCCATCCCCTGCTGGTGTTTAAGCTGAGCTTCCCCTCCTCCCTTTGCATTTTGCTGGATCGGTAAAGGGCTTCGTGTAAGCTCCTCCAGAAGAAGCAGGCAGGCAGGAATGCCGTGGGCAGCGATCTGTGCCCGTCATCTGATGTTTTTGTCCCTGTGGCATTTGTTTGGGTTGAAACCAGGAAAGCCAGTGCATCTACACCGCCGGCAGCGCACAACAGCCCCACTGTCGCCGAAAGGACACAGAGACCGGCAGGCAGAACTTGGTTATTTGGGTTCCCCCCCCCCCCAACCAAGGGCTGGACCTTGGAGAGTTATTTTTAGCAGATGGCAGAGTGAAAAAAAAGTTTAGTTTGTCCCTTAAAACTATTATCCACTGCAAGTACCAGTAGAAGTGCTGGAGAAGGTGGTAGGTTCGTGTAAAACATTCCCGTCTACCTTCATTAGGTGCAGGGACAATTAATGAGGAGGTTTAAGGATTGCGATGCCTGTGCTAAAAACAAACTGGTTGCCCTTCGCCAGGCTGGCCCTGAGCACAGAAAGCTGCGTATCCGCACCGCTGACCCTGGGAACAAAGGATCCTCCTGAACCCATGTTTGTGTTAATCCCGGCTGCTTCCTGGCGGCCAGCGAGAGGAAACGGAGCCACTACCTCTAACAGATGTACAGTGAGGAGATTACAGTGTGCGATTAAACACCCTCTCCATCACATCCTCCCCTCCGCCGGCCCAGCCCCGCGCATTAATGGACTGTCCCAGGCTGCCTGCCAAGCTCGGGCAGATGTAACAGGCAGCAGATACTTCATCTCGCACCAAAAGCCTTCACTGCCTTCTCTGGACCTGCCTGTGGGGAGGAGTGGGCTGGGGAAGAGACATAAGGAGTTCACACCACCCAGAAATAAACAATTTAACTGAAAAGCTGTTAAAACTAAACCAAAACGTGCTTTCCCGTGTCAGGTATCCCTACAAGAGTGGGCCAGGGTTTGCTGGTGGACAAGATGCTGGAGGGAGACATTGGGCAGGGTCTTGACTTGGGTGGATGGACTTCTCAGCTGGTAGGTTTGGAGTAGAAGATTTCTGGGCTGGGAAGGACTCATTTTCCTTCTTTGTGTGGGTTTATGCGCTGCCAGTCTTAGTGCCAAGTGCTGCTCTTACAATAGAAATCATCTAGGCTGCTTGCAAAAAACCAGCCATCCTACTGTCTGTTTAGGTTAATTAATATGGTAATGGCAGAGTGTGTTTCTTTATCGAACAGAAAGCTATTTCTAAAATAAAAGAACCCCCTGTGGAAATTGTAGAGATCAGAATTGCCATCACGTGAGACGTGCAACACCCTCATCAGCCGAGCAGGTTGGCTTCGAATGAGAGTTAAAAATTTAAAAAGGTTGCTTTTCTTTCCTCAGGCGAAGGCTGGGACCTCAGTTGTGGCACTGGAGCAGTTGCCTTTGTCTGAACCGTGGGCTTCCCCCCTGTGTTTGTGCAAAGAGGTTCCTGTAACTGCCAACAATGTACCATTGTCCTGGGTAGAACAAGAAGAGAAGCCACATCGAGTTCTTCTAATGGCACTTGTATTGTCCATTTTTTCCCCCGCCTCTGTTCTGGTGAGGACATGGCTTGGTCAGAAGCAGCACCAGGTGATACTGGGAGTTAGGAAGCCATGGGGGCATCTTCATGGGGTGTGTTGCCCATGGGTTTGCAGTTCTCTGTAGCCAATGTATGTTGGGAGGGATGATAGGACAAGGCGTAACAGTTTTAAACTGAAAGAGGGGAGATTCAGATTAGATATCAAGAAGAAATTCTTTGCTGTGAGGGTGGTGAGACACTGGCACAGGTTGCCCAGAGAAGCTGTGGCTGCCCCATCCCTGGAGGGGTTCAAGGCCAGGCTGGATGGGGTTTTGAGCAGCCTGGTCTGGTGGGAGGTGTCCCTGCCCAGGACAGGGGGGATGGAACAAGGTGATCATTAAGTTTCCTTCCAACCTGAACCATTCTGTGATCCCAGAAATGCCCACAGCTGCGGTGGCACTCGCTGTGGAGCAGTTGCAGCAAGCTGGAGAACCCCATACCTCCTATCTCATGCCATCCCAGCACATTTGGGAATCTGCTTCCGCGCCTCTTCCCTTCCCCTGGGCATAGGAGACATAATTTGGCAGATATCAGTAGCCTCAGCTCTGGGAGGGGAGCAGGGAGAATGTTGTGTTTTCAAAGAGCTGCACTGAGGAGAGCGAAGACGGTGGCAGAAACAAAAGGCAAAAGGGAATGACTTGGTAGGAAAGTCTAAGCAGCCCCATCTGCTTCAGAAGGGCATCGTTTCTGATTCGGCAGCGAAGGAGGCTCCTGGAGTTAAGTAATTGGGAATAGTAGGCTCCTGGCTGGAAAGCGTGCCAACCCTTCTGGCAAAAAGCTGTTAAATCTTTGTTGCTGGCGTGTGAAAGTGGTTCTGTGTGGCAGGGCTCCAAAGGCTGTTTTTAACCCTTGATGTGAAAACAAACCCCAAACCTGCAGCACTTTTGATCTTGGGATGGCATGTGGCCTGGTGTCGAGAATAAAAGGGGAAGGTGGTTCCTCACCAAGGTAGGTGAATGGCTCCAAATCTGATCCTCCTGTGCCAGTAACACACAGACCTGGCCTGGAAACAACCGTACGCAAAATGGTGCCTGTTTTAACAGCTTTAGCAGGAAAACGCAGGGTATGATGAATGATTCATGAGGATCAATAGAACCAAGGCCTTTAACGCCCCTTAAAACCCGTGTCTGACTGCCAACGGGTGCGTTTGCAAGGTGAGAGATCACAAAATCCTCTGCTGAGCTTCTGGGACATGGTCACACGCTTACCTCTCCTCTTACTACAGCCCTTACCCTGCAGCCTGCAAAAGTGTCCGGCTTTCCAGCCGGGATGAGGAGCCTTTAATTCTCCAGATGAAAGCACAAGCTGTAACGCATCTCCCAGCGAGCACAACTACAAACCAGTCAACATTTTGCACCCCTTCCCAGTGGTGGCTTCCTTGGAAGCTTTGGTCTTCATCCTGTTTGTCTGATTTGCGATCAAAAGAGTTTTGCTGCCTACGTGTGTTTTTAAGCAGTTGTTTCTATCGGATCTCATATAAACGGCCAATTTCTTCATTAAAATTAAATGAAGGTAATGCAATCAGAAAAGATCTGTCTCTGCAGTCGGTGTCTTTCGCGAAGAGGGCCACCAGAGCTGGGCAAAGCTTTTCTGGGACCTTCTTTGGTGTGGAGGGGATGAGGATGCTTCGCAGCCATACGGGTTTTCCTGCCAGGGGGAGAAAGTTGGATTTAAAAGCCTGAGCCCCAGCCATCCTGAAGATGAAACAGTTGGATTGGGAAACGTGTACTTTTTCCAAGTTTGATTTGGATGTTTTCTAATCTTCCTCAAATTAAAGGAAAAATCTCTTGTTTGACCCAAAACAAAATGATGTTTTCTTTGGCTAGCCGAGCGAGAAAATCGACTCTAACTCTAGTCTTGGTCCAAGCTCCTTGCCAATAGTTGCCTCCTCAGCTCTCCTGCTCCACGCGGCTTTACCAGTCCCGGATTAAAGCCTCTTTGCTACACAGTTTGGAAGAACAGTAGAGTTCAGTCACTCGCTCTAAGTTTAGTTCAGCCATTCTGGTTAAATTCATAAATATTTGTTCGTATTCCACCTCTGGTTTATGGACATGTGTCCACATCCTGCGTTTTTAATCTGTTTACTCACAGAAACTGCTGTAACTTTATTTTGTGAGGTTTTAGAAAGCATAACATGGATTTGCTTGTATGCACAGGGGAGCAGAGGTTTTGAGGCAGCTGCAAGGGCTCCATTGCTGCTGAATTAGGAGCTCTTTGTGTGAAGGGGAAGGATTTTGGTCTGGAAACAGATGAACTTGATGTCCTTCAGCACCATGGTTTTATCTCTGGAGTCTCTTTGGGAAGTAACCAGAGAACCTGGTAGTTGTTCCCTGAGTTTTATGTGAACTCAAATTTACGGACTCATTTCGTACCTGAGTTCTTTTACTTTGGAAACCCTTTGGCTCCTGGTCTTGACAGACTCATTCTTGGTGGAGGACAGACCTCTCTCTGCCATGCTCAACTGAGAACCTGCAGCGTTTGGCGGGGCAAGAGATGGGAATTTTTCCAACTCCTAATGCTGTTAGCAGTGTGCTGGGTCTTCTCTTTGTTTAATACCTGTCATCTTCCTTAGGAAACATGTCGGAAGTGCCAGGGGCTGTGGAAGGAGCACATGAACCTCACCTGCGAGCAGCTGGCTGAGAAGGATGACATCAAATACAGAACGTCCATGTGAGTAAACCCCACAACCAGGCAAAAATGGGGAGGTGGATGAACTGGTAATAGCAAAATACTGTGGTTTGGAGGGGGGTGAGAACCCCCCTCTGTTCTTGTGACTTGCAGAGACCCCAAAGTTCTGCTGGGTGTCACTACCTTCTTGTCAGGGAGGCGCTAGGGACCTCAAAGCTGAGGGGTCAGGAGGCACCCAGGATGGGATTTCTTTCTGCGAAAGATACTTGGCAGTGGATCCAGCTGGTAATTCGAGGACGTGGGAGAGTTGTCACCAGACCAGCCTGTTCCTCTGGCTGGCCCAGCGTCTCGCAGGCTGGCACCTGGTCCTTCTTGGAGGTGAGAAACCCCCATCAGTGTTGCTTCGGGGGGAGAAGGGAGGTGTTGCTCAGAGGCAGAGAAGTGCATTGACTCACAGCAAGTCATTACTGCCCTTTGAAAACCCAGACTGGTGATGAAGCACGGTTTGCTCAACTTCTACATTCTGGCTTTGTGGGAAGGAGTATGTGTTCTTACAGGACCTTGTCTCTGTTTCTAACTGGTTTGTAGAAATCATTACAGAATGGCGTCATAGTTTTAAATACTCAGGTGTAAATCTTGACTGTTTCCCTAAAATCTTATGAAGTTTGATCTCTCGCGTTGCTACAGTAAATTACAAAATCCTCTGCCTTTAGGAAATAAGGGAAGGTTCATCCATGGAGCTGCATGTCTGGGGCAGTGGAATGGGACTTGCCCATGTTGCCCAATCCTTTCCCCTCTGATTTAGAGTCTGTCTGGCACGAGGAGAGGCTGGGGAGCTGAATGACTGTTGCTTGCTCATCCCGCAGTCCCTAATTCAAAACAAAGTCTTATTATATGTTTGATATGACTTTCTTTTCTCTGCCACTCCTTTCCCTGTAGGAAAGAGGGGTGAGAGGGAAGAGGAATGAGTTGTCATGTCCCTAATAAGGAAAAATTAGTTCAAAACCTTTAGTAGGGACGTTGCTGTGGATAGATGAGTCTTGCTGCCTTGATACAATAAAAGCTTCCTTTTGAAGCCCTGTGTAAGGAAAGGGAAGCACAGCTGGAGTTCAGGGCAAACTTCCTGCCTTGCTCAAAGTTTCCTAAAAAAAAATCCTCTGCATCTGCAGCATCCTGTTGAGTAGCGGAGGGAAGAGCAGCTGCAGCTCAGAGGAAAATCAGCCTCGAGTTGGGGTTTGGTGTTTTTTTTTTTGGTCTCTATTTTTAGCTTATCTCCAATCGCCTGGGTGCAGGTCAGGCCAGGTGTAACTGCGGGGGAGCTTTGGGAAGCTGGAAGGCGGCTGAATTTCCCACCTTGCCATTCCCAGCTCCTCCAGTTGTGCTGTGGGAGCAGTTTGTGGGGCTGGTTTGCTGCTGTGGTCCTCCCCTGAAGTCCCTCCTTGTCACCTCCCACGCATACGTGGACTTTGCAGGTCCGCTGAAGCAGTTGGGTGGAGATGCTTGGCGAAGGGAGATCGTTCCCCGCTGCCAGAGGACTGCGCTTCCCTCCGTGAAAACACACTCTCTTTACTCTTCTGTCATCAGATTTCACTTCCAGGTTGTGAATTAAGTTGTAACGTGATCTCCAGCGGTCAGAAAATTGGCCCTTAGGATGACAACTTATATTCTTAAGTCTTTTAATTAAGTGACCGAGGCTTTCCTCCATTTGTGTGCCAAAATAGAGCTGCCACGAGCCGAGCCTTTGCACTGGAGCGTGTGTCGCTGCCAGGATGTCCCATTTGTGCTCCGTTGGGGTCAAACCCCTCTCTCGAACCTTTAAAGCAATAACTTCTGGAAAATGCATGGTGGGAATCTTAAGAGAAGAGGGAAAGCCCTCTGTGGGGAAAGATGTGATTACTTTTCAGTTACTGATTTAAATTTTAACGAAAACCAAATAAATCTGGAGTGTAGAAGCCAGGGTGGGGGGAAAAGAATAAATATATAGTCGTGGCAACTCTGTAGCCGGAGCAACAGGCAGACATAAAACTAGCTGGCAGATGACAGCCAAGGGTTTGCTTTTCCTGAACTTTGTCTCCCGAGGTGTATTTCTCCGCAGCCAAGTCAAGCATCCATGTGCCCTTTGGCCCTTGGACTTACGGCTTAAATTCCTCCCAAGCCAGAGCCTGGCGCTGCCGGCGTCTTGGCTCGCGTGGAAACCGGGATGGGGTCTGCAGAATGCAGCCAGTGATTGACTTTCCTTCACTTAATTTGTTCTTGAGTTGCCATGGGTTGGCTCCAAGTGGAGCTGAGCCCAGACCTCCTTGGAACAGCGGTTGGACCATGGGGATGGTGCAGGAAGAGAGAGGAGGGGGAGAGATGCTGGGAAGGGGTGGGGGAGTGGGTGTTAAGGCATCACTGGGATAGCGTAATAGTAATTTTAACGCTGGGTGGTGACTCCAAACGTCCCTTCTCTTAATTCTTCTCCCTCCTCTCGCGTTGCAGAGAAGAGAAAATGACAGCCGCCCGAATTAGAAAATGCCACAAGTGCGGGACCGGCCTAATTAAATCGGAGGGTTGCAACCGCATGTCCTGCCGCTGCGGTGCTCAGATGTGCTACCTCTGCCGGGCTGCCATTAACGGCTACGACCACTTCTGCCAACACCCCCGCTCGCCCGGGGCTCCCTGCCAGGACTGTGCAAAGTGCTCTCTCTGGACGGATCCCACGGTAAGTAACGAAGGACTTTTGTGAATGATTCCCGCCCCGATGTCAATTAACCGGTCCGTGCCAGCGCGTTGAAATACGCGCCTTCCGTCAGAGGAAAACGGCTGGTTTTAGGCACCGCGACTCTTTTTTTTTTTTTTTTTTTTTTTTCCTTTCCCAAGGCAGCTAAAAACCACACTGGAAGCCTGCATCGGCACAGAGTCACATCTGACCACAACTTGGAAGGAACTGGTGTTGCTTTAGGGAAAAACAGCTCCTGTTAGAAGAGGGCTTTGTTTGGAAGTGCTCTGAGAGCCGTTCTGGGGAGCGGGGCTTGTGGAAGGAGCTGGTGTGAGGAGTGTGTGCTGGGAGCAGGCACTGGGATTACTGGGACGCGTTCCTAATTGTGCAACCGAGATGCTTTGCCTCTGGAGGCAAGGGAAGTCTTTTCGGTGGCTGGATCATCTGCTCCCTCTGAGAGCAGAGAGAGGGAAAAACCACCCCCAAACAAGGGTCCGAAGTTACGGTTGGGTCCGTTCTCACGGCTGTTATCAACAGCTGCAAAGGGAGAGCTGAAGCACGGCCTGAGCTCTAAGGGGAGGCTCTAGTAACTTAATACAGCTCGTAGCTGTGCCAAGCCTGGGAAAACCTAGTGCAGCATCTCTGTAAATAGAGGTCTTTGACACCAGAAATCCGGAAAGCGCGTAGGTGGGAGCGGGAGTTGAATTTCCTGATTTCAGCAACCAGTGGGGCAACGTGAATGTGGATCTGCCTTCCCAGGGTTTGTCTGAGCTTTGTTTTTCCCAACACGTCTTTGTCTCGGACCGCTGCAGCTTCCCGGAGCCTGGTTCCAGCCCCTCTCTCGGCAGGTGATACGAGCAATCCTACGTTTGTGTGAAGCCAAGGAAAAACCACTCTTAATCTCTCCCTCCTACCCGTGGGCTCTTTGGGATCTCCCAGCAGGATCCCAATCAGCATAAACTTCCTACTCCTCTCCTCGCCTGCCTTTATTCCCTCCTATCAATCTGAGGTGTTAGACTAAGCAGAGATGCCTCCCTCTTGGCACCCCTGTGGCGTATCCGACACCTGGCTGTGCCTTCCCTGGATTCCTGTCCCACTCCTCCCCCTTTTCCACCAGGATGAGACTCAGGGTTGGGCAGTGCTGGCGTCCTTTGTTCCCGTCAGGCTGCTGATTGTGCTGGGCGATGGCATTTGTTCAGAGCCAGAGAAAACATGAGGCCTCTCAAAAAGCTCGTACTGTACTTTAAAATAAATAAATAAATAAGCAGCACAAAGAGGGCACTGTCACCAGGCCCTTTCCAGCTCTCTAATTAACCAATGTTGTGGCAAAGAAAAATTTCCCACCGTCAGCACAGAGCTGGCACTGCCTGCTATTTTTTTTTTCTTTATTTTTCTTTTTTTTTTTTTTCCCCCCTTGTGGGTGACGGAGCACTGGTGGGCTGGGGAGTTGAAGTTGGGTGACTGACCTCACTGCAGCGCAAAGAATAACGTGAAGAACCATTGGCTTCTAAGGCTGAAATGATGGATACCTGTGTGTTGTCCCCCTTCGTAAGGGGCTTAAGTGACACTAACCCGGTCCCACCTGGGTGATGTGTGTTCTTGTGCAGGACATAAGCAGGAGTTAATATGGTAGGTGTGAAGGAAGGACACAGAAATGTTTCAGTAAACCACCTCTCCTGTGAGGACAGGCTGAGAGAGTTGGGGTTTTTCAGCCTGGAGAAGAGAAGGCTCCGGAGAGGCCTTATTGCAGCCTTCCAGTACTTAAAGGGAGCCTACAGGAAAGGTGGAGATGGACTTTTTAGCAGGGTCTGTTGCGATAGGATGAGGGATAATGGCTTTAAACTGAAAGAGGGAAGATCCAGACTAAATACAGGGAAGAAATTTTTTACAATGAGGGTGGTGAAACCCTGGCCCAGGTTGCCCAGAGCGGTGGTGGATGCCCCATCCCTGGAAACATTCCAGGTCAGGTTGGACAGGGCCCTGAGCAACCTGGTCTAGTTGAAGATGTCCCTGCTCACTGCAGGGGAATTGGACTAGGTGACCTTTAAAGGTCCCTTCTGACCCAAACCGTTCTATGATTCTATTCTAAGGAGGGGAGCGAATGTTAATCTTGACAGGGAGATATGAAAGAGCAAAAGGCCATTGTACCAGCATTGTCTTGTCCTTTGTCAGGGATGATGCCCATCCAAGGGATTATCCCATCCCACCTTTGCATGCCACATTTAAGGCAAAAATCAGGTTTCTTTAAAATGGGGAACCTTTGTTCTTTTCCAAATGTTTAATGTTTTCTGAGTCTGAAATGATTCTTGCAAAAGTATAAGTAAACCTATTCATTAGCTTGGGTTAAAAACAAATTAAAGGCAGTCCTCTAGGAACTGCAGCATCTGTTAGTCTTTGTCTCGAGTGATGTTGAGAGAGTAAAGCAGACGCTTCAAAATTTCCCATAATATACGGTTAGTTAAAATCTTGTCCCTATGCTGTAATCAGGCTCGAGCCTAATTTAAAAGTATTGGTGCATTATTTGCTGGCTCCAAGACAAGCTGCAAATCAGGCTGTGGTCAGCAGCTCCCAGGCTGGCGGGCAGTCATCGCTTAATCGCCGCGTTTCTCCTCCAGCTAATCGGTGCCCCGCGCCCCTGTAGGGGACAAACACGGGCCAGGAGCTCTTGTCGCGAAGCTGCTCGGCCAAAAATTCCTCGTGTGCCTTTTCCTCCAAGCCCGTGCTGGCTTTGGCTCCTCTCGCCCGGGCGCCGCTGGCCGCAGGAGGGGCTGATGCAATAATTGCCAGGGGACAAAGCTGGGGACGCGGCGGGGAGAATTGGCTCGGCAAACAACAGGCTCTGACACAGGGGGGGCTATGTTTTCCCCTGATTTTTAAATATCTGCAGGAAACCTGAGGGTGATGTGTGCATTTTAGCCCATTTGTACAAATCCCCCGATGCAGTTTGACTAATGCAAATTCTGACTCTTTTCGGTAAACCGGATTCTGCTCTCGCATGTGTTATTTTAAATTTAATACTCATCTTTGGGCTATCAGTAATACTGCACAGCGGTTTTTTTTTTTTGGCTTTAAAGTTTAAGATGTTTTCAGTAAACTCTGAAAACGCTCCCAAATGCCCATCATTAAAGTTCAAAGCAGAAAACTAATCATTATAAGGTGTTTGCAATTATCCCTCCTTCTGGCGTTATAAACAGATGATGTTGAGCGAAAGCTGTGTAAAACTTCAAATGCATTAAGGAAATGCATGCCTTTAGGATTATTTTTTTGGGGGGGGGGGGGAAGCATCCCTAAATTTAGGGTGTTGGTTGTATTTTGTTTTTATTGTGCTATAAAATGCCTTAATCACAAGCATACGCTTAACCCACCGTATTCCCAGAAAGCCATCAATAAGGGAGTGCCTGGTGCTAAAATAACTCTTGACTTTCTCAAAAATGCCAGCGTGTGCTTCGTCCCCGTCCTGGCCCCCCCTCTCCCCCCCTTTTCTTTTTCCTGCAGCGCTGCGGATGCCCTATTCCAGTTCCAGCACATCCCGCTTTCATCCCCTGCTTCCTGCTTGCAGGGAGGAACACGCCAGAGACACAGCCCGTGCCTGCTCTTGCTCAGCCTCTCCCCAGCTGATCTGGGAATGATTTGAAACAAAAAACCCCCTTTAGTCCTGGAAGCCTCCGTCGTGAAAAAAAAAAAAAAAAAAAAGAAAAAAAGAAAAAAAGAAAAAAAAAAAAAAAAAAAAATCATTTCAAGTTGATTAGGAACGGCTGCGGCCACACGTATGTGGAAAAAGCAAACAGTAAAAAGCCAGGAAGGGGGAGGCAGTGGTGGGGAAGGCACTTTCTAAAGCCAGGGGAGGGGTTGTGCAGCCCAGAAATAGTTACCAGGTCTCTTGTTTTCCTTCTTTCAGGAGGCGGGCAGCCCTTTTCCCCGTGACACTTAATAATTAAAGATAACGAGGAGCACAGCAGATAAAAACAGAGCTTTCAAAAGCTTTGTGGATGGCACTTTTGTTCTGGGCAGAGGAGGTGTTATCGGGGGGGGGGGGGGGTGGGGGGGGTGGGGTGTCTCTGCGTGATTTGTGGGGCTTTTATCTCCTTTGCTGCTGTATTTTCTTCTTCCCGATGGACTGTTTTGTTTCTCCAGCGGCTCTTCCTGCGTGCAGGGCTCTGCCTGGGTGCTGGACGTGGCTTTTCCATCCCCAGCATTGTTGAAAGGAGCCTCCCTGCCCTGAAAAGGTGCCTCGCTTAGCAACCCAGCCCCAGCTGGTTAGTTAATCCATCCACGGACCCAGCCATCCTTTCTGCTGTGATTGGCTCCGTGCTCGCCGCATTCCCTGGATTCAGTGGGAGAGGGCTGAAAGGAAAAAGCCTCCTCCATCCCGAGATCCTTGGCAGGTGGGGGATCGCAGGGGGGCAGGCTCTTGGACTGGCCAGGGATGAGCTTTATTTATTTATTTATTTATTTTGGCTGGGAATGCCAAAAACTAGGGATGGGGATTGTTCCTGCAAAGAGCATCCTGCTGTCGGGTTTGGGGCAAAGCTCAGTCCTGTTTTACCACTTAAAAACACAGCTGCTATTAATAACCGCGCTTGCTTTCTGCAGTGTTTGCAGATAAAAGGGCTGAATACATCTCCTGGATCCGTTGTGTTTTTCTCTTGGCCACCTCCCTTCTCCCGTGATGCAGCAGAACGTGGGGAAGGGCCACGCTGAAGCATCGCCCTGCGTTTTCTCTCCAAAGAGGAAAGCCAGGTTTCAGCCCTGCACAAAAACCACGGGGGCTGGTCAGTGCTGAGACCCCCCCAGGGTGTGTGTGGGGGGGTGCTTTTTGCTTTTTTTCTTTCTTTTTTCTTTTTTTCTGCTGTAGGCAAGGCAGCTGACAGGAAGATGACTGTTAACTTGACAAGATAAGTCCCTCCCATCCACGCAGCCTGTGAACAGGCTATTAAAATCATAATCTAATCCTTTATTAAGGGACTTGAACCCGCTCAGGAAAACGGACACAAGAGGCTTTTGAAATTGTCCTGCAGCCTCCACCCCATGTGACATTAAATGGCTTTTTTTAACCGCAACAGCCAGCCGTAAGTGCGCTAATGAAAACTTAATTTTTGGTGTGGATGCTTCACCCCTGGGTGAATCTGTCATCTTTCTCCAATTAACCATGGAATCAAAAAAACCAGCCTTTGCTTTTCAAAGAATTAGCAGTGTTTTGCAATAATCTCTGTTCTACGTGGTGAATATATGCAAGACTCAGACTTGTTTTTTTAATCTGAGCTGTGCCAGAGCGATATGTAATAGGCAGGACATGTGGCATCAGCTTTCCTTCACAGATATCCTAAAATTATCTTGTTGTGCACATATCATCAATTTTTTTTGTTCCAGCTGGGATGTGGATTTTTCCTAAGTTCAGAGTAGGGTTCGATACCTGCAGGATTCGTCACTTGCCAAATTTCATGTCAGCTGCTTAAGTAAGAAGGTGCATATTGTCGTGTATTTTTATTCTTTTTATATTAACGGATAGCAGTTTTTCAGAAATACCAATGCAAAAAAAAAAAAAAAAAAATTCCAAGCCAAGGCCTGGTATGTTGGGATTAAGTATAAATATTTCTTAACCTTCCAGTGTGAGAATATGCTTTTATCAGCAGAGAAGCGACGCAGCTGATAACATCTGTTCCTGGAGATGTGGTTTGTTGTGCCTCTGCTGTGGTTTGCAGTCGCAGAACTGGTTGGGGACTCGTCATCCCCATCCGGGTCTGTTCCTGGCAGGTTTCTTTGCACCCGGGGTGTGCTACAAGGTGTGTGTCCCCTTCGTGAAGACCAAGAGGGGTTGGGTTTGAGCAGGGACCTCTGCCCGCTGCGTTTTGAGGCGATGTGGTTTAGGTTTCCCTTGGGAGGAAGAGGTCATTTTGGAGACCTGGCAGATGGGGTTTGCTGCTCGGCGTTTCCCTGGGGCTCGGGGAGCTGCGGTAATTGAAGCCAGCGTCACCTTGGGTGTGCGTGCAGCTGGCCTGCCAGCCCCAGGGGCAGATGGCTTTGTCGATCCGTCATTAGTGGGGAGGTCAGCTGCAGTTTAAACTGGGGAAGGGGGGTCGAGGAGCCCTGGCTTCAGGAGGATCTTGGAAAGTTGCCTTGTTGGCATGTCCCATTCCCCAAACTGACTGGTATCAACCGCTGGGGTTTGCGGGAGCTTGCGGCATCACGGGTGACAGTGGCAGGACAGCGGCGTCCCTGGAAAGCAGTATTTCAGAGGGTTAATCCCAGAATTAGACTAAAATAAAAACTTTTTTAAGTTAGAAGGAGCTTCTGCATGTTTCGAGGCTTTAAGGTGAGATTTATGCCTTTGTGTGAGGGAAGGAGGTAGGGTGATCTTCTTCAGTTGAGCTTAAAATATGATTCTTATTTTTCATATAACAAAAAAAACAAAAAACCCTTCAGGTGCATATTTTCCAGCAAATGGCAATAAGATGGGAGGGGTGGCTATCTCCAACAGCATTGCAAAAAATATTCTGTGAAGAAAAACATTAAACTCTTGAAGCCTTGAGGGCTTCCCTCAGAGACCACTGCTCGGGCAGCGAAGGAGTGGAGGATGTTTGGTTGCGTGTTGTGGAGGATGCCCAGGTTGTTTTTCCAGCCAGGGAACGTCGCAATCTGATGCTTAGGGGGTAATTAGAAGTTCTGTTCCAGGCTCAGAAGAGCCATTCTTCAGCAGTTTTTATGGAGATGGATTGGCTGTAATTAACAGTCCATGGAAGCAGCCTGCTTGGAAGGGGAAAAAAAAAAAAAAAGCATGTCCTGGAAAGTCTTAATTTTAACCATTGACTCACAGAATAATGGAAGGGAGGGAAGTACTGAGTTTGATGGCTTTCTGCAGATTAAGATAACTTCAGTCTCCTCGGGAAACCTTATCTGGTGGGAGTAGGAGGGGACATCTTAGCAAGCTTCCCAGGTGTTGCTGCTGGACACGTGCAGGACCATGCGATCGGAACTGGGAAGCTGGCTAGACTTAAAATAATTCCAATGTAGCTGCACACATGAAACATATTTCCAATTTAGTCCCAGAGCACTCTTCAAAATAGAGGATATTTTCCACATTAAGAGTGTTCAGGAAGAAAATTATGGGGTTTGGCAGTACTGGAATTAGGAGGAATAAAACAAAGCAGAGTCTTGCACGTTGTGGGGTACGTGGGGTTTGGGGTTCCCTTCCTGCCCCACCGTTAGTCCTTGCAGATGAAATGCTGAAGCAAAGCAAATGCTCCTTTGTCTGTAGGTAGACCCAGAGCGCCCGGTGCAGGTGTGGTGTGTGTCATCCAGCAGCTCCCGTTCTTGGCCTTCTTCCCTAATCTAATAACTAACATCAAGAGTACACACACTGTCCAGGAGGCTCAGCTATTCCCATTTGTTTTCTGAAAGTGCCAGGTAGCGTTTCATCCCAGTGGATGTGAAACAGCAGCAGATACATCCCTGCAGAGACCGGGAAGGACCTCTGTGGCCATCACTGCACATATGGCCAGCAGAAGCATCTGCTGCCTGGAGCTAAAAGGGAGTTGTCTCTTTAGTTGTTCAGGGTGATGTTTATTACCCTGATAGATGTTGCATGCTGTGGTGCAGGGAGAAAACTCATTTTTCACAACCGTTCAGGAGAGTTGATGGTGAAGCACGAATTGGGGTGATTCTTTGGTTTCGTGCCAGCGCTACCATGGCCTTGTGTAAAGCCTGAGAGCTCCCTGGAGCATATGGGTGATCAGTGCCTGTGGCCATCCCTCCTGAAAAGCTGCTTCTCAGAGATTGCATAGTCTTCTTCCAGGGCTTTGTCCATCATCCATCACGCTCCTTTGATCTAGTGAAAGGTGGTATGAATGCCATCTCTCTAGATACCCGTGGCCACCTGAGGCTTCGCTGCGTCGTTTGGTCTCGCTGCTCCTCCATTGGATTGAGAAAACTGAAGATGAGAGGGAGAAAGGCACTTTCAATTTCTGGTTTGTCCTTGGGTTCTTCTTGAGCAGCAGGTCTGAATAGTCTTGTTATAACCTCTAGACAGACATTAAAGAATCATATTGCGATTTATGCCCTCCTCAGAGTTACAGATAAGATCTAAATGGCCTCCTCACAGCAGCGTTTAGCTACTAGAGCCAGGATTTAAGTTGTGTTAATTCCAGCTGTTGGGCCAAAAACTCTAGAAGTGCTAGCACAATGTAAATATTTAATAGGCTATTGCCATTTAAAAGATTAACAGCTCTCCAGCAGCTCTTCAGAGGGGTGGAGCCGGGTTGCAGTTCTCTGGTTTCCATCAAGTCAGTGAATTTTAGCAGCGATCTCCCTGGAAAGCTGATCCGAGTCGTTCTCCGTAGAGCAGCCGTGGCTCTGTGCGAGATACTCCTGCTGCCATCTCCCATCACGGCCTGGCTTTTGACAAACCCTTGGTCAACCCCAACCGAGGACAACTCAGCTGAATTTGAGTTTTTATTCCCATGCAAACACGTGGTGAAAAGAAAAGCAGCACTGAGAAATTGGAAGGTTGCTGCAGCAGGAATGAGCCCACTGACTCTTGGTCTTCCTCCTGTGATTTCTAGGAAGATGATGAGAAGATAATCCAGGAGATTCAGAAAGAGGCCGAAGAGGAGCAAAGGAAGAAAAATGGAGGTAAGACACAGTGTGTACCTGTGCTTTGAGATCAGCCTAGGGACGTCAGGAGAGCATAGGGTTCCCAGCTACTGACAAGTGTCCAGATCCACCAAATTCTTCCCATGGCCTGGTTGCTTCCATGCTTCTCCATGTGTTGCTGTGCTGCACCAAGCATCACCCAGATCTTGCTCCAGAGATCACCCGTTTCCTCCTGGGAACTGGTTTAGCTTTAAAGTGCTGTTACTTGCAGGCTTTAGCTGGGACCATCGGGGGACACCAGGCTTGTGTCCAGCTCTTGCTTGGTGCTGAGTGGATGCATGGATCTGTCTCCTCTCCACTTGGCAAAGTATAGTTGAAGGGCACCATCACCTCTCTGCTGTGTTGGGGGGCACAGAGGCATGCAGGGGGCTGCCCCCCACCTCTGCAAAAGGTACATTCCCCCTTTTTTGGTGTGGTATTGATGGAAGGAGCCAGCCCGGAAAGCTACTGCTGTGCCTCATGGCTCCTGGAGCGTGGAAGGGGAAGCAGTGATGCTGTAGAGAGCATGGTTAAGGAACGTGCTGGGGATGGAGGATGGTGATTGCAAAGGTAAGACCATGGACCAAGTTGGGTGAGCTTGTAGAGTGACCGTTTCTTTTCTCTCCTCCCTCTGCAGAGAACAGCTTCAAGCGGATCGGCCCTCCCGCGGAAAAGCCCATGGAGAAAATCCAGAGAATTGAAGTCATCCCCAGACCTGTTCCTCAGAACCTCCATCAACCCCGGATGCCCCCTTACCCCTTTGTGCACCCTCCCTTCCCGCTCCCCCCCGTCCGACCCATTTTCAATAACATCCCCCTCAACATCGGTCCTATCCCTGCCCCCTACGTCCCCCCGTTGCCTAACATGAGGGTGAACTATGATTTTCCCCAGATCAATGTCCAGCTGGAGCACAACTTGCCTATGCACTTCGGCCCTCAGCCTCGACACCGGTTCTGACCTGGGTCCAACAGCACTTGGCGTAGAGTCACTGCAGGGGAAAGCCACCCCTGTAATGTCACCCCCCCCAGCCCTCTGCCCCTCTCAGTTTAGCCAGCTGCAAGGGGACCTTCTCTGACTCAGGCCTTCCTGTGCTGCAGCCCTCTCTAGAGCTTCTCTGAACCTTCTGCAATGGAACATTTCAGCCTGTGCTGCCACAGGGCTCGGTGCTGCCTTTCCCGGGGGTCTCTCCCTCCGTTGGGGGCATCCAGATATTTCGATTTGACAAAGCCTGTTCAGGCAGCTGTTGGGGAAGGAAAGTGAGACTTTGTGGAGCGTGGGGATGCAGCCGTTCCTCGGGGACTCTCCCTGAAATCCTGCCTTCCTGCTGAGCAGAGCAGCTGCTGCACAGGCAAGTGGGTCCTGGGGGAAGGGAGGAGAGATTTGGCATCCGAATAAAACCTTCGGGAACAAGGTGACAGGAATGGAATGCCCACTGAGGCACGAGGCTGGGCTTCCCGGGTTCTCCAGCATCCCTCTAACCTGCTGGCACCTCCCAGCAGAAAGAAGTTGTTCCAAACAAGTAAATCTAGTGTTTTGAGCGTTTCTCACTGTGCAAATGGAGTGGGGGGATGCAGCAGCCATCTCGTTGCTGAGATCTCGGTAGGGAAGTCCGAAGCCGTGTATGGTCTCTGGGCTTTAGCAAGCAGCAGAAGACTCGGGTGCTCTGATCTTTGGCTGAACTGAGCTTGCCCCCTTTGAAGGGCTCAAGGTTGTGGGTTTTGGTTTTTTTTTTTCTTTCCCCCAAGTGGGTGTGTTTGCTTTGCTGTTCTCATCTGACATCCCAAATTGCCCGCTGCTCCTGGCAGCACTCTTCAGACAGCTGCTAGAAGCATCAGACGCTCATTTGCACCCTTCTTTGCGACAACTGCTTGGGCAAATACCCAGTTGGATGCGTAGGCGGTGGTGTTTGGCGTGTGCTGTGGCAGAAAAATTAAGAAGTACCAGCGTGGCCGTGCTGGCAGGGAGCTGGGGGCCCCCCGAGCTGAGCCCCTCAAACCATTGGGCAGCTGGAGCCTTCTGCTGCAGGAAGCTGGCTGCTTCCGCGGCTCTTAAACTCTGAAAAATGCGTCTTTCAGTTTAATAGACTTTGGAAAAGCGCGTTTAAAAGGCCAGCGTTGAGTTTTGCTGGGCTTAGGAAGCGAGGATTTAGGGAAAGTAAAACTTCCTTGGAAGAAGCAGAGGGGGGGGGGTGTAGTTGCTGGGCTGCGGGAGGAGCGTTGGCACAGAGCCCTTTCCCCACAGCCCTGGGCTGTGCTGTCTGGTGCTGGACCCCTCTAGGAGAGAAAATGGTCAGAGAGGCAAAAAAAATTTAAAAATCCTCCTCCTGGAAACTCTGGGCTGTATTTCAGCAACCCGGTTGTGCTGCCATTCCCCGAGTGGCTTGGTCTGGGCTGCATCCTGCCCCGTTCCTGCTGGGAACCCGCTCCCTGCGCTCCTCCCTTTATTCCCCCCCCATGTTTGAGCATCTGAGTGTCTTTTGGGTTTTGTTTTTTTTGTTTCGGATAAAGCTCTCTGCGTCTGCCAGACCCTTGCTTTGCAGCTCTCGGTGACCGCTCTGGGCACGGCATCTCCTCGGGCAGGCAGTGGGATGCTCCGGGAGAGGGGCAGCCTCCTCCAGAGACAGCATCTTGTCCCCAGAGGGGACTTCCAGGGCTTTTTGGAGCTGAGTCAGCAATATCTCTGCTCTTAGGCATCGCCTGTGGGTTGAACGTACCCTGGGGAGTGCTCTGTCCCAGCCCCTCGGTGCCAAGCATTAATAGCTGGGTGCTGTTCCCTCGCTGCTACCAGCTGCTTTGTTTATTTTAATTTATTTCTGGAAGAAAGTCTGGGGGCTGCGGGAGCGTGTCACTGGCTGCCTGGCTGGGTTTTAGCCAGGTTTAAATCCCGCCTTGCACCAAGTGATTCCTGCAGTGGCCGGGAGCAGGGTGTCCCGATGGATTTGGGAAGGGCTACGTTGGGAGAAAACGGACCCAGGTCAGGAGAAGCTCAGGTGGCTTCCCCAGATAGAAATGGGAATCCTGGTGGTTTAATAGCCAAGATATTGGGTTCAAGGGCTGGCTTGGATGAACTCTCCAAGCTTTCTATGGCAGGTGCCTTTCTCCAGCAAGGGTGGTCACGGTTGTCCCCCAGCACCTACCCGTGCAAAGAGGGGGTCATGCAGCAGGGACACAGCTCAGCTGCTGAATTGGTGGCCCAAACTCTGAAGGAAATGTGAATTTATCACATTTCTGTCTGGGAGCACGGTCCAAAAACGATAGTCTGATCCCATCTTTTGGTGCATGTCTGGAGATTCCCTGGGGAGGGGGGGAGGTCAGGAGCTCAGCCTTGGCAGAGGGAAGTGCAGAGATGGAGCGAGAGGGATGGAGAAGTGTTGGGCAGAGTTGGCGAGGGGAGGTTGGTGTCTGTGGCCCATCTGGCTTAGGATGTGAGCGTCTTCTGCTGCTGTGGTGATGGCCCTGGAGGAGCCTAGTTAGATGGAGGGGGAGAGAGGACCACCGTCCCCGTGTCCTCTGCAAAACCGTGAGCTGATTTGTGTCCTAGAGAAGAGAAATCGGTGTTTGGTCCGTGATGGGGGAGCAGCTCCGAGCGATGGGGTGACACTGGGCTCTCGGTGCTGCCTGACTCCCCGAGGAAACCCCCATTTCCCCAAAAACCACACAGCCACAGCGCGGGGCTGCTCCTCCCCTCCAACCCCAGAGACCTCCAGGTGTGGCTTCTGATGGCGCTTGGCTCTCTGCTGATTTATTCCAAAAAAGGATAAAAAAAAAACCACAAGAACCCCAATGAAACTTACTACACAACCACCAGAGCCGCCCGTGATCTCGTCTCCGGCGCCTGCATCCCGTTTTCCCACCCTGCAGTCCCTGAAACCATTGGAAAGGGGACAAGGAGGTTTCTGTGCCCAGGCTGATCCCGCCACAGGTACCGCTTCACGGTTAATTGCAGTGTCCCATTTTACTTGCCTTAAAGGGTGGAGAGAGAAACTTAGTATTTGCACTTAGCAAAACATTATATTAAAAGAAAGAAACCCTGTAAAGATGTGCATGTTCTGCAACTTTGTATAACAATAGCTGCAAATAAATAGGTGGTTTATTAAGAAAAAAGAAGAAAGAAAAAAAAGAGGAAAAAAAGGAAACAAAAAGTATTTTTCTTTACCTTCTGGTAGTAAACTGTTCTAATATTCTGTGTGTAAAAAGTTTCCTGTATTATATTGTAATTTGAAATTTTTTTTGTAAATAAATTTGTGCACTCTGGCCTTTACCTCTGGGCTTTCGTTACAGCCCAAGGCGTCATCCCTCCGTCCCGGCCGGGGCTAGTGACGGGCGGGAGCGGGCAACGGGGGCGAGCGGCAGGACCTCGGCCTGCGCGGGGGAAAGCGCTGGGAGTTGCCAGGCAAAAAAAAAAAAAAAAAACTCATTTGACCCTCCTGGAAAAGCTTAATACATTCCATATGTAAAAAGCAAAACTGGATGGGAGAGAAAATGGTTTCCAGTCGCTCCTTTAAATGGAAACTGGGGGAGGTGGGAAGGGGGGAAGGATGGGGGAGGGGGCTTTCCCCCCCTTGCAGGAGTGATGGAAATGCAGAATCCGGCCTTAAAAGCCAAAGGAAGTGTGTGTTGGTGTCTGGGGGAGATGGGAAGGGCGAGGGTTCTCCGGAGCCCCTTCCCCACACGGGCACCCCCTCCCTGGGCTGGGTGTCACATCTGGGTGTCACATCTGGGTGTCCCGGCTGGGTTTGCTCATGCACGGTGGGCTGTTGTTGGGGCTGGGGGGGGACGAGGTTCAGCTGGTGGCCATCGGAGCTGCTCAGCGTTTCCTGCACAGCCTTAATTTCTCCCTGTTTACAGCAAGGAAGGAACATCCTTCCTCCACCAGCCCCGGCTGCCCGGCTCAAACCCCTGTCTGAAGGTGAAGGTCCCTCCTGGCCATGTCCTCCCGCCATCCCCCCCTGCCCCGGGATGTGCTTTGTGCTCCCCCCCCCCCAACCTTTCCCAAAATTTGCTTCTGGCAAACCAGCTTTAGATTTTAAAAGCCAAACCAGGAGCCCATTGGTGACCTGCAGGGGCTGAGCTGGGCTGGGGGAGAGGGAGGGCGGTGAAGGGGCTGGGGCTGCTCTGGGGGTGGGTGATGGAGGTGGCCCCCAGCCCCTCCATGAGTCCGTGCTGTCTTGATAGCATCAAGAGTGGTTGAGTTTTGGGGCTGGTTTTGGCTGTCTTGGGTGGGTGGGGGCACATCCCAGGTCCTCTGGCTGGATGCTGTGTTTTGGGCTGGGCTGTGGCCGATGGACTTCCCACCTCCTCCTCAGCTTTGGTCTTAATCTTCTCCTTCTCCATATCACCAAGCAGAGGAGGAGGGGGCTCATTGCTCACCCCACACCACGCTGTGCACCCAGAACCAGCACCCCATCGCTCTCCCTTCCCAGTGGGTGCCACCCCCTTGGGATCATCATATGGGGGGGAAATCTCCGAGCCAGGGGGAGAAGATGCAGCTCCATCGCAGCTCTGCCCGGCTGGAGGAGGACACAGTTTCACTCCTGGTTGGGAGGGCAGGAGAAAAGTGGTTTGCAATAGATGTTTTGTAGGAGGTGGTTTGCATCAGCCACCTGTCCCCAAAGACACCCATGGGCTCGTTGGGGCTGCTCTAAGCATCTCCAGAGGTGACCCAGCCTCCAGCCAGCTTTGGCTTCGCTCCTGCTTGGTAGAGATGACTTTGTTGGTCACCATTCCCTTCATTCCCTTCCCACCAACTGATCTGAGCCCCCCACAGCCAGGTCAGTCTTTGGGAAGCAATTTGGCCCCCGAAGTCTCCCAACACCCCGCATGCTCCACACTCAGAGTTCATTAAAAGTCTCTTGCAGCCACAGTTGCCCCGACAGACTACACGTCACCACTCCCCTCCGAATGCAGGTTTACTTTTTTTATTCATCTTTCTCCATTTGAAGCTTTTTTTTTAAGTTATACAAATGGCACTTACAAAAAAATAATAATAAAAAAAACCAAAATAACAAAACCAAACAAAAAAAAAAAACCAAAACCCCAACGAACAAACCCAAAACTTAAAATTTTCGTAGTGAGATGTTTTCAGAGAGTCACGACACCCGGTAAGAGGAGAGATGTGGACCTAGTGTCACACGGAAGAAGCCGGAGCAGGAGTTACATGGTTGGGACTGCGACGGGGGACGAGGAGGAGGTGACACGGGGAGCGGGGAGGGGGGGTGAAGGCCAGCGAAAAGTGTGTGCCAAGTCACAGGGTCACTTAGGGCTTCATCAAGACACTGGGTCCTTCGAGGGGCATCGTTTGTCCCCGGGCGGGTGGGCGCCTGGATGTGAGCGCAAAAGCCGAGGTAGAGTCCCAGCGGGGATCCCCTGCACCGGCGAGGGACCCCCGACCCGGGGGTTGTCCCCCCCAACCTGGCAGGGGACGAGGAGGGGGTCGCTCACTCTCCCAGCTGAGATTTTAGCACCAAGCTCCTATGGAGGGTGGTCCCTCCACGTGGCTTTAAGGCTGGCAAGCCTCCCGGTTTGGCACGGCGGCGATGCCGCGAGCACCCTTGGTGTGTGGGGTGGGGTGGGGGACACCAGCGTTCCCTCCCTCCCTCCCCGGAGGTGAAAAGGCTCCTCGGTGTGTTTGCAGGGAGCAGATACCAGCCCCGGGAAGGCCCTAAAGGATAAAGTGCCTTTCAAGACCCTAAAGAAACACGTCAGCATCACCCGTTACAGACAGCGTTATCTCTAATGCAGACCTCGTACAGACGACAGCTGGTAACACAGTGCCATGGAGAGCGTATATAAATAGAGACTAACAAAAATACTGGTTTGGTCTTTTCTTTTTTCTCTTTTTTTTTCTTTTCTTTCCAGTAGGAGCTGCCCTGCTTGGGGGGGGGGGGGGTCGGGGAGCCCGTGGGAACGGGCGCTTCCTAATTCAGCATGAGGTGTTTGGCGATTCGCATCACCGTTCCAGTATTATTTGAGGAGGATAAAGAAAGGACCCAAGAAAACCCCAAAGGTACTGAGCAAATACCACTGTGCAAAGTTTGCTAAGGAACTTCTTTTTTTTTTTTCTATTCTGTAAACCAAAATCTGCAGTTTATGCTTCCAGCCAGCGCCCGGGGGGGGGGGGGCGTTGCTTCAGCCAGCCAGGCTCCTGTGGGGACAACAGCCCCGCTGGTGCTGGTGGTGGGCTGGATGAAACCCCTCACCCGGCACAGCTTGCTCTGTGTGTGTCCCCCACATCCTCCCCCATCCCAGGCACGGCAGCAGGACCAGCCTTGGGGGGGCAGGACCCACCGCTGTGCTCTAGGATGCTCTTCCAGAGCCAGAAGCACCAGGAGGGATGGAGGGACACAAGGAGCGCTGGGGCTCCATGAGATGAAAGGCTGAGGCTTTCCAGATAGGAACACCCTAAAAAAAAAAAAAAATCATTTCCAGGTGCACGGTGAGGAGGATGGGGGGGTGTGGAGGGAGGAGGGGGTTGGCTTGCTGGCCCTTCTGCTGGGGACACGCACTGGCACACGCTAGCCCCATCCCCAGGGATGCTGTGATATGTCAGGTCCCCTCCTACAGCTCAGCTGGGGGTGAATCCTGCCCCAAAAGCCAGGAGGGGAGAGAAGCTGCTGGGGGGGATCGCTCTGCCCCCAGTGGGAGCGGGGCGGGATGGGACGGGGGCTCGGGGGGGGACACTGGCAGCTCAGACCCAGGTGGTGCCAGCGCTGATATGGCAGAAGCGAGCACAGAGGTGATCTTATTCCCTTTTGGTTTTTTTTTTTCTTTTTTTCAATCAAAGAGAGGAAAATAAACTACCTAAGACGATGCTTGGGAGGGGGGGTACAGCGGTTTCCAAGCCCAGCAAACCTGGAGGGAAGTTTGGGGGGGTGTTTGGGGGGGTGAAGGATAGAGACAGACCCCTCTACAAAGCTATAGGCAGGCTGCCCCACCGCTTTTCCAGTTCTTACAGAGATTTATGGAGACCCACCTCCCACGTAACGCGCCAACTCTAGGGCGGGAGGGAAGGGCAAGCCAGTCTGAACATCCCTTTACGGAGGGAAGAAACAAAACCCAAAAGACCAAAAAAAAAAAAAAAAAAAAGGACGGAGGAAGGGAAAGAAAAGTTGGCAACGGGAGGTACGCTAAAGTGCATTAATATTCCCAGAGAGTGGAGGCGTCGATGGTGTCGGCGGAGGCCTTGAGGACCCCGGCATGGTCGCCCTTCAGGTATTTGCCGTTGATTTTGATAGCCACTTTGTTATAGTCGCAGAACTCAAAAAAGAAGTCCACGGGGGCGTCGCTGCTGCTGGTGACAGATGATTCGCTCCCCACCATCCAGTACTTCCCGGTGGCATCTGCGGAGGGAAGAGGGGACAGGGTGGCCTGGTGAGCCGCCATGGGGATCCTGATGGCCATTACCCCCCCCCCCCCCAGCTCGCTCTTACCCACCCCCGGGGACTCACCCTTGATGTTGTAGGCTCCATCATTGAACTCCAGCTGGAAGACGTCGTAGGAGGAGCGGTTGGAGTCCAGGGTGCCCGTCACCTTCCGGCAGCCGATGAAGCCGTGCTCCCCACGGAGGACGATGATGGGCCTGTTGATCAGCTTCATCACGAAATGCTCCGTATCTCCTGCACCGGATGGGAGAGGGGACCGTGAGAGCAGCCCTGGGACAGGCCGGGGGACACACACACACAGAGCATGGCCCCCACGGTTGGCAGGCAGCAGTGAGGAGGGTGGGCTGTGTCCCCCACCCCTTGCTCACCCACCCCACCTTCCCCCCCGTCTCACAGGTCATTAAGACAACTTATTGCCCGTATCCCCGAGCATCACGTGGAAGAGGAGCCTGGATGAGGACCATCTCCTGCCACCCCAGTGTGGGGTGGGGGTCCATGGGGGGGGTTGTCCCTTACCTGCTGTCTCCATGGAGGCCGCCAGCTGCCCGTTCTTCTTCGCTGTCACGTACTTGCCGTTGGCAGCTTTCAGGGTGATGCGCTTGTCGCACCACTCGATGTCGAAATAGCAGCTCGTGTTCCTGCGGGGGGGGTTGGGGGGGGTCAGAGAGGATGGTCAGCAGGATGAGATGGATGGGGACACCCCCCCACCATCACCCCCCCGGTGCTACCCCCCTCCAGGCTCGGAAAGGGCCACGGCTGGATCAGGAAACCCTGATTTGACCCGGTTTCGTGGGACGAGCCATGTGGGAAGCCCTCGCCCCGCAGGCAGGAGGCCAAATGCACTTTTGGGGTTTCTGCCCGGCTCTCGGCTGAGGTGAGGTGGGAAGAAGCCTTTCCAGAGCCCCAGCTGTGGCCGGGAAGGGTGACGCAGCCCGAGGGACTTCCCGAGCACCGTGGGCAGCAAGCCTCGACACGGCCCCAGCTCCAGGGAAGCCTTTCAGGGCGAGCACCTCGGCTGGAAAATCCCCTCTGGATTCCCCTGGGAGATGCAGAGGGACCCTCAAAGCCCAGGCACGGCCCCAAGCCACCAGGGATGGGGGGGCGGGCAGGGGATGGACTCACTTTGTGGAGGCAGTGGACTGGATGCCCCCGTTGGAGGTGAGGGTCCAGTACTTCCCAGTGTAGGTCCTGAAGGCGCATTTCTTGGTGTCCTTGTTGATCTCCAGCTGGTAGGTCTCCTGGTCACCCTCCTCGTCTTGGTTGGCTGAGAGGTCCATCCCTGCCAGGCAGAGGTTAGATGGAGGTGGGGGGCGCTGGCGGGGGACCCCCAACCCACCTCCAGTGGTTCTGGGTGTGGAGGCAGCTCAGGTAACCCAACTGAGAGGGGCTCCCACTTCCCTGGGTGAGCTTTGGTGACTCCCGAATCCCTCCCATGCATCTCCCTCTGGCATTTTGGGTCCAAAGCCAGTTTTTCATTTGGCTACTCAAGTGTTAAGGCCATAAACAAGGGCTGGACCCAGCCGAGGCAGCCAGGAGCCAGAGCTCGGGGCTCTCCATCTCCATCAAGTACCAAGCAAAAAAAGCCAACATAGATATTTCATAAGGAAAAGGACAGTAGTTTTTTTCCCCGGAGGTGACAGCCAGGTTATTCAATCCATCAGCCAAGGCTGCCACGCCACCTATGAATCCCCAGCTCCTGGCATGTTTAAGGACCGTGGCACCATTTTTCATCCATAAATTGTCACGGCCCACTGGGGCGGCGAGGCTCGCTGGGAGAGGAGGCTCAGAAAAGCCCTGGGGCAGCCAAGCCTTTCCCTGGCTCCCAAAAAACCATCGGCACCAGCCCATCCCCTGGCTCTGCCACCGGGGGTGGCCCGTCCCTGTACCAAAGGGACGTCGCTGTGACTGTGACCTGGCAGCCCATGACCATTCCCATCCCGGGCACCAGCCTTGGAGGGGGATGCAGCCAGCCCGGGGGCCACCAGCCACAGTCCCCGGGCCACCATCCCCTCTCCCCCCCTCCCGCCGCCCCCCAGGCCACGTGCACATCCGCCCACAGGCACTGAGCCCAAGCAAACCTGCTTAGTCAGGGCTAGTGGGGCCAAACCCTCTCCAGAGCTCTCCAGCTTGGTGGATTTCTGCCTAAAAATACTTCTGGGATGCGAGGCACAAGCCGTAGCCCGGAGCCAAAGCCAAGGGTTTCGGGGAAGGAGCCGGGATGCGATGGATGCTCCTCCCTGCTCACGTGCAGCCACGGCGGGCAGAGACGGGTCCCAGTACCACCAGTGGGGCACGGGGTCTGTAACCAGCGAGATGATCAGCCCAGACTGGGGTTTAATAGAACTGGATGGTGAGTTTTTTGGAGCAAAAAGCACCCACGTCCCTCCCCTGCTCCAGGGGTGCTACAGGCTCAAGTCCAACCGTGTGCACCCAGTCCTGGAGAGGACACAAAGCGTGTGTGTGAAACCTTTCTGCCCAAATCTGCCTCTTCCTGGAGACAAGAGCCTGCTGGTGGGGCTGGCAAGGTGCTCACCCCATGCATCTCCATGGTATGTTGCCTCCTGGGGATTTCGAGCATGGTTGCTGGGAGGGTTTCAAGGACTGCAGCCTTGGTGGCCTTTCTGCGCTTGAAAAGCCACCAGCAAGTCCCACCAGCTGCACCCACCTGGGGAGGGACCACCTGGAACAGGTTGCCCAGAGAAACTCTGGCTGCCCCATCCCTGGAGGGGTTCAAGGCCAGGCAGGATGGGGCTTGGAGCAACCTGGTCTGGTGGGAGGTGTCCCTGCCCAGGGCAGGGGGTTGGAACTTGGTGATCTTCAAGGTCCCTTCCAACCCAACCCATTCTATGAGCTGCCTTCACGCACCAGCTCTCGGCCGCAGAAATGGAGATGATGCCTTCCCCCAGCTGAGGCAGACTCAGCAACCTGGTGGCTTCCATTCCCACCATCTGCATCTCCACCCAGGCATCCACCTCCCGTGGAGCAACCTCAGCTTTGCCCATCAGTCTCTCGCCCCTCCCGAAGGGATGAGGCTTGGAAGGCTTGGCTTTGGTGGCTGCAATCTTATCTCCCACACCCAAACTCTCCTGCTCACAGCATCCCATCTCCTGCCAGGCCTCCTCCGGCACCTTCTCCAGCTCCTGATGGACACGCAGCCACCCCCCCGCCCCGGCACTTTGCTCCCTGGGGTATTTGGGGCAGCACTGGGGGGGGCAGAGGGGGGCTGCACGGCCACCAACCCCATCCCCAGTGGCCAAGCCCTAGGCTCCTGTGGTCGCCCCACTCTCACCACCTCCCAGGGTTACCGGGGGCTGAGCCAGCAGCTGGTGGAAACATTTGGTTTTGATTTTGCCCCCCCCTGCCAGGAAAGCAGCGCGGCAGCGGCTGCTCCATTCCTCCCTCCCCGCCCCCCCCCCCGAGAGCCATACAACTGCCTGCTCGCCGGAGCCGAGGGAGAGATGGGGAGGGGGCTGGGGGCAACCAGGGGCTCTGGGGGGGCTCTCTCTCCTCCAGAGACCCCCACCCCCACCACCACCAGCCCTCCCCACCTCGCCGCCTTCCAATTCCCCATTTCTGGCCGATGTGGGGAGGCTTTGGCTTTCCCCTCCTGTGCCTCGCAGGGCCCGGGGGGGGGCGGCAAAGAGGGTCTCCCACCCACCGCCCCCCTCCCCGAAAGCGGGGCTGGGTTGGGTTACACCGACTCAGCAGAAAGGAATGCAATTAGGGCTGGGGCAGAAGGAGGCTTCAAAGGGCTGTAACTGAGCCTGAGCAGGAGGTTTGGGGGGGGGGGGGTGTGTTAGAACCTTGCTGGGGGGGGGAGTGTGTCAGAGCTGGGTGGGATGGGGAAAAGCATGGGCTGAGAGGTGACAGGACCGCGGCAGGTCCAAGAGAGATGTCCCTGTGTCCCCATGGGGGGAGGAGAGATGCTGTGTCCCCCCACCCACCCCCCCGCAGCTGCATCCCGGGGCCGTGGCAGGAGCCGGCACCTCCCGCAGCGCCCGGCCGAGCCGCTGCCGCTCCAGTCACGCTTTAATTACCGCTCTCGGTAAATTTACAGTCTGGAGCCGGCGTGACTCTGCCTGACCTTGATGAAGCTGCTAATTACAGCTGGAGGCGGGGGGGGGGGTGAGGGGGGGCGGAGGCGCGTCTGTGACGCCCCCCCCCCCCCCCCCCCCCCCGA
>JAOQGH010000069.1:4127962-4177471 GCA_025769975.1 Gallinago jamesoni | reverse complement strand
CCCTGCATGCAGCGTGCATCTTGATACAGGCAATCCTGCGTGCGGCATGCATCTTGGGGTGCACAGTGCTGCATGCGTCTTAGGGTGCACAACCCTGCATGTGGCATGCATCTCGGCGTGCGTGGCCCTGCATGCAGCAGCGACTATCGGCACACGCAGCCCTGCATGCAGCGTGCGTCTTGGGCTGCGCAGCCCTGCGTGCAGCAGTGCGTCTTGGCACACGCGATCCTGCACACGCCATGCATCTTGGCCCACGCAATCCCGCGTGCAGCGTGCGTTTTGGGGCGCGCAGCCCCGCATGCGGCGTGCGTGGCAGGATGCGTGCGTGCGGCGCGGCGCAGTGTGCATCCCAACACTGCCACCCAGCAGCCCGGCCGAGCTCTGCAGCGCGTGGGGCGGGCGTTGCAGCCCGTGGAGCTCCTCGGCCGGGTGGACAACATGGAGACCAACAAAAGCCGCTGAGGGGAGGGAGCGCGGAGGCTTCGCTGCCGGCACAGGGGTGTCCCTGCTCCCCCACCCTGGGGGTGCTGCATCTCTCCCGGAGCAGATCCCTTGCTCTGGTGCATCCCTTGCAGGCACGAACCGGGGCTCGGCAGCAGGTCTGGCAGCTGGTGCTGCAGGGTTTGTTGCAGCATGAACTGGGTGCCCCAGCACCAGCTGATCCCACCACCACCAGTGAACCTGGGGGGCTCCGTGCCACTGAGAGCAGACTCCAGCCTGATGGCTCGGGCTGGTCCCTCTCGATTTCACAAAGGGATGGTGTAACCGTCGCTCTGTCACAGCCTCATCCAGGTCCTGGTACCCAGTGCAGGGATAAGAGAGGCTGTGGGTCCCCCAGACCCCTCGCCCCACGTGATGCTCTCAGCATCATCCCCACCGCCGCTCCCTGGAGGGGTTTGGGGGGGGGGGGGATGACACCTGCCCCCAGTGCAGACCTGATCACCCTTCACCACAGCGTGCAAGGAAAAATTCACTAGAAAAGCACAAAGTACCCCAAATCAGCCCTGGCCATCCCTTCACCTGTAGGACACTGCGCACCCCGTGGCCCCCACACATGCCCCCCCCCTTTGTTGCTGCAGGACATCACCAGAACATTTTCCCAGTGTTTTATTGTGGGGGTGAATCATTTACTGGGGTAGTGGTAGCAGAGCACTGCCAGGGGTGGGGTGGGGGGGGGTGTCTTGCTCCCCCAGTAAAGCTGAGTTGGTTCCTCTGCCCCAAGCAGGGAACTGGTTGCAAAAGGGGAATTTAGGGGACGGGGTGGATGGTCACCATGTGGCTGAGGTCACTGCTTCCCAGGGTGGGTTTATTTAGCCAGGATTTGGGGAAGCTCTGGAGCGAGAACCCAGGAGAAACCTCGCTGCCGGGGTGATGGCAGGGTCGGCTGTTTGGTTTTTGGGCTCCCCATGAGTATTTTGGGGTGTTTGCCCCATCGTGCAGGAGGGCATTCCACCACCCCGACTCCCTCCCAGCCCCTTGGTTGGGGGGAGGCTCTGAACTGCTGGGTGCTGTCATGTCCCCATGGTGAGGTGACAAGGGATGCACGGGTGACAGGGCCACCTGAACCAACGTCGGGGCTGCCTCCTGGGACCTATGGGAGAAAATGTCGCTTCCTCCTTCGTACCCCGGGGCATTTGCTCCCTTGATGTAATCCCATCTGAATGTGTCACACACACGGGCAATCCCTGGCAGGGATGACCTGAGCTTGAAGGTGCTGAGCCCTGGTTGCTTCTCCAGAGCTTGTTATAACCCCCCCTGGGGTGCTGTGGACACCCAGCCCTCCTCCCTCCATGGGGAAACTGAGGCAGAGCCAGGGCTGGAGGAGGTGGTGTGGGGGGGGAATGCCCTGGGATGCCCCGTGTCTCGCTCTGGACGTGGCTGGGGAAGGGTGGGCCAGCTCGGGGTTCACCCTTGGAGCCAGCCCAGCACTGGGATGGGACCAGGATGCAGTCCCTGTGTTCTGGATGGGCTGGAGGTCCTTTGTATTAACGATGGGGCTGCGTGATGCCTCTCCCGTGGGCAGGGACCGGGCTTCACCCACCAAACTCCGGGTGCTCCCAGGTGGTTTTTCACTTCCGTGGCTCTAGACCAAATTCTTTGCATAAAGTGAGATTTCGGTGCCCGGCTGACTTCTGGACCGTGGCACCAGGTGCCAAACTTTCTGCTTTCTCCAGGGTATGGATTTCCCCCCCTCTTCCCTCTGACCAGACCCCCATGTGGGACCACGGCAGCATCTCCCCAAGCCCGGTCAGTCCGGTGGTGGCCATGGGCCAAGCCCGGTGTGTCGTGGCCAGCGCAGGGCGCTTTCGGCACGGCGTTTGCCGAGGCAGAACCGCTCCTCCCTGTCCGTCCCCCCCCCGCCATGCGGTGGGGAACGCGGGGAGGAAATTGCTGCTGACGGAGCTGCAAACGCTGCCGGACTGGGGATGACTAAGTTTGGCAGTGCTACCTGCCGGCTGTTTTTCCTTTTATGGAGGATTTGAGCGAGCCGCTGGAGCAATTCTCCGAGAGAACCCAAAGGGATCCACCCTGACCTTGGGGACGGGCACCGCCGGGTTGGGGGACAGGGTGGCTGGTGGTGGCTGGGGGAGCAGGGTGGGTGGTGAGAGGCCGGGGCAGCGTGGGGATGGATCCCCCTCTCTCCCTGTCCTGACGGCGGGGCACCCGAATGTTTTCACTTTCTATTTTAAGGAGCTGGAAGCCGTCCCCAAGCAGCTGGAAGCCGGCCCCGTGGTGCCAGCTGTGGCCGTGGTTGCCAGCGCACCCTGTGTCACCCACCTTCGAGGCCACCGCTCCGTCCCATGACTGTCCCAGCTTGGTTTTCCTCTAGGCTGGGGGTCCTGTGGGAGTGAAGTGGGGGGAGAGGATGTCGGGGGACGTATCTCTGCGTCTGGGGGACACCTCGCTGCACGGGGACGCTGCTGCAGGGCTGGGGGCATCATCTGCACAGGGACACGTTGCTGCAAGGTGATGGCATTGCAGGGGACACACTGCTGCCATAGGACACCCCTGGGGGTGGTCTACAGGGTCAAGGTGGAAATGGGGCAGCCCAGCTCTGGAAAGTCCCCAGCTGGTGAGAAATGCAGAAAAAGAGAGAATAAAAATAGCACCTTTCCTGCCAGCAGCTGGGGTGGCTTACGGGGCTTTGGCTGGGCTCCCCTGGCACCCAGGGTGGTTGCCTCGGTAGCCCCCAAGCCTGCACCGAGGTGGGGGGGGGAGGCTGGGACTGGGCCCCTCACGTTGTGTCCTGCATTCTTGGCATTATTCTCCTTTTTCCTCCTCCTCCTCCACCCCGGGGACGGGCTCTCAAACCTCTCCATTTAAGGACAGGAGGGGAGGTCAAGTGGGAGGGTGAGGGGATGCTTGGGTCCCTGGGGAGGGACAGGGGTCCCATGTTGTGGGGGGGGACGGGGGACCATGGCCATCCCTGGGGGTCACAGCAGTGCTGGTGTGTGCTGGGGGGACAACCCAGGCATTGCCCCTGGGACCCTCATCGTGATGCCGTGTGCCACTGGGACCCCCCCCACCCAGGGTGATGGTTGGGGTCACCTCTGGCCCCCCCCAGGATGCTGGAGCACCCTGAGCTGATGCAAGCAGCTGGAGAGAAAACAACCCCTGAGGGTGGGGAGGGTTTTTTTTCCTCTTGATTTATCATTTTATTTCAAAGCCAAACACTGCTGGTTTGGGGGTGAGGCTGCAGCAAACGTCCCTTTCCTGGGGGGGGGGGAAGCTGGATGTGTCCCCAGCCCCAGGCCACCGAGGAGTCACTGGGGCAGGGTGCGATGACTCCAAAGCGGCTCCGGATGATGAAATGCCCTGATTCATTCGAATCATTAATATTTAAAAAAAAAATAAAATAAAAAATAATAAAGCAGCAGTGAGTCAGGCAGCGGTGCCCTGCCATTGGGTGGTGACGGAGCTCAGGGTTAGGCTTCTGGGCTGGATTTTCCCCCAGTCTCTGATAACACCTCGGGGTGTTGCTGAAGGCCACAGGCTGGGGTAGAGGCAGACACCCAAGGAAATGCCACGAGGCAGGGCTGGGGAGCGAGGATGCTTCAAAGTGTATGTGTGGGGGGGAATGGGGGGCACAGGAGAGTCCTGCAGCCCCAGGATGTTGTCACCAAAAGGACCTTGGCATCTCGTTGGGAAAGGCGAGATGGATGAGCCTTGGTTATCCTTTGGGGTCTTAACCAGCCCTGCAGCCCCCCCCCCAGCCAAAACCCCATCCCTGTGGGCTGGGGGACAGAGGGAGGGACCCTGGGGACTGCACCCCAAGGGGGACCCACCATCCCCTCCCAGGCTCCCGGCTGACTCAGCCGGACGAGATTCCCACAGTTTCCGTCAGGTGCTGCCTGGAGTAAATGGGGAAGAGGTTTCACAAGCCCCAGTAATTAATGCTAATTACAGAGCAGCAACATGGGAATCATTTCTTCCCCAGGTGTCCTTCCAAAAATGGCTTTCTGCAGGTGTGGCACCATCCTTGGCTTGTCATTAGGCGCTGCTCCACCTCGGAGAAGGTGAAACCTTCGAAGGCTGGGACTGTGGGAACGGGGTGACGGAGGGACGGTCCCTGGGGGCGCCCGGCCCAGCTGGGGCTACTGGCAGCCAGGTTTGGCTGGAGGGCAGGGCTCGCTCAACCCCAGGTCAAGACAACCCGTGGGGAAAAAATTACCACCCGGTCCCCTTGAGTAGTGTGATTCCTCCTGGCAGCCACCGGCAGAAAAATAAAACCATGAAGAAGGGTCTTGGAATCCATTTTTTTTTTTATGGCGTGGTTCTGCTACCTGCGTTGGAGGGAGAGTGAGGTCCTCCAAGGACCAGGAGCTCACACCAAGAGAGGCTGAGCTTCTCTGAGACTTGAAAAAAGATGGGGTGAGGGGGGTTTAAAAAACTTTTTCGTCTTTGTTTTTCCTCTCCTCGCTGAGCTGGTCATGCTCAAACCCCCTGCATGTGAAATATGAGAAATAAAGCAAGGGTGGAGGTAGGCTGGGGGACCTGAGCTCCACACCCAGCTGTGACAGGCTGGAAAAAGCTTCACCTGCCTTAGAAACGTGCTGAGCATCCCCAGCACCTGGGCTGCAGGGAACCTCCCCTTCCACTTATCTGCCTGGAGAAAAGAAGTTAGAGGAGACACAACTCGGTGAGGTGGAGAGGAAGGGACCACCTTGTCCTCTGTGGCGACAGTGAGCGATGGCAGGAATCCTGGGCTGAACTGTCAGCAACAGAGACAGGGGCTGGAGGGGAGCAAACCCTTCCCATGCAGACTGTGGGGCCTCCTTCTCCTCAGAGCTTGATTTTTCTGTGATTTTTCTGCAAGATTGAGCAATTGGAAGCAGCGTGGATGTCACCCAGTGACGCAGGACAACAGCCAGCTGCTGGTGGTGGCATCACCTTGAATGGTGAAAATCAACCACCTGGGACAGTGAAGTTCTGGCTGGCTGCAGGGATCGATCGCTCTGCTGGTCTCCCGCAGCCCCGTTTTGGTGGTTAATATTGGGCTTAGAATGACAAGATTTGGGTCCCTACCCCAACAGGGATGGCTGTGTCCTATTTAACTCAAGCATCAGGACTTTTGAAGCAGAGGGAGATGAAGGGGCTGGTGCCTCCCTGTTTGATGAAGAAGAGCATATCCCGGGCTGGAAACGTCTCTTGTTATTTAGGAGTGGAAACAATTTCAAAAGACTCGGTTGAAGCTCACAGAAGAGGAAATCAGACGGGATTAAATCCACCCAGAGCCAGTTTCCAGGTCATTCCCATCCTTCTTCTCCGGGAGGAAACGCTCCCACATCCAGGGGCTGTGGGTGCTGCGACTCCCCGTCCCCCCAGCCAGCCAGGGTGGGGACCCTGCCACGGAGCTTCATCCCCAGCGGGCTGGTGAGCTCCAAAACCGGTCCTGGTGGAGGAGAAACCCATCTCCCCTGAGTGAGAGCTGTAGGGAGGCGACTGTCTGTGTGGTTTTTAAATAATCGTGACTTTGCTGAGATGATTGTTTTTCTTTTTTGATGTGTGCAGGCTTTTCCCTCTGACTTTCCCTTTGCAGGTTCTTCCCCTTGCAGCAAGGGGAGTCGCTGCCCGTATCCCAACAGACGGGTCTTCTCCCACCACTCGCTCCCTGCTCCCATCTGAAGGTGGGGAGGAGAAGGGACAATCCCCTCCCACCCCCCAAGGACAGTTGCTTTAATGAGATGTCACAGCTAACGAGTCCGCTGGCAGAGCGCTCGTGGAGAAACGCGTTGGGAAACGGCAACGCGGCGAGTCTTGGCGTTGGGATCCTGCAGCTTTCCAGGCTTCCAGCTCTATCCCAGAGACCCGAATCCACGGGAGCAGCTGGACAATGGACCACCCCAGCATCAGCCCGGAGGGGATTGCTGACAGCCCACTGCCCACTCAGGGGGTGATTAGACCCCGTGTAAGAAATAGCCACCAAAAAAAAAAAAAAAGAAAAAAGGGAAAAATTTGGAGCTCCAACATGCCGGGCAGAGGTGGGACTGGTGATTTATGGGAGGAAATTAATGATGCTGGTGGGCTCGTTAAGCACTGCAAGAACCCCCCCGCTTTGCCCACAACCCAATGGAGAACATCAGGGGCTCAAAGTGCAGATTGGTGGCTCCTTTATGGGCAGCTGGACTTGAGGGGGCACCTCAAAATCCCCAGGAGGTGGGTCAGCATCCAAGCTCCTTTCCACCCCAGAACATGGAGACTTTGGGAGCTCAGAAACCTTTTCACTGCTGAGCATGGAAGTTAATAGGCAAAACTGACAACGGGGGGGGATCAGGGGGTGCTCTTGTCTGTTGTTGTTCCTCGAGCTGATGCACGAGGGAGGGGGGAAATATAAAGACCTTTTCCCTCCCTGCACCTGCCCTGGGAACAGGGATGCAGGATGGTCCAGGTGTGCAGGATGATCCGGGATGTAGGGTGATCCAGGATGCAGGATGATCCAGAGCACCCATCCCGTGGGATGGTACCCCCACCGCTTGGAGGGGGCAGAGGAGGGAAGGGGGTCACTTCTAAGGTGGATACCTGGTGAATTTAGGGTTTGTGAAGCGGTGTGTGTGTGTGGGGGGGGTGACGGGCCCCAGCTGCTCTCTGGTTTCCGGTTTCCGCTGCCTCTTTCTCCGGCTGGTTACGCACAGACGGGGCCAGGTTTTGCCATTTAAGGCTTATTTCCCCAGGCCGGTGGCTGTGCCGAGAGCTGCTGGGTAGGTCGGTCCCTCGGCCACCCTGTGCTAATTAAAACGCGTGGCCGGAGACGGGTGGGTGCTCACGAGTGAGGAGGGGGGACCCTCCCCGTCCCGATCCCCCTCTTTCCCATGTCTCCTCCTCTCGCCGACCTCCACGATGGAGGCAAAAGCCGAGGGAAGGGATGTGGGTTTGGCTTTTGTGGAGCAGTTTGCTCTGCGTTGGATGGGCAGGAGAAAACCTTTCCTGGTCCCAGAGGCTGCAGGGTCCAGGGATGCTGGTCCCCCCCCCAGCAAGAGACACAGGCTGGGGTGACACAGGGACACCCCCTGCCCCGCCAGGCTGTCACCAGGACCGAGCCCAGGCTGTTGCCCCGTGCTTGGGGCTTCCTCCTTCCCAGCACCACGGCTGGTCGCTGGGGCTTCCTCTTGCTTGTTCCGTGCCCCCTCCCACCCCCCCCAAAACTCTTGCGAAACAAGAACAAGGGCTCCCAGGGAGTGAAAGGTGCCCTTGCAGCCATCTTGCAGCCACCCGCAGTGGTACGGAGGCCGAGGGGACTCCAGGCTGGGGTTGTCTCCTGCAAAGCCCCCGTAGGAAAATCCTTGGTTTTCCTCTTGCTGGCTCACCTCTTCCTTGGGCCGAGAAGCTGTGGAGACAGCAGCCACCCTTCGTGTCAGCCCATTTTCTGGCTGAGCCCCGCCATGGCCCTGGTGGCCCCTGTACCTGCTCGGCTTCCTCTTGCAGATCTGCTGCCTGTGGTGCTCCAGTGATGGAGGAGGTCTGGGAGCCACCTCTGCAACCCCTCACGGCTCCAGCTCCGGTGTGGGGATGGGAAGAGAGCGGGAATGTGGACATCTTAACCCAGTTTCTTGTTGGGGGGCAGAGGAGGGAGGGTTGGATGAATTCATACAACGTCCTACCTGTACCAACGCGGGGTCCCTTGGGACGGCTGGGCCAGGGCAGGCGGGAAGTCCCCAGGGTGGTGCCACTGCTCTGGTGAGTGCCACCTGCGAGCTCTCGAGGTTTTAATGGGATTTAAGTGCATTTTTCAAATATTCTCAGAGCTGATAGCACCTCCGCCACCCCAGAGGGGCTCAACGCCTGCCTGTGCACACACCGCCTACATGGCACAGCAGAGAGGGGACCCAGGGTGGCAAAGTGACCCTGGTGCCAGGCAAGAGCAGAGGTTTGATGTCCTCCTTGGGATCAGGAGAGACCTGACAACTCACAAAAAAACCACCCGAGTCTCATCACCCTTTCTCTTTCCAGATCTCCAGCCCATGGACCAGCCTGTGGTGGGATGAACGTCGGGGTGTCCTGGCTAGTCCCAGGTCAGGGATGGTGAGGAGCGGGCACGGTCCCTGAATGCTTCAGGGGAGTGACAGCACATGGCACCCACGGCTTGGGTTTGCTTTTCTCCTGAGGTCTTACCCCCTTCCAGCAGGAATGCACGGAACGAGCCAAACAAAGCACGTGTAGAAATAGTGCCTCAAGTGAGGGATGGAAATTTCGGGCTGAGAGGGTCAAAAAATGCAGCGGGAATGGGTGCACACAGGCTTTGTGGCGGTGGTTTCCTTTTTGTCCCCGGTTTGTGTGTGGGGTGGCCTTCAGATGATGGGGGAGAAGGATACCATTGCATGCTTGCTGGTATTGGCAAAAATTGCCATGTTCCCAGCTGTTATCCCTGCCTTGGCGGCCAGAATTAGCTGGATCTGCCCGGCACTGGATGAGAATCTCCTGGTCCTCCTTCCCTGCACCCACTCCCCATTGGAGACCCAAGGTGGGGGAAGACAGATGGCAGCTGGCTTCTTCTCTGATGGCTCTGGTGCAAGGGCTGAGTGCTCCGTATGCACCAAATCACCCCTGAGGGTTTGTTTTAACCCGGAGGAGCACGGGGGGGAGGATGGGGCAGTGAGAAGAGCAGGTCCCACTCCTCCATCACCGACTCACTCGCCCCGAGCTGAGTGTGTCAGGGCTCAGCACCCGCTGTGCAAACAGAGCTGGGGTCAGGCTGGGATGGGGCTGGGATGGGTGTCTCTGCATCCCTCCTTCCAGGAATGGGCAAACCCCAGCCTTCCCCGAGCAACAGCGGGCAGAGAAGCTGGGTGCAGGTCTGGGACCACCAGAGGGATGAAGGGGGTCCCCGTCTGCGGGTGCTCAGGTCTGCCCCTGCCCCAGCAGTGCAGCATGGCTGGCTCAGACCCCTCTCTTCCATTTGACCACTAAGCCAATGTGACCTCCTGTTGCTGGAGATGATAGAATCATAGAATAAGATGAGATGAATGGGGATGATGCCCCCAAAGCAGAATTGCGTGCAGTCAGAAGTGCTTTACATTACTTGGCACAGGCAGGAGAGACCTCCCGACCAAGGGCAACAGGCATTCCTGCTCTCTTCCCCTGTTTCCCACACGGAAAACGAGGGCAAGTGCTCTTCCCTTCCCTCTCCGTGGTGGGACAGGTCACCTCTGCCAAAAGCTTGAAGCCCCCAGGTAGAAAGTGCCAACAGCCCAACAGAGATGGAAGGGAATTTCCCAGCATTCTGGGTATCCCGGGATCTGTTTCATTTCCTGGGTACTGTACAAGCGGAAAACTCCATCCTGCTGCCTCCCTGCCTTCATCGTCAGCGGCCGAGAAAGATCAATTCTCAAAGTAATCAAGAAGCAGTTGAAAATACACCCTAGGGCTCAGCAGAGCTGGGTAACACGTGCAGTAGCGCTTTGGTGGGCCAGGTAACCCAATCCCGGGGAGCATCCTTTGTGGGAAAGCCCCCCCCCCCCCGCCCCCATGGCTGCATCCCTAGCGGAGGGCTCACTGAGTGATGTTTGGGAGGGGATGCGGGTGGGGTGAGCAGGGCCAGGGGGCTGACACTTGCAGAGAAAGCCCAGGAAACATCAGCTTTTTCTCTTCCCCTTCTGTTTTCAGCTGGAGGAAATACCCCTCGAAGCTGACGCAGGGCCTGGCTGGAGAGGCAGGGCTGCTCAGCCGCTCTCAATCCCCGCAGGAAAGCTCCCCACAGGGGGAGAGAGGCCAGCGTAGGGCTTAGCTTATGCCTGTCCCATCACCGTGGGAGAAGTGGACCCCAAAGATGTGTGGGGTGGCCGGGAGGGCTGAGGCTGGGAGCCTGGCTGGCATCGCCCCAGCGTGATCATGCTGTGCTGGGGAATGACCTTGGATGGAAAACAATTCAAGGCTTGGGCCTGGGTGGCTTTTGCTGTCAAGGTCAACCAAGACAGCACCAGCAGCGTGTTGAACTGGTGGGGGAAGGGAGGGCTTTGCTCTGCCCTGGCCGATCCAGCTCAGCCCAGGGAGGGTGGGAGGGTGGCACGGCTGCTGGGGACCGAGATGGAGCTGGGCAGAGGATGCCCAGCCCTGGCACTGGCTGCTGGTTCCTTTCCCGGGTGCCTGCAAGGCTGGGAACAAATCCCTGGACTCCTGCTGCCTGCGTGGGCAGGGGGACCCTGGGGCCAGCATCGTGATCTGGGAATGTTGGCGCAGGGATCAGCCCCGGGGTTAAGCCGGGGAAAGAATGGGGGGCACGGAGGGAGGGGGCTGGAGGCAGCGAGGACAGGCACGGCTGGGGAAACTGGGGGAGAAAAAGCACTGCTCAGGGCTTCAACCCCTCCAGCAATATCCTGTTATCAGGGCCAGCAGGCTGTAAAGCAGGCACGTGTCCCCATCTGCCGCCACCGCTACCTGGGCAGGGCTGTGCCCTTTCCAACAGCCTCAGCAAAACCTGACGAGAGATGGTGTCCGTCGGTGGCCCAGAGGAGGAAAGCACTGAATTTAAACAGTTTTCCCAGCGTGATACAATATGATTATTTATTCTCCGTTGTGGAGGGATGGGGGAGATGCTGGATGCACCGCAGACACGGCGGATCGGGGGAGAACGGTGCCTTGCACATGGAGGTCTGCAGAGGGAAAGGCTTTCATCTCTCC
The DNA here is from genome assembly GCA_025769975.1 of Gallinago jamesoni. Classification (NCBI taxonomy): domain Eukaryota; kingdom Metazoa; phylum Chordata; class Aves; order Charadriiformes; family Scolopacidae; genus Gallinago; species Gallinago jamesoni. Next base: position 4,166,356 of record JAOQGH010000069.1, on the reverse strand, counting down.
CTGCAAAAACACATCGGAGAGAGCTCGAGGATCAATAGAAAGGAGCAGGAACCTCGGGGAGGGATGTAGGAGAGTGGGGAGTGGTGCTCGGAGGGGGAGAGGAGAGCCTGCCTCTCGTTGGAGATGAGAGAGCATGGGAGATGCAACACAACCAGTCGGGAAAACCTCAGGGTTTTTCTTTTCTTCAGGGTTTAACGCTGAACGTGGGACACACAAAGGGAGAGGTGGGGGGCTGGCAAGGAGCCCCCCGCCCCAAACACCTCCGAAGGGGGAGATGGGCCTGGGGTTCCTGCTGAGATTTTTTTTACCCCCTGCAGATCCCCGTTGGAGCTGGCGCCTGCAAGGAGTGAAGTGAAAAAGAGGAAGGCGCCGGGATGGTCCCCACGGCTGCGAAACAGGGGATGTGGCCAGCGCCTTTCCCTCTTCCCCTTGGGGAGCGGGAAGGGAGGGGAAAGGCAACCCTCCGAAAAAAAAACCCTCCGTGATTTTTTTGCAGGAGGGTGATTTAAAGCGGCCGGGCCGGTTTCAGAAGTTTCCACCTCTTTCCTCATTGTCACAACGGCGGGAGGGAGAGGATGGGGACCCGAGCGCGTGGCGGGGGGCAGCGATGGAGGAGCTGGCGCTGAAGGGCATCTGCAGAAATTCAAGCCAGCCCCAAAAGCCACCAGGATTATTTTCCCCTCCCTTCTCCACCCCCCAAATTGTGGCAAACGCCGTCCCCTGTGTGAGCAAAGGGCTTCTGCTCTGGGGGAAAGGCTGGAAAGGAGAGCTCACCCGTTGTCCCACAAGCACAGAAATTCAAGCCGGGCCGTATCACCCAGAGAAGGGCAGGAGGATCCTCCCCCAGATGGTTTTGGCCAGAGCCAGGGCGAGTCGAGCTCCAAGGACAGGCAGGGAGAAGAGAAGCAAAACAAGGGTACTCAGAAGCTGGTGATGGGTGCCTGGGGGTAACGCCATGGCCGGGCAGCTCTTTGCTGGGTTCCCCTTTCCCTGCTCTGGGCTCTTGTGACACCCCGGGGAGCAGAGCCCCCAGCCCAGCAGAGGTAGCTCGGTTCCTCGCCACTGTGCAATGGTCCACGGGTGGTGAACGTGGTGACCGGCTGGTGGTGGCTTTGACTCTTGGAGTGTCTCCAGGCAGGAGGAAGCGGTGGCCTGGCCTGGTGTGTTGCGGGCCACATCCTGCCATCCCCACTGTGGCCAAATCCCACTGCCCGCCACCCCCCACCCCCAAAGCCAGGAGACGCGGGGCCGGTGTTGCTGCCTGCCGGATGCTGGCGGATTGATTGCCTTCTGATTCAGCTCGATAATCAAGAGAGGCTAATTGCCCGGTAATTCCCTTCCCCACTTAATGGGCTGCCTCGCATCTGTGGCTCCCCAGCCCCTCTCCACCCGACCGGCTCACCGGGATGCAGCGGAGCCATCCCATCCCTTTGATGCACTCCCTGTCCAGCTGGCCAAGACACCCCTGAGCCATGGTGGCCTCCCCACCTGGTCCCGAGCTCCCGCTGACATTCCCCATCCCAAACCCATCTCCCCACTGCTGTCGTAGGACGTTTTCCCGCTGCCGTTTCCTGCAAACCCCTTATCAGCACCTTCGTGGACCATGTTTTACACCCACGAGGGCCATCAAGGCTGTACCCGTGCCTTGTGGCTCCCCTTATTTGACGTATAATCTTCTAATTAATAATCAGTCTTTTCAAAATAGAGCACAAACATTAATTAATTCCCCGTGAGGTAGGTAATTAACAGTGATGACTCCCATTTTACTGTAAGGGAAGCTGCGATACGGCGATCATGCACGATCCACCTGAGGTGACAGGGAAACCACCATGCAAAGGTAGATCTGTGGGTCTCCTTCCACTGAGGGCTTCCCATGGGGACAGTCCCCGTTTGCTGGAGCATCTCTGCTCCATCACCATGGTCATCTCCAGTGTGGAGGGCATGGCATGGTCCCAAGGTGGCCTGGTGGGGCAAGTCCATCACCACAGCCACCTCTGCCCTGAGGGATGAGGCATGGCCCTGGAGTGGCCCAGTAGAGCCCAAGTGGCTCCTGTTTTTTCTCCCCACACCATCCCCTCCAAAGCACCCATCCGGGAACAGACATGGTGCTGGGTTTTGGGGCATCTCCACCAGCTCCTGGGCAAGGTGCTCCTGAGGAAGGGGATGCCATCCCACGGAAAAGGGCTGCTCCTCGTGTCCCCATCCATGCACGGTGTCCCATCTCCTCCCAAACCTCCCCACATAACTGCAAATCTCCATCTCAGCAGGGGTTTGCAGGTTCCTTCTGCTGCTCTCCTCCTTTGTTTGTCCCACAGCAGGCAGCGATGCTGGGGGGGATGATAATGCCTTGGTCCCCCCCTTCCTCTGCCAGGTGCCCCGCTGGGAGTTTGGGGAGGGAGCCCATCCTCCAGGCCCCATCCTCACCCTCACGGTGGTCCCTGCAGCTCCCTGGTGACAAAAGAGCTCGCTGGCACAGGCTGCAAGACCCCGATGGCAGGGCTGGCTCCCCCAGCCCGCCCACCCCTCCGGCGATGCCGAGCGAGGGGTGTCCCATGGAGAACAGGCATTTTTAGCAGTTTTTTTTTTAAATTTTTTATTTTCCCCCCAGATTTTAATTCAGCACACCCCCTTCTCCCCCCTCCCCCTCCAAGTCCTTGCTGTTTTGAAACCGCTGAGATTAGACACGCAAGGTCCCCGTGCCGAAGTCTGCGTGCTCCCAACCCGCAACAGATTGCGAGTGGCTGCTGCTGCTGCTGCCTACTTTACTTACAGGGCTGCTTAATTAACTCGATTAATCAGCGTTCGCGCAACGCTCTGGGGATGCAAATCCCCCTTGTCCCTGCTGCTCCGCGGCCGCTGCCCCCTCGTTTTTATTTCACACCGAGGTGTGACGGTGACAGCCGGAGGAAGGGGGGGGGACACACACAGCAGGGCAGGAGCCACGTCTCCAGCTCCGGCAAGATTTGGGATCAAAAGAGGAAAAGAACAAATATTCCCCCCAAAATGGAAGCTCCTGCGGTGACCCCCGCCAGGCCGGGGCAGGCCGGGGAGGGAGTGGGGTCTCCCCCCCGCCCCCGGTCAGGGTTTGGTGGAGCAGGTCCTTCTCCCGGGTACCGCCACCGCGGAGGGGACACGGCCTCTCCCGGTACCCGGCGGCGGCCGCCACGTTCCCCGGGCGGGTTCAAGGGCCACCGGTTCGGCAGGAGCCCTGTCGCCGCCGCCTGCTGACATCAGCAGTGAACTTGGTCCCCGCTCGGGGCTGCTGGGATCAACTGGGATCGGGGCTGCTGGGTTACTGGTGTTTGCCCCCCCCCCCCCCCCGCTCCTGGGAGGGGGGTGTACAGGTGATGGGCAGCGCTGCAGGCAGGAGCCCTCCCCTACCCCATCCACCTTGCCCCGGGGGTGCCCCCATCCCCTTCCGTGTCGGGGAGTACACCCGCCCCTCTCCCGCACAGCCCGGGGGCGAACTCCGGAGACACCCCCCCCCCGACTTCCATCCGCGGGGCTTTGTCTGAGGGTCGCGGTGCTTCCCTTCCTGGGGTGGGGGGGAATGGGGATAGACCCCCTCGACGGTGAACACGGTGGGGGGGGGGGCAACGAGCCCCCCCCCAGCGTGACCCGGGGAGGGGGGGATGGGGTGCTGCACCCTCCGGTTTGTTTTGCCCCTCACCCCAACATTTCTCTTTTGGGGAGGTGGGGGGGGGGGGGGGCGCTGCCGCGCTCGCCGGGCGGGGCGGGGCGGCGCGCCGGCGCGCGCGGAGGGGTTGGGGAGCCGGGGAGGGAGGGGGGGGGTTAGGAGGCGGGGCAGCACGAGGCGGGGAGGCGCGGCGGGGACCAATCAGAAGGGCGCGCTCCGAAAGTTTCCTTTTATGGCGAGGCGGCGGCGGCGGCGGCCCTATATAAAGGGCGGGAAGGGAGGCGGGCGGTAGCCGCCGCGAGCTCTGCCTGCCTCTCTCCACGCGCCCGCGCGCGCTCCGCTCCCGCCACCGCCGCCTCCTCGCTCCGACCGCGCAACTCCCCGAAGGTGAGCGGTGACCGGCACCGGGGGGCGGGAGGGGGGAAGCTCCTCTCCGCCGTTAAGTGGTTGCTGTTATTAATATTCGGTTAATTAAGATGATGAGGAAGTGGCGCGGGCGCCCTTTGTTTGCTGGGGGGGGCTGTGCGCTGCCATATTATATGGGGTGTAGAAGGACGTGGCGGTTTAATGGGGGTTCAGGGGGCGATGCTTGCCTGGGGAGGGGTGGTGGTGTCGCCGTGATGTCGCCCGTGGGGCTAATCCGCCTCCCTAAGAGGATTGGGATCGGGGGAGAGCGGGCGGCTCGGCTTTTGTATCCCGGGGTGCGTCGAAGGTGGTGGTGGTGGGGGAAATAGGGAGCGAGGCTTTGTTTGCTCCGCGGTGCCCCCCCGTTCCCACCCCGCCGATGTAGGGGGGGTTTGGAGGGAGGGGGTCTGCGGCTGGGCCTGGGGGCGTTGTCCCCAGCTGGGGAGGAGCGCGGTCCCGTCGTCCGTCGGTGTCGTCCCCCCCCTCTCCTTGGGCAGATGGCGACCAGCCTCGGTGGGTTTTTCTCGCAGGGGAAAAGGGGCGGCAACCCCTCCGGAGGGGGGGTGTGCATGGGAACAAAAGCTGCCGAAGGGTGGGTGGGTGGGGGGAGAAGGGGATATACCCCGTCCCCCCCCCAGCGGTACACCCGGGTAGTGGCGATGTCCTTGTGCAGGCAGTTTGCCCGCTGCGGCCACCGGCTGGTACATGTGCCGGCAGCTGCCGTCGCCCGCCCCCCCCCCCCTTTTACCACCCCACCCGGGCCCCGGATTAAACCGGCGCTGTTGGAGCTGAGGCAATTAACGCCATAAACCCCTGGGCGTTAATCCCCCCCGTGCCCGCCCGCTGGTGGATGGGGCTGAGCTTTGGCTAGCGGGGGGGGGGGGGGGGCGAGGTGGCTACCGCTCGGGGCGGCGGGAGCGGTTTGTCGGGGGCTGCCCGAGCGGGGCGAACACGGTGGGTGACCCCGGAGCCCGAGGGGGGGCGCTGGGGCGTGGCTGCCGCCTCCCGTTCTCCTTCCCCCCCCTCCCCCCCTTCTTTTCCCCGTTCCTCCCCCGAAAGCGGCGCGCGCGCTCCATCCATTGCCTTTTATGGTAATATCGCGGGAGAGGGCGGCGGGGACTTCCTTTGTCCCGAATCGGTGAACGGGGGAAGGCGCCGCCCCCTCTGGCGGGCGGCGGGAAGGAAATGGGTGGGGAAGGGGAGGGGAGGGGGGGGGTGTGTGGGGGGGGTGCATCGCTTGCCCTTCCCCTTCCCACCCGGTGGGTCACCCACCGGGTCACCGGTGGTGATGCTCATGTCCCGTGTCGCTCCCCCCCCCCGCAGCCAGCCATGGATGACGATATCGCCGCGCTCGTCGTTGACAATGGTTCCGGTATGTGCAAGGCCGGTTTCGCCGGGGACGATGCCCCCCGTGCCGTCTTCCCCTCCATCGTGGGACGCCCCAGACATCAGGTAAGTGGCCACCAGGGTGGGGTGGGTGTTATGGGGCAAAAAAGGGGAGTTTTGGGTGGGAGCGGTTCGTCGAGAAGCGTTGTGCTTCAAGAAGCCCTTTTTATTTGGCTTAATAACCCAAAAGGCTTCTGTGCCGCAGCACAACTGGTGGGTGGGGGATATGGTGTCCTGCAGAGCTTCTGTGCTGGAACACGCGGCCAAATGCCTTTCTTCACTGAGTGGGGACAGTAATCAGAGACTCCTTTTTGGAAAAAAAAAAAGCAGGTTGGCTCACCCAGTGGGGCTTGTCCTTCAGTCATACTCACTGCTTGTTCTTTGTTGTGCAGGGTGTGATGGTTGGTATGGGCCAGAAAGACAGCTATGTTGGTGATGAAGCCCAGAGCAAAAGAGGTATCCTCACCCTGAAGTACCCCATCGAACACGGCATTGTCACCAACTGGGATGACATGGAGAAGATCTGGCACCACACTTTCTACAATGAGCTGAGAGTAGCCCCTGAGGAGCACCCTGTGCTGCTCACAGAGGCTCCCCTGAACCCCAAAGCCAACAGAGAGAAGATGACACAGGTGTGTAAAAACTCCAGAGCTTGGAGCTACAGCAGATGTTGCTGCAGGCCAGCTCTCCTCTTCCATGTTGTCCTCTCTCCTCCTTCACCTCTGTTCTCCCTTTTTGCCATCTTTACAGGGTTTTCCTTTCCTGACCTGAGTCTCCTCTTTGCTGGACCTTGACAGGTTTTGTTTGCTCTTCTAAGCTGGCTTTCTCTGAGACTGAACTAGCAACTTGTCTAACTGCTGTCTCTGACTAGCCACACTAATCCATTTACCAGCCTTGAGTGACTGTTCTCTAGTTTACTTAGCATCTGTTTTATTCCTTGCTGTGACATGTGGATGGGTCTGTGGTGGTGTCCCTGCTCAGGTTCTGACCTGGCAGGTGTGGGTGGAGACCAGGAGAGATAAGCATGGACTTTGAGGGGGAGCGAAGTTCTCTTATCTAGGGACAAAAAGTAAAACGACTTGCATGGACTTGGTGTAGACCTGTGGTGAGAATTTTGGTTTCTACTGTTGACTTAATACCTTCTTTTTTTCCTCTCTTTAGATCATGTTTGAGACCTTCAACACCCCAGCCATGTATGTAGCCATCCAGGCTGTGTTGTCCCTGTATGCCTCTGGTCGTACCACTGGTATTGTGATGGACTCTGGTGATGGTGTTACCCACACTGTGCCCATCTACGAAGGTTATGCCCTTCCCCATGCCATCCTCCGTCTGGATCTGGCTGGCCGTGACCTGACGGACTACCTCATGAAGATCCTGACAGAGAGAGGCTACAGCTTCACCACCACAGCTGAGAGAGAAATTGTGCGTGACATCAAGGAGAAGCTGTGCTATGTCGCCCTGGATTTTGAGCAGGAGATGGCCACAGCTGCCTCTAGCTCTTCTCTGGAGAAGAGCTACGAACTCCCTGATGGCCAGGTCATCACCATTGGCAATGAGAGGTTCAGGTGCCCTGAGGCTCTCTTCCAGCCATCTTTCTTGGGTAAGTCCAACTTTCCCAGGAGACCCTCAATGTTCACTTCTGTAAAGGGTGACCTAGAGAACATATTGCTGATCCATGGCAAGGTCTGTCCTGTTCTACTGGTTAGCCTCACTTTCCTCACAGCCTAGAGCTGTATTTGGGACTTGGGACAGTAGAAGCTGAGCCTGGCAGAGCCCTGGCTCTGTAGTGCCTTCCTACTGAAGGGAATGCTGGTATCTTGGTTGCCCATAGTAGCTCCTCAGGCTTCCTTGGCTGTGTATCAGCACTTGCTGACTTCAAATTGCTTCTTTCTCACAGGTATGGAGTCCTGTGGTATCCACGAAACTACCTTCAACTCCATCATGAAGTGCGATGTGGATATCCGTAAGGATCTGTATGCCAACACAGTGCTGTCTGGTGGTACCACAATGTACCCTGGCATTGCTGACAGGATGCAGAAGGAGATCACAGCCCTGGCACCCAGCACAATGAAAATCAAGGTAGGATGGAATTGGGGGGAAGCTCTCTGTGCCCTTGTTAATGCTGAAATGCAGAGTTGGTGGGGGAGGGTAAGCCAAGGTCCTCCTGGAGAAGATAGAAACCATGTTGCTGTGTCTGGTGCAGCCTTAATGGCCTTGCTCGGAAGCAGATGGCATCCGCCTGACCACAGGAGTAATGGGATTAGAGTAAATACACTGGTTGCAAAGCGAGGGAGGCGGGTGTGTGAAGTTGTGTCTTGAGCCTGTTTTTGAACTTCATGGTATCTTGGCCAAGGCCAGATAAGGGAATTGGGCAGCTCTGGCTTGCAGGGCCATGCGTGGGCAGCGAGTGGAGAGTGACACTGTGCACCTGACCGATTCTTCTCCTCTTCCTTGCAGATCATTGCCCCCCCTGAGCGCAAGTACTCTGTCTGGATCGGAGGCTCCATCCTGGCCTCCCTGTCCACCTTCCAGCAGATGTGGATCAGCAAGCAGGAGTACGATGAATCCGGACCCTCCATTGTCCACCGCAAATGCTTCTAAACCGGACTGTTACCAACACCCACACCCTTGTGATGAAATGAAACCCATAAATGCGCATAAAACAAGACGAGATTGGCATGGCTTTATTTGTTTTTTTTTTGGCGCTTGACTCAGGATTAAAAAACTGGAATGGTGAAGGTGTCAGCAGCAGTCTTAAAACAAAACATGTTGGAGCGAACGCCCCCAAAGTTCTACAATGCATCTGAGGACTTTGATTGTACATTTGTTTCTTTTTTTAATAGTCATTCCAAATATTGTTATAATGCATTGTTACAGGAAGTTACTCGCCTCTGTGAAGGCAGCAGCCCAGCTCGGAGGGAGCCAATGCCAGTTTCTGGTGTTTAGGTGATAATTGCTTGTCTGTAAATTATGTAACCCAACAAGTGTCTTTTTGTATCTTTCCGCCTTAAAAAAAAAAAAAAACAAACAAAAAAACCACAAAAAACAAAACACACTTGATCCTTTTTTTTCTCTTCGATTTGTCAAGCAAAGCGGGCTGTGTTCCCCAGTGATAGATGTGAATGAAGGCTTTACAAGTCCCCCGCAGGGTCTAGGAGAAGCGGTGCCAGTATGTGGGGGAGGGAGGGGCTACCTGTACACTGACTTAAGACCAGTTCAAATAAAAGTGCACACCATAGAGGCTTGACTGGTGTCGGTTGTTCATTTTCTTCCTTCCTTCTGTGCTGCTTTTTGACACTTAACTACACCCTGGGATCTAGCCTTGCCAGCCCACACAGCTCGGCTATCTGAGCGGGGCTGGTGCTGTGGGTTCTCCAGGGGGTGAGCCAGATGGCTCATGGTGATAGGGTGGGAAGAGCTAAACCTGCCAAAGCTGCAGGTCTCCAAGGCTTGGAGCTCTCCAGATACTTGGTCCAGTGCACAGTTGGGAGCTGCCGGAGGAGCTGGGCTTGATGGGGATCCAGCTGCACCTTCTGAAGTGCTGTCTTGCATCTCCTCAGCACTGTGGTATGACTGGCTTTGGCCTTGTGAAATCAAGGTGGGGTGGTGGTGCCATAAACATGCTAAAGTGGGTGGCTTCTCTAGCCAAGGCTCTTTGGGCTAAATCTGCAGCCCTCCTCCATGGCCCATGGGGCAATGTCCCCTCTTCTGCCTCAGCTTGTCTGTCCTGCTGGTTTGCCCCAAGTTCAGGCTGGGAGACTTAATGCTTTCTGGCAGGCTGCTTGCTGGGTGGAGCAGCTTTCAGGTGAAAGCAGGAGAAAGTCTTCTCTGAAGTGGAAAAAAGTGACTTCAGAGAGCAGGGATACTGGGCTGTCAGACTGGGGTGGGGCTGGGAAAAGGGTGTGTGTGTGTGGTAGGAAGCTCTTTGCAGGGTGAGGGACACCCACAGCTCCAGAGCTTGCTGAGGGCAGTGCAGATATGTTCCTCTAGCCCAGGGTCTGCCAGGAAGGAGGTTTTCAAGGACTTCTTGGCTCTCTCCCCATCCTCTGGGCTTCTGAGCCTTCTGTGATGCTTCAGCCTTGTTTGTTGATGGATCAAATTCTCCAGTTTCATGAAAAGGAGCAGCTGGAACAGGGACCTTCACAAAGCCATGGTGGGAGAAGAGACCCCTGTCAGGTACAGCAAAGCCTGGAGCCACTGCTGCGGAAGGAAGGAGATGGAGGGGACCAGGCAGAGCAAAGCCAGGTGACAATTCGCGTTGCCAATGCAGACCTTGGAGCTTCCCTCATAGGCATGCTGGCTTCCCAAGGCTCCTCCAACCTGCCCATCTTTGAAGAGCTAATGGCTGTGATTGTGTCATGCTCCCAGCAGATGAAAGGCAGGGAACAGGCTCCATTGGCTCTTTAATCCTCCTCTTGGCCTGATCCTGCTCTGGAATTTGGGGTGGACCCACCGGTTTCTGCCCTTCATCTCCCCAACGTTCCTCCCGGCTGCAGTGGGAGCCTGGCAGGGCTGTAGGTGCAGATGCTGGGCTGGGCAGGTGAGTTACTGGAAGCACCAGTTTGCAACAGCGGAGGTGAAACAGGTTGGAGCAAGGCCCAAACTGGGCTTATGACCTGAGGTCTTGGGGAAATGGGGTAAGGAGGAGGCAACGGGAGCTCCTGAGGAAGGGAGCTGATGGGAGTGGGGCAGGGAAAGGGCCAGGAGGCAAGAAGAGATGATGGCAATAGGGAAATGGGGCACCTTTCTTCAGCCCTCCCCAAAATGATCACTGATCGCTGTGGCAAAATAAACCCCAAAGGGATGATGGTGGTGGTGGTGAGGGAGAAACCACAGAGCAGCAAAATGAGAAGAGAGCTCAGGTGGGCAGAGAGAGAGGGTGAGTGATGGGCTGGTGCAGGAGACCCCAGCTGATTTTCATGCTCCGGAGTGCAACAGACAAGATTTTCTCTTAGTTAACACTCCACGGGGTGATTTTTCACCATTCTTCCTATTTCACTTGCCAATCCAGGCAAACAGCCCCCCCGATAAAATGAGGCTGAGCCTTTCACAACCCTTCCCAATGCCTCTCTGGTGTGAGGCCATGGCGTGCATGGCCACTCTGCAGGCTGCTCCAGCAAGGCTCGGTTTATTCCTCCTCTGGGCCATTACATGCTGGAGAAAAGAATGTGGTGCCGGGCAGGGAAGCCTGTGAGCATTACTCACTGCTCCCGACTCCGGCAAGCAAGGGGGAGCCTACGGTGGTTTCTTCTCAGGAACACCAGGCGCTGGAAAAGGGGGGGATTTTTTTTAACCAGTTTCTCCATCATTACATTTCAGAGGGTTCAGTTTGCCCCTTGATGGGGAAATGCCTAGGGACTGTCACGGGAAGGGCGGTGGAGTAATTGGTTTAGCCATCTCCCGGGCTCTTGAGGCCACCAGCAATGGGCAAGACTCAAAGGAGAAGATGTGCAGGGAATAAGCAGTCCCCTGGCTACCACCTCCTCCCCTTCTCCAGCACACAAATAGCCAGGGGTTCTGGGGTGAAGAGGAGGTTTAAAACGGCCACCTCCAGGCCAGGCTGAGCATGTCCCACCCCCATATGGCTCAGTGGCCAGGTTTTATGGCCACAGAGACAGCCGGATCCAGCCGTAGTTCCTTGTAAGCCACCCAGCCCTTTCTCACCTCCCTTCAGCTGCCCGAGGGGAGCAGGCTCAGCTCAAGGGAGCTGAGCAAACACATTTTACGCCCTTTCTTCTCTCAGTGCTCCCAACTTTCCCTCCTGCTGGAGACAGTCACTGGCACTTTACCTGCAATTAGCTGGTGACCTGGAAAGTCACCTCGCTGAGCTGCTTACGGAATCAAGCCACCGCCAGGAATTAGCGATGTCCTTGGCAAAGGAGACAGTAGCGGCTCTTGGGGTTTAGCCCTGAAGGGCCTCATTGTCCCTTAGCCGTGTCAGGGAGTGTTGACCAGAAACGGTCCCCGGCTGGGGGGGAGGATCTTGTTGTCTCATTCTCTCGTTAGTGAGCGTGCCTCAGGAGAGGTGCCAGCTGGCTGCACACAAAAGTCCCAAGAAATCCCAGAGGGTTCAAACAAAACTGGCCTCCTCACGGAAGTCCTCTCGGAGGGTGCAAAGCTTCAGAAAATGCACTTTCTGAGGTATCAGTTCATGGACGGGACCGTGGGTATCGGCTGTGCTTGGGGCAGGAGGACTTCTGGTCTTCGAAGCTGGTTTTTGCAGGGAGATTGCTGACCTGGAGCCTGCCCTGACGTGTATTATACCCAGCTGTAATCTACTTTAGCAGGCCTTACTGACCTAAACCGTATCAAGTATTGAAAATCACTTACGGCGCTGGAGCTAGCAGTTCACCCAAGCTGACCGAGGGCTCTGGCCACTGCTGGGCTTTAGTCATGCTGACAAAAAGATGAGATGTCCAGTCTGTATCAGTCTTAAGAAAAATCAGGAGAGAAATGACCCAAGAACTTCCAGAAGGAAAAATACAAAATTGCCAGGTCAGACAGGCCTTGAAAAGTTAAGAGATTTTGTCTTATATAGAGCAAAATATCTTGATACTAGCATTAATTGGTTTGTTTGCCCTGTTGGACTGGGACAGGATGGTATGCTGCCTGCCTTCTCTGGGCTAAGAAAACTGTGTATTAGTCATAAGATGAACAAAGTCTGCCCTGAGATGGCCCAGCCCTGAACTGAACCCATCTTCACAGAAGGCTCCCAAGTGCCCTGGCTGAGAAGAGCGTTCCTAAAGCCCGGCGCAGCAGGGAGGGCTTCTCTTGTCACCACCTGGCCACCTCCCAGCGACCATCAAGAGAAATGGCAGAGCTCGGTGTAGCTGTTGGTTTCCTTCCTCTTTTTACTGCCTATCTGATGTCCTGCCGCTGCCTTGTATTCAACCTCCACGTCTTATCTACACCACCACATTGCTCATTTGTTTGGTGGATCATGAGTCCAAGTGCAGCTCCTCTTACAAACTGCTGCAAGCCTGATTTCTCCTCAGGAGGTTCTTATACCTATCTCTCTTCCCAGCTCTTATTCAGGGTTGTCCAACGCCTGTCTGGTCCATGTACGCCCATGGGCTGGAGGGAACCCAAGGCTAGTCCAAACGTAAGCTGCTCCAGCCGATGTGTCTCTCTGGGCAGGGCTTTTACTCCGCTTATGGGCCTCGCTGATGGTTTTATTTACCATTTGCATTGGAAATGGAGGGCTTCTCCACCCTGGTCTCTGCTTTCCCTGACGACTGCAAATATGGTGGGTTGGTATTTTTCCCAGATGTCAAACAAGTCGGTCTTGACTGAAGGGCCTCCGGATTAAATGTGTCATTACCTTCCTTTTAAGTGAAACACATGACAAACAAAGCAGGTACAGAGTCTCTTACTGAGGCTCTCCCCCATTTGAGGGCTAAGGAGGGGTTTTCCTCTTCAACTCCAGAGCCTTCTCACAGGCCTGGAAGCAAAATAGGTAATCAAGACTTGAGGCACTTGATACTGCTAGGTGAAAACCCCAATCTACCCCTAATCTAATTCATGGCCTTAAATGGCAACAATCAAGCAGGAAAAAAGCAGCCACCTATTCATCTTCCTTTGTGGGTCATCTTTAGAACACATTTTCAGTGAACAAAATTCCCAAAGCGTACACGTAACTGGAAATTCCAGCGCTCTGGTCCTGTCTGTACATGAGATTTGGGATGAGGAGCTCATCGTGGCAGTGCTGAGCCAGCAGTTCCCCGTGGACGCTGCTGTGGGCAATGGCTGTGCTCACAGCTGCCCTGGGTGACTTCTGCACAGCCCTCCAAGTGAAGGATTGTACCTCACACCTGCAGAGGTACCAAAGCCAGAATATTTAGCCTGCTCAGAGCCCCAACTGATGATCGTTGTGTCAATGACCAGTGAACCTGAAGCCGATGGGTTTATATTCAGGGTTTTCCTGGGAGGAAGGGGTGTGTGGTGGTCACAGCCCCCTTGTTAGCACCAACTTCTTCAGGGTTTGTGAGTGTGCTGTCTCCTACACCCCAGCTTCTTCCACCCCACAGCGTGAACCGGGAGAGGATGGTTCTCCAAAATGTTCTAACACTCCATGGAAAACCAGGGTGCTAACACCACAATCGCCCAGGGGATCCCACAACAGCCCGGAGGGGGTGTCCCCCTGCCCTGCCTCAGTCACCTCACAGGCCGTAAATCCTCACAAGGTGGATTTACATTTTCAGAGCCGACTCAGGGATTTGCAGGGTGCGGACCCAGTGTGAGTCAGCTGCTGGGGTGGCAGAGGGCCCATGGCTAGCAAACACGGAGGGCGGAGGAGGCTCAGCAGCCACTCGCCTGGCTCCTGTCTTCAATGCCTCAGCACCGGTGGCCTTGGGGAGCCAAGCCATTTTAGCAAGCCGCATTTCGCCTCCGCATCCGCTCGGGGCAGAGAGCTGCCGCCCGCAGACACGGCTAAACTGTGAGGGGACGGTACAACGGAGGCGGGCGCCCCAACACGGACCCGCCACTCCCGTCATGGCGGCGCCGCTCTCAAGATGGCGCCGAGCGACGGCAGGCGCCCCCTCTCCTTCCCGCCGGGCCACGCTCAAGATGGCGGCGCGGAGCGGCCGAGGGGGCGGTGGCGGGGGTGTGGCGAGCCGCGGAAGCCGGGTCATGGCAGCGCCGGAAGAACCGTGCGGCGGCCGGGCCGGCGAGGAGCCAGGCCGGGAAGCGGCCGGTTTGAGCGGTGCACGGGGGAGGCGGCGGCAGTGGCGGCGGGACCGCGCGGCCGCCGCCATGTTCCGCTGTGGAGAGGTGAGCCGGGGCCAGAGAGGCTCTTCCCGCTCTCCGCTACCTCCTCTTCCCCGGCCCCGGCCGTTAACCGGGGCTCGTCCTCTGCCCCCGTCTCCCTGGGTTGGGGCTGTGGGAAGCCGGGCCCTCCTCGGGGATGTGAGAGAAGCGAGAGGGGCTGGAGCCGGCCGCGGGGATGGTGAGGGGGCTTAAATGGCGGCGGTGGAGTTCGGAGATGCCGGCGGTCACTGTCCCCTCGGGGCTGCCCGCCGGCGTGGGGAGGGCCCGGGGAGCCGGTTCCTGAGGCGGGCCTGCCGCCATCTAACGGGGCTAGGTACCGGGGCGGAATCGCCCTCCTCTGTGGGCAGTTTAGAGGGGCTGTGAGGTGGGACCAGCTCCCCCCTTCTCTTTAGGGGATGTCATGGCGTTAAGGCCGATTTGAGCTTTAGGAAAGAGGATGCTAAAGTCTCTTGTCACCCCAGGGTGGCTGGAAGGGAGCGTGGGGTGGAGGAGCAAAGGGGGTCTCGTGTCCCCTTGTTATGTCAGTTTGTAGGGTTAAGGTGTAAGAGGATGATCCAGTGCTGGACTGCAGTTTTGTGTGTGTGTATATATATATATATATGTGGTTATATAACTCTTAAGGTTATTGAAACGGATGGCGTGTAGAGGGAAGATGTCAAAAGGGACTGCTGTGTTATATTTAGAAAAGAATCAGGGCCAGTCGCTTTTCCAGCTGCAAAGTAAGTGGCCCAAGTGGAATGAATGTAAACGTTTTTCTCCACGTTCTAAAGCAGCCAAGAGCGAAGGAGTGAGTGCAGGTACTGTGGATTTGTGTGACCGTTTGCACTACCTCCATGTTGTCTTCTAAGGGAAAGCTTTTGGTTTCTCCATGCAGATGGAAGCACTTAAAGATTCAAGCATTACTGTTTTGTCTCAGTTTATAAATCCTTACGAGACTCAGGTCATCTGTTTTCTCACAAGCTTTGCTGAAGTTTCTGTGCTAGTAGCTTTTCTTTTTTCTTTCTTTCTTTTTTCTTTCTTCCCCCTCTCCCCCCTCCAGGAGGTCGTAAGTGGGGAAAGTGAGGAGGAAAGTAACGGCATCAATTTGATGGAGTTCTCAGATGAGATCCTTTTGCACATCCTCAGCTACGTCCCTTGCACAGACCTTGTCCTGAACGTCAGGAGAACCTGCAGGAAACTCGCAACGCTTTGCCTTGACAAGAGTCTAACGCATACGGTTTTACTTCAGAAAGACTATAAGGTGGGGAGAGTAGCTTGCTGCTTCTGCTAGCTGTGAAGAGAAATCTGGCTTCTGAAAAAATGCCAAGAATCAGAACTTTCTAATGTGTCTGCATAAATGAACTGCTCTTGAACTCTGAAATCAAATAAACAATAAACTGTTTTATAAAAGCATTTGTTTTCCAGAATGCTTTGTTAGAACAGCTCTGTGCTCCCTTAGTTATATAAAATACTGTCAGTGAAAACTATCTTCTCTGTGTTTCTGGAAGGTAAAATGAAAGTAAATGTGGCTTTCCATTTGTAGCTGTGATTATGCAAAGTTACTGTTTTCTCAAAATATGTTTTCCATGTTGTTGTGCAAAAAAAAAATAACCCCAAACAAAACATCTTGTGCCTATTGCTTTTAGGCATGGAGTCAGCTAAGCCAGAGATTGTATCCATGTTATAGCAAAAAATAAAGCTTGGGAAAGAAGGGTGATACGTTTTACGAGGACTGTATCGCCAGGTGCAGGCAAGGGGAAGCCTCTCTTACTCATTTCCGAAAGAGGAAACTTGGATGAAGGAGAATGGAAACGTTCTTCTTTCAATTTGAGTTTCCGTAGATATTTTTGCTGAAGCAGCTTTGCTGTTAGAAAATGGAGGTGGTGCTCCAGTCCCCGTCAGTTGCTGAACAGCTTTGGCCTCATTCAGTGATGCAGATCTGCACAGAGTAAAAAGCTAAAGAAAGTGTAATCTTCAGAGTCCAAAGCGTGGCAGACTGAGCCAGCTGCCAGCAGCGTGATAATCCTTAGGCTGCGCTGGTGTCCCGAATCCTTTGCATGAGCCACATAATCTAAGTGCTAACCCATTGTCAGGTGGGAAACTGAGTCAGTGCACACCATTGCCATGTATCTCACTGAATGTGGTTTTGTTTGAGCACAGGTAAACAAAGACAAAGTGAAGCAACTGATGAGGGATATCGGAAAAGAGATTTACCAGCTGAACATGGCTGGGTGCTACTGGCTGCCCAGCTCCACTATTGATCACGTAACGCGATGCAAGAACCTGGTAAAACTGAACTTGTCTGGGTGCCACGTCACCTCTCTCCGCCTCTCAAAGATGCTGTCCACGCTCCAGCACCTCCGCTCCCTGGCAATAGACGTAAATCCGGGTTTCGATGCCAGCCAGCTGAGCAGTGAGTGCAAAGCCACTCTTAGCCGCGTCTCGGAACTGAAGCAAACCCTTTACACGCCGTCGTATGGTGTCGTTCCGTGCTGCACTAGCCTTGAGAAACTGCTGCTTTATTTTGAGATCCTTGACCGCTCGCGAGAAGGTTTTATGCTCTCTGGGCAGCTAATGGTAGGTGAGAGCAACGTGCCCCATTACCAGAACCTGCGCGTCTTCTATGCCAGGCTGGCTCCTGGCTACGTGAATCAGGAGGTGGTGAGGCTGTACTTGGCAGTGCTGAGTGATCGGACACCTGAGAACCTTCACGCCTTCCTTATTTCTGCCCCCGGTAGCTTTGCGGAGACAGGAGCCACTAAAAACCTCCTGGACTCTATGGCTCGAAATGTACGTCTGGATGCTTTACAATTGCCCAAAGCCTGGATTAACGGCTCTGGGCTCCTGCAACACTTGAAGTTCAACAACCCTTTCTACTTCAGCTTTAGCCGATGCACCTTATCCGGTGGTCACCTGATCCAGAGGGTGATTAACGGTGGGAAGGATCTTAAAAGCTTGACCAGTTTGAACCTCAGTGGCTGTGTTCACTGTCTGGCTCCGGAGTCTTTGTTTCGAAAAGCAGAAGATGACATTGACAGTAGCATTCTGGAAAGCCTGGTGGCATCTTGCTGCAACCTGAGACACCTCAACCTCTCTGCAGCTCACCATCACAGCTCAGAAAGCATCGGGAATCACTTGTGCCAGCTTCTCTCCAGGCTAAAGCACCTGCTCTCGTTGGCGCTGCCAGTTTGCTCCATCACAGATGTTGCTGCAAATGCGGAAAAGCCTCCCACAGCGTCTAATTTGGTGCCCCAAACATTTGGAAGGAAAGTTCGGATTGGGATACAGACGTATCCGAGGAACTTAGGGGACCAGGCAAATCAGAAGATAGAGTCTTCTGTATTCTGGGCTCTGATGGGAAGCCTCCGATTTTTGGAAACCTTGGAAATAATCGGGTCCAGTTTTTCCTCTGCCATGCCCCGCAATGAGCCAGCCATTCGGAACTCGTTGCCTCCTTGTGTCCGGGCGCAAAGCGTGGGGGATTCAGAGGTGGCTGCCATTAGCCAGTTGACTTACTTGCAGAGCCTCACCTTAGCACAACTGCCAAATATTCTTACTGGCTCTGGGCTCGTTAACATCGGATTGCAGTGCCAGCATTTGCGGACTCTTTCGTTGGCCAACCTAGGCATGATGGGGAATGTGGTCTATATGTCTGCTCTCATGGACATGCTGAAACACTGCAAGTGTTTGAGAGATCTCAGGTGAGGGGCTGCCTTTGAACGTCTCCATTCTGTTTGTGGATCTCCAGAAATGTAGGGCGTGGGTTATTGTGGCTGATGTGAAAATTGTGAGTGTTCCTGTTCCGGTGAAAAGTAGCTGCAATGGCTTGAAAACTGGGTATTTTCCTTCCTGACTCACAGAGAACGGGAAGGCATCGCGTGCTGTCCTTGAGGGCTCAGGATATACCCTTTAACCAGTTTTAAGAGCAAAAAAGTCTCTATGCTGCAACCGCCTTCCTTTTAGATAAGGAAGAGTGGATGCTGCATATTTGGGAGCTAGCAGCCTGTCAGGGCTGGGTTAGATACTACATGCTTTTGCTGACTTTTTGGCTTTGTGTACATGTACGTCTCTTAAATTTCCAGGAAGTAAGAGACTCCTACAATGTCTAGATGTAGAGATATCTTCAGGTTTCCCAGTGAGATGTTTTTCTGCTTTTGGATTGTATTAAAATCTTGCCTCTTTATTTTTTTATTTCTTTTCTTTTCTTGATAATATACTGAAAACATTCCAAATTTAGAGTTTGTCCTGTTGGAGTTTCTCTTCTTATAGGATTTAAAGGTTTCTGCCGAGGATCTGATCCTAAAGGGTGTGTAAAGGAGCTACACAGTGGCCAAAATGTGCCTCTGAAAGCAAAGGGCATGAACCGTGATGGTTTCCTTGCACTAGTCCATATGAACACAAATGTTATTACTTTAGAAATATGATTTTTTTTTCTTCATTTTTCGCTAAATCAGCTTCTGTCAGTGAAACTGCTAGACCTGTCAGTCCTGTTGTAATCCTCTGTTCACAAAACAGGTCTAAAATGGCTAACAATAGTAACAGCGAGGTCACTCCTGTGATCACAAAGACAGTGTGAGTAAAATTATTGCTCATCAGCTGAGGCTGGTGTTTATGTGCGTGTTCCTGATCCATGGCAATAGCGAAGGGAGAGCCAAGGTGGCTAAAACACTTCTGGAGTGTTTTCATTTTCCACCACTTCCCATTTATAACAGGCAAGGAGTATGTCAGTCTTTCATCCAAGGGAAAATTGGATTGGAAATACAGTTGCTTAATGGCTTGGGTGAAGTGAATGTATCTTTAACCTTCAGGAGACTAAATAGCCATGGAAGACGTAAGATGTGGGGAAGGAGGCTTGGGTGTGCGGTGTTGCTTCACTCAGTCTAGGCCCTGTAGCTGGCAGAGACTTTGAAATGGAGGCCAAGAGCGATTAAGATGAGAGGCAGCAAAGAGCCTCGAATAAAGGACGAACAAGGGTGTCTCCTTGTAGCAGCCAGGCGTTTCGGTGTAAGCTGTCATTGTTCTTTCTTGAGCAAAGTCTAAGGTTTTATATAGGTTTAAGAGGATTTTAATGTTTAGCACTTCCTCCTGATAACGTAGTTTCCTTTTCATTTACTAATTCTCTGCTGCTTCTTCGCTTTCTTCCCCTCCCTGTTTTCCAGGCTGAGAAACTAGTTTAAGGGGATATTCCAAAGCAACATTGTCATCTAGCGAGTGAAAGGCAGAATTGCAAGTATGGCTGTCATGTCACAGGGATTAACCAAGAAACATGCTGAGAGGTTGCAGGGACTTCTGTACTTTTTGTCCTAAATTTGAAATGGGCGAATAACACTGTTGAAAAGTTGGGGAGGCTTCCCGTTTCCTTAATATTAATTTTAAGCTACTACCTAAGGCTCTTGTGGGCCTTTAGGATCTCTTCAGGCAATGCTGTCTGACCAGCAGTCACACGTGGTCTGAGGCTCTACAACAGAATTTATCAATTAACAGGATTAAGTTGCTGAGTTACCCCTGCATACTACAAAAGCCTGTGCGGAGATTATCCAGATCAGGTTGGGACCGACAGCTTGTTATCACCTAATGGATTAACCTTCTTGGAACTCTCAGCCTTGCTGACCCAATGACTGGGATTCCCAAGTTCTCCAAGGCCCTGTAGGACATCTGCACTAAGCAGACGTACTCTCCTGGTGACACCAGCCCTGAGCAGGTTCTGCTTCCTGCAGACTAGTTTCTCTGAGGGATTCATCCAGTTATGCTGCTAGTTAAAACATGGGTCCCCTCGTTGGTCAGGTGTGGCTTCATCACATCGCTTTGCTGTGATGTAAGATTGTGGATAGACCTGATAAAAAAAATCCCGTCTTTCTTCTCTGGGCCAAGTGTTTAAGATAAAGGTTGGGTTAATGATGGCGGTTCTTCCCCTGGGAGAGCAGTAGCTTTGATCCTTTGCCATGCTCTGAGCAGGGAGGGCTGGTTGTGGTCATTCTGTTGGCTCAGAGGCCATCACCATGGGCACGTTGTGAATTTTTCATGCCCGCTTCTCTCTAGGCAGTAAACTGAAGCTGACCAGTTTGATCAGCGTTTGGTGCACTGGAGCAGTAAAATCCCCATCAACTGCTGGGCGGATGCCGGGCAGCAAAAGCCAGGATGTGCTCCATCGTAGACCAGAGTGGATCTGCTGGTCAGATCTAAGGCCCAAAATGCTTCATGGAAAACTTGTAAAACCAGGGATACTCCCTGTGAGCGCTGGAATTCTACGGTATAGGGCCTTTCTGCCTGTTTGTGTCCTTGTCCTTTAGCACACACCATCCAAGAGTAACTACCAAGCAAGAGGTCTGGGCTTGTGATGTCAGGTTTGTTGTGCCATCCCGCTGGCACGAGCAGGCAGGTTATTCCATGTGTAAGTGACACAGGCGGTGGGGGACACTGGTTGCTCCATTTGCTACCCTCCCCGCCACGAATGTGCCGTCTTCCCTCTTGTCTGAAAACGGCCCAAGTATGAGTTGCCCATTGACTTGTTTTTGTTTATTCTTGCAGGCTGGAACAGCCGTATTTCTGTGCGGGTGCCCAGTTCTTCCAGGCACTGAGTCATTGCTCCTCTCTCCAGCGGCTTTGCATCGTCTCCCGGAGTGGGACTCTGCAGTCTGACGCAGTGATGTCATTCATGGCCAACTGCCTTGAGGTCATCATGTGCCACATGTTTATGGGAGAATCTCTTACCGTTTGCAAAAATCTCCAGCAATCTATTGTCCGGAGGTGAGTGCGGAAAGGGGTTGATGTGGGATTTCTGGAGCTGTTGAAGATTTATCTCAGTTTTCTCGCTTGCCAAGGTTTATATGGCTTGGAGCACTTGTTCCAAGAAGCTAATAGGTACCGTGTAACTGCTTGGCGCGTGAACTAGCCTCTTATTTTAATAAGAGTGAATCACTGAAATGTTTGAAGGTATTATATGAATTTTTGATTCCGTTCCCACCCATGTTCTCTGCAGTTCCATTGGCTGAGTTGAAGTTCTGGATGTAAAGCTCCATCATAAATCAAATGACACTTTTTGTGTAAACAAAACATCTGCCGACATTTTAAGTACTGAGAGATTTGACCTTGAAGCTTTCCTCCTTTCCCACAAGTGACTAAGATAATTCTCTGTCCTCTAATCACTTGTAAATGTCACTTACTGATAATCCCCTGGCAGCGCAATGCAAAGCCTTTAAAGGGTTGTTGTGAAGGGTTTTTCTTCGGGGGGGGGGTGTGGGGGGGTTGTGGTGTGTGGAGAATTGGTACAAACTGCCTTTGCACGTTTGGCAGTTCTTAAATGCATTTTGCTTGGCCCCTTGCAGTGTTCTGAGGCTCACGTGGTGGGAAACGTTTGTGTGTGAGCTGTGAATTGCATTTGAAAAGAGAGCTTTTAATTACGCTTGGCATTTTGAAATCTCCTAATAGTGGCAGTCATCTTACAAAATATTTCCCATGCAACAGACTTTCCATTATTATATTTTTTTTTCTATAAGGCTTTTTCTCCGCCTTCAGTCTGTTTTCTTTGTCACCTACTGTTGCTTTGCCCTGTTAAGCTCTTAATAAAAATTTCAAATCGCACGGCATTATTACTGCATCCTAAAGGGTGCTCCTCCCCCCCAGCCTTTCTCCAGCTTCAGACTGACTTATTACACTTGGCTCGTTTCCGCGGATCAGATCCAGAAGAGCCTATGACTATATTAGCTACCTACCAAACTGCACACGAGATTGTTTGTTACTGCCTCTAAAAGGCTCAGTGCCCTTCTGGGAGAGTAATTGTTGGAAACATCTGAGTAAATTCCTTGTGATGTGACAGGGATTCTTTGAGTTTGTTTTTCACAGGGCTTCATATCTGTAAAAATATTTCTTGGTGAATTTCAGTTGGGCTTTACGGATCCTCAGAAAGAACCAAGAATCCGCAGTTCCCATTTTTCATTTTGCCCTCCCTTCTGAGATGCCATTGCAGTGCTCGCCAAAATTTTAATATCCACTTACTGAGCAGAAATATGCTGTTCTGCAGTCTTTTCTCCCTGCTTTTCTCTGTTGTGGATGGATTCTCACTACATTCTGTACCTCTTAATAATTTAAACCCCTGGGAACTTTCCAAAGAGCAGTTAGTTGATGCCTTGTGGAAATGTTAAAAACTATTTTTATATTTAGCAACAGTTCTGGCTGTCATACTATTTTTCTTCTTTTGTATTTTATTAATAGAGACGTTTGTATGAAAACAGGTTTTTTGAAGGTTTTTTTTTTTTCCCCCTGAAGAGAGCATCTGCTCCTACTGCAAATTCTACACCTGAAGTTATAATCCTCTATGACATTGTAATTGGTGGCTCTGGAAACGATTTTGATGTCACGTAAGATTATGACTTCAGGAGGAGGATAAGCAGTGGGAGCAGATGCTCTCCGAAGCAACAAAGATCCTGTTCTCATGCAACTGTCTCTAGTAATAAAATGGAAGGAACAAAATACAGAAAATGATGTGTAAGCAAAGCCTGGAGTCTTCCACGAGCCATCAGTGAGGCTTTAACCACATGATTCTTCCAGTGATACTGTTCTCATCCTTGCACAAATGTACCCTCAGATGGGGTCAAGAATTTTGTCTTCTACTCCAAGGGCAGAGAGACGTGAAGTAAAATCTGTGTCTGAGCTAGTTCATCGCTTAAACCTGTGGATAAAGTCCTAATTCATACAGCATGGCTTCCTCTGAAAATGTGCTGCTAGTGTCTCTTTAATCCAAATTTTTAATTGGAAGAGCCCATTGGGAAGCAAGTTTGAAGTTAAATATCCTGTGCCAGAATGAAATAAGGTAATTAGTTTTTTTGGGGGGGGCGTGCTGTGCAGGGATGCTGCATGTGGGGGGAAAACATGGAAAGCAGAAAACATGGAGAGTGGGTGGGAAGGAGGAGATGAGAGCAGGGAAGGCAAGGCTGGGAGCCTTTCATTTTTTTGCTCCCTCTCTTGAGCTGGTGGAATTGATCCATGTTCCTTGGGGTCGGAGTTCCTGTTTTAGGGCTATGGAGATGGTCTTGTTTAGGCTGAGAAGCAGCCAAGTGATTGCTGGTTTTCAACAGGGAGATGGGGCCAAAGTGACTCTCATTCTCCCAGTGCCTCCAGGAAGAGAAGAAACATGAGTGGGAACTGGAAAGACCTAGGGCTGGGCATGCACCAGTAGTTTGCTGCAGGTGGTAGAGCTGGGAGGGCTTGAAAATGCCATCTTGGGTAGCGAGATCCTTTTTCAGAGGTGGGTGCACGGGAGCGTTCGGATCACAGAAGAGGCTGGGACAGATTTTGGGAGAACAGACTGGTTCCAGCTGCCAAGCTGTACTGGAAGATGGTGTATAGACAGGGTGTGGTGATGGGAGCTTGTGTACTGAACCTCCTGCATCGCAGCGATGGCTTAAAGCCTGAAATGATCGTCAAACTTTTCCCCTTGACTGTAAAATAAGGATAATGTTATGTATTTCTGTTCTGCTGCCTGAAAAGAGTTGTTCTCGTGTCTGTTAGTCTTGTGACAGCTCTAAACCAGGCCTTGTGGTGTCCAGCTTTCTTGCGGGCAGTTTTCTGGTTAAAGTTTGCTGCTATTTGGGACAGATTAGCTGACGTATTTAAGTCATTAAGAGCCTCTGATTCAGTTCTGCCTCTTTTGCAATGAAACACACTGAGCAGAACAGCACTCATCTGGAGCCCTCATCAGCAAACAAGAGGCTTGCAAGGGCAAGGTCTCCTCTGAGCTTTAGAGAAGACTGTTTCCCTCTGGGCAGATAAATCATTGCAGTGTTTTTCTTTATTCTTTTTTTTTTCTTCTGTGTGAATGGGAGGGGTAATCTCCGTTATGGTTCAGGGAGATACTCTGCGCACGTAAGAAGGGCCTAGTGGTTAGAGCGGGGAATGTAGCTTGAGTGATCCGTATCCACTTCCTTCATCTTCCTCAGATTTCACATGTGACAGGGGTCTAGTCTCAGTTTCTCTGTAAAATGACATTTTTTTTTTTCCCTGTCACATGGTGCTCAGCTGCTGCCACACTTCAGATAGTAGCAGATCGAACAAAGACAATGTTTTCCCTTTTTACACTTGAGCCCTAAATTTGCCAAAGTGCTTAGCTCTAAGTGTGTGTCCCCTTTGTTTAAATAACTCTTCTGTCAAAACCACTGCAGCAGTAATTCCAGAAAACACTGAAATACCACAACTCCTTGACCCGCTGTTTTACGTTCAAGTGTGACCCCCAGACCTGTTACTCTGCAGAGAGGTTTCTTTGCACAAAAGAGAGATTTGCTTCTTCCTTTTGGGGTGGATTCTTTCTAAATGGTTGCAAAGAGCCGATGTGCCCGAAGCCCAGTCCGAGGGTACTGGGTGTGCTCCCAACAGCTTTTCCTGAGGGTTTCCACGCTGTGATTTTGTGAAATAGTCAGTAGATGGAGCTGTGACCTATGGAAGGTGTCCCACTGCTTACTGATGTGTTGCATGCTAAATAATCGTATTTACACGCCTGTATTTCTCTGCCCCAGAAATCTTGCAGGCAAGGAATTTGGATGACTTCAGGATTGCACGGCTACATGGCGTGCTTGTAGGCACTTCACAAATGTGCAGAAGTTGCTTTCCTAGTGGAGCTTACCAGGAGAAAACAAGCTAGAAGAGGGGATGGGAAATGCTTTGGCAAATATCCCCTTGGCCTCAAGGACAGATTTTTATTTTCTAGCGTGTTCCTTTAGAATTTTGTCTGGTTTAGTTTGAAGTGTTTAGGTAGCTCCTATCATTGTAATTATTCAAGGACTCTATAGCACCAGACAATACAAGCCTGTGAAAAATCCTTGAAAAAAGCACCTTGGAAAAGATCAAGATAGCAACAATAAAAGAAAAAACAAAACCAAAAAAACCCCACACCCAAACCCAAAGCAAAATCAAAAATTCTCTGAGAGCGTGATGTCGTTAGGGATTCTTCATACATAGAGGGGAAAGTGTCGAGCCATAGAGGTGGGTTGTGATTTATAGAAATGCAATCCAAATTAAGCCATGGTCAGGGAGCAAAAGACTGTGGTGCAGCTGAAGGGTGTTTTGGGGAGGTGGGTGGGTGGGCTCAGATGCTCACGTCTCCCAAAAGCACTGTGGTCGTCTCCTGGGGTCTGATACCTGCTGGGAGAAGGTGCCGGGGGCTTGGGGCTGGCTGAGGTCCTGGGGCAGCATCTCCCAGGAGCTGCGGGGTGGGCAGTGGGGGGGCTGGTAGTCCTAGCTCAAGCTCTCTGCCCCTGTTCCCCTAGCCACTGTGGCTACCTGTCTCCAGCAAAAGCCTTTGCAAAGAGACTGTGCGACTCAGGTGACTCTGACGGTTAACCCCTGCTGGAAAGTGCAGAGAATTTTACTGTTTTAGGACAATCTGCCTGTTCTGGGGATCCAAGACCCCAGAGAAAGAGAAACACTGACTTAACCTTCCGTCTTCTGCCTGTGTCAGGTATAAGCATTGCTTAGTTTGAAGCGACTTGCACAACAGGACTCCTGCCACTTTCCAGGAATAGCATTTCAATCTGAATTAGATCTTACTATTCAAGATTCTGTAGCATTACCTACGTTTTCCCCTGCTTGTTATTGTCCTTTTTTTAACATAAAACTGTTGGCTGGATTGTACCTTTTCTTAAACTGCTGATTCCAGTGCCCCTGTGTGGCTGCGAGAGACGTGATGCTTGCTGAAGGGATGAAGCACCCTCCTGGGATTCGGTTGCAGAAAACATGGCTTCCAGGTGGGATCACAGGGGTGAAACTGAGTATTTGGAAAGTGCTGAGTGAGTCAGTCCCTCTCCTGGCATTTAGTTCGGTCCTGTGTTATCACAAATAAATTTTTGCTTACCTCAGAGCTAAGCATTCCCCCTTCCCCTGTTGCTATTGCCCTGGATATCCCTGCAGTATCGGTATTCCTCTTGCCTGTGTTCTTCTTGTAGGATCAGCCTTAAAAAAAAAACAACCAAAGAGCTTCTGGGTAATCTTTTTTACTGTTAGATTGGGTGGGAGGCAGCTGTGAGGGCATGAAGTGCAAGATCATCTCTGAATTCAGCAGAGTCCTCCAGCGTCCCTCCTGTACTGCCCACCTGACTGCTGCGATTCTATTGACACTGCAAAAAGCTGGTATTAGCACCTAGGGCTTATTTAAGATTTTCAAGCTGGGTTGTTGTTTTTTTGGTTTGTTTTTTTTTTTCAATCCTTTCACCACCTTCTCTTCCTTCTGACCTTGAAAAAGTCCCTCTCGGTACACTGCTGGCTTTTCCTGGATCCCAGCAGAGCCAGCACGGTGGCTGCCAATCCCACTCCGCTAGCCTAAGCATGTTGTGGGCTCAGGCCCTGCGTCTGATTGCAGAAGACTTAATGTATCGCTAGGCTGGTATAGTGAATCATTAGCATCCTGTTCCAGCTTTCATTGTCTGTTTCATTTCCTGCTCTTAGAAACCCCTGAATCATTCTGTCACAGACTGAATAACAAACTGCATCCTTGTCAGCTCGCGTTACCCAAGAATTCCTTGGCGGGCTTGGCGAAGGCTGACTGCTTGAGGTGTGGCCTGGACACCTTTGCTTCTACCAGGGATGTTGTTTATGGGTGGGTTTGAATATTTTACAAGCTGTCATGGCTTGTGGGACTATCTCCAATTTGGCATATTAACGTATCTTCGTTTGGGGGGGGTACTAACATACCCTTTTCTTAGATGCATTCCTGTGGTTGACCCAGATGGCGTGTTCTAACTGCTGGCTCATGTGTTTTGAAGGGAATTCAGTCCTGAAACCTTCCTTAGCGAGTAGATCAGGAGTGTCCTCCTCTCTCTCTTGGCTGAGAAATAATAGTGGAACAGTACTGTCGTGCTTTCTCTTCATGAGAGTGTAAAAGGCTGAACGGAAGCATTAACTGCAGCTTTAAAGCATTTCCATAGTAAAATAAATCTAATTGAGCAGTTATTGCAGTAGCTTTTTAATTTGTGGAAGAGATTAGGAAATAACTTTCAGCTTGCTCTGGCAGAGCACTCCCCTAGGACGTGTCCTGGGCTCTCTGGCATCGCTCTTTGGGTTCTTATTCCCTCCCTCTCTAATTGTCCGGTCACATTTGACTGGTGCAGGGTTCAGCTGGCAAAATAATGTAAGAACCTCAATCTGGGAGTGTGTTTGATATAAACTTCAGTTCACGGGAGACGTAGCTGGGGTGTCATTCATGCCTTACAGAGAGAAACCACAGTAGGGAGACGTGATTTGCCTCTACTCGGGGTGAGTCTGATGTGCATCGCTTCTTCCCCATGACACAATGCAGTGGCAGAGGATGCTGCGTTGAAGATAATGGGAGAGTTTGCAGTGTCTTGTGTGAATGACTTCCAGAATCCCCCCTAGCCCACTTCGTGTTGGGGTGGAGGCTGCAGTGATGGGACTGAAGGTGAGGGGAAATGGCAGGCATCAGGAAAATGCCAATTTCTCTGTGTAGACAAGAGGGGATGGAAGACACCGTTAAAGGAAAACATTTCATGGGGGAAATATGTCACTGTGTGAAGTTAAGAGCAACCTGAGGAATCACAACAGCTTTCCTTGGGAACTGTTGAAGTCCATTTCTGAGGCTAGAAAATGAAATCTGCTCGGTGCTATTACTCTGGCAGGGTTGGAAATGAGAATGGCACTAAGGATCTGCTGTAGAGTCAGTGTGGGGGGACTTTAGACCCCTCTTGAGAAGCTTCTGGGGGATGAGTGGGGGGCAAGAGTCCTCCATGCTCACTGAGGAAAGGCCCTGGGTGAATACCACCCACAGTTTCTTTGGCGTGGCTGGAAGATGCTCTGGAGAAGCTTCATTTTATGCTCCTGTAAAGAAGGAGAGCTTCTGCAGTTCCCTGGTACTGAGTTCAGGGAAGAAATTTTAAGTGTATGTCTGGCCTTCCTGAAAAGATGAGAAATGTATGTGTTTGTGTGTTGGGTCGTGCCACTTGTCAGCTGCTCCAGCTTGTCCTGGCACCTCCTCTGTTCCTCCGTGCCACGCTTCAGGGGTGGGAGATTCCAGCCTGGCTCAGGTACGTTGGCTGGAGCTTTCAAGACAGATGCCACATTTGAACTTTCAGATGCGAGCAAGTCTTCCAGCGAAAACAAATTTACGCTGTTCCTGGTGGAGGATTAACAGGGTTTTTTGTGTGTGTGTGTGACAGAGCTGCATACATAGCAAAAAGTGAGTCGGTCTGAATTCTCTTTTCTTGGGAAAATTTGCTCCTCTCCAGAAGCAGCTCAGCAGCCTGTAGGGGGGAGTCTAAATGGAGGGGGGAGAAGGTGTATGACTGCATTGGTTTGCATTTGTGAGTTGTGCAAACCAGAGACCGTATCTTTTCAGTTTCCCCAAATCAAGCTTCTGCTTTCCTTCCTTTCCTTCCTTTCCTTCTTTAGAGCCTCTTTTCCCATAAGCTCATCTCAGTTTGTGGAGCTAAAAAACCTGGCCTTGATCCACTCCTGATACACCGTATTTCCTTATTTTATCTGGTGTGTGCTGCTTTTATTGCCAGTGCTTAATTATACCACCTTGTGTGCCCTTATTCCTGCTTGCCAGCTTTTGTGAAGTGCGATGTGCTGAAACATCTGAATTTGGCTTAGGGCTTTTCTTCGTTTTCTCAGGAAATCTCAAGGAGAAATTAATTCTTCAGTCCCAAATAGCGCTTTATCCTTTCCTTACTAGTAGCAGAAGATAAGTTTGAACAGCTCCTAATGCAGCAGAGGTGTCATCTTCTGGGGTCTGTGGCGCAGAGAGTTGGTGGGGCATCATCTGTTGTTCCAGGCTGGTGGGTGAGATTCTGCTGTGGCTTTGGGCTGCCCTTTAGCTCTATCAGCAGGTGGAGACCTGGGGACTCACGGGTGCCTCTGCAGAGAGGTATGTCTGAAAACACACACTGAGAGTGTTTGCCAGGAGATAACTGCATTCCAGGGAGTGACTCTTTTGTCTTGCTAAAATCGAGGAAATCTGATCAAAGTGCATCCTTGCCTTAGACTTTTTCTCTTTCTTTTTGACTTTGTCCCTGACCTACATATTGGATCCTGCCACGCTGGTTGGAAGTAATTGAGACCCGTAGTGTCAGGCTATTTACCAAGCTGTTCACTTGAAAATAACCTTACTGTGTCCAGTCCACACCTGTTCTGGGATCATTTTGGAGGCAAATAACAAAGCGCCAGTAACCCTTTCAGCCACATGCAGCCTGTTCAAGATCTAACTGTAGAGTGAGGTTATACCTCTGCTGATGCCAGGAGGAATTTCTGACACAGGGTGGGCTTCACTGTTCGTTTCCCTGCTCCATGGATGATTCCAGCCAGCTGCTGAAGCCAGGCCCACTGTGTGTCCACATCCAAATGAGGACACTTCAGAGACCTCCTTGTAAAAGTTCCCACTGGGTGGTTGTTGGTTTGGTGTTGAGTCTGCTGGACCAGAGGCTATGCTGGAAAATATGTGCGCGTGGGGGTATTTTCTTTGTTATACCAGTGGTTGTTTCTGATTAAAGGATCTGTTTTGAAGGGGCTGCTAGTCAGTTGCCTAGAAAACTTGCTTTCATTTAATTAATCATGATGAGTTTAGTCTGGAGGTTTTGTAGGAGAGAGCAAGGAAGCATATCCTTGGCTTCTTTCCCTTGGAAAAAAAAGCAGGGTTTCATGTCTGAAACTGCAGCTCTTTTGTCTCCCCAGGTCAACATCCTTCTCTGTCCTTCGGGTTTTAATTTTACAACCATGCGCTTGCAGAGGTAGATCCAGTTTGAAGTCCATCCAGGTGTGGAATGAGGAAAGAACCGTCAAGAAGATTACAGGAGCTATTCTGCAACTCATTAACTCGATCTCTTCCCCTTCTTGTTATCTCCTCCCCATGCCTGGGGCCTTTCGAACTAGTGCTCTAAGTGCTTCTCACTTAATCTAGCCCACCTGGACAGGTGTATGAAGAAAGGAATTGCCTTCCGGGGAAGGACTAAAGGAGCATAGATTGCAGAGGGAGGCTGCTTTTGGGAACTGCTAATCCCAGTTTAACATTATGACAGCTGCTCGTTAAAATCAGGGTGTTTTTTAACAGGCAGTTAAAGGAGTGGCTTTGCACGCACATTTAGCTGAGAATAATAGTGAACCATGTGTATTTGATTTTTTTTTCTTAAATCACGCAAATTGTACATGGAAAGAATTCTCCGGCGTCAACTTGCTGGGGTATGGAATTTACAAGGTTTGCAGTAACATACAGTTTCCTGTTGAGGGGGGGAGAAAATGACAAAGCTTTCTCTTTTTTTTTCTTTTTTTTCTATTTTGTATTTTTTTTTAAGATCAAGTTCAAACCTCTCCTATAAATCCAGCCTCTTTGGAAGGTCTATTTACTGTGTTGGGGTTTTTCAGTTGTCTTGGTGGCAGATTGTCATTGTAAACTTGTCTAGGTTCTCATTTTTATAGCTACACGTAAAGGCTGCTTATAAACTACAATTTTGTATATGGTGGGAAGGCAGCATGCAGATATAATTTGGGACAGTCTATATACAAAGAAAGAAGCAAAGGTTTCTTTGCCTTGGGGAGATGACTGATTCTTCCTAGCTGAACTTCAGTAAACTTGGACTATTAACATGATTTTCTCTGCAGGACTGTGGTGTTGGATAAGAAACATGAAGAGCTGAGGCAGAAAAGGAACTATCAAAGAGACATTTGCTGTATTTCATGTAATTTCGCTGCAGACTTTGGGACTGCCTCACAGATCAGCAGTTATTTGCTGGCTGATTTCTTGTAGGCAGCTAAGAAACTGCGCAGCTCCCACACGAGCACCCAGATCCACTCAAGGAGCGGTGTCCTTTTCTGCCAGCCCTTAGGCAGGAGCCATGAAGGGCAGGTCTGTGATGCAGAAAGATATAAAATTGCCCCGGGTAATTTTGTTGCTGGAAATCCTTACTCCTGCAGCTACTTATGTTCAGGCAAATTAATTTAACCCACCAGGACTGAGCAACTAGCCTTGGAATGGGAGTTTCTCTGCTACATTTTTGGCAGCTCTACTCCAAGTCATTTGTGGATGGGAATGTCTCCTGGGAAATGCCAGTCTCTGGTGGCCTTTTCTTCAGCTGGCTGTATTGCTACCTGGGATTTTCATCTGAGTTTTCAGCAGCCCAATCTCTAGCCTTTCCCTCTCTGTTTGACAGAAATCCAGCCGTTTCAGAGCTGGAGATGAACTGGGAATTTTCCAGAGACACATCTGTATAAGAGAAGTTTGTTGAGTGGTGAACTTCTCTTCTGACCCAATGCAACTTGCTTCAGCCTCAAGGGACTGATGCTGCCAGTTTGACTCTGCCTCCTTTAGAGTGATAATGAACTGGCCCTTGTCACAGGGTTCGGAGGAAGCATCTTGCTGGCACAGGGCGAAGAGTCACACATCTTTTAATCTTCAGGGTGTAGCTCTTAAACTATACCATAACTTCCCTTTACCTCCCATCTTTAAAAGAGTGAACACTTGTTACACTACACTGAGTAATGCTATTTCTCTTCCCCCACGTTCTCTTACTCACCAGGTTGCTATCGTGTCGAGTACTTGCTGATGGGGACTTGGACTCTTTTTGTATGGCTTTTTACATCATATAAATGGCTTTAACTTTTACTGTTGTCTTCCTCTGCTCTGTAGTTATAACCCCGCTGCTCCTCTCTCATGTTGTCGTATCGGGCTTCTTCCTCGCAAGGTCTGGGATGGGTTGCTGGAAGGCAGACCCGGTGGTAGGATGTTGGCAAGAAGAACTGGGAGGGCAGGAGGAGAACATAGATTTTTCGAAGAGGGGACCAAAAGACTGAGATCTGTAGATTCAGAAACTGGAAGCCAAAATCCAAGTGGCAAAGAGGGATATCTGCGTGTGTTTCTTGTTAGGGCAAATTCCTGTGGTGCCAGGACAGGTTTTCTGCAACTTGGATAAAAAAGGAGGCTGCAGGGTATGTGTGTGTGTGCACACTTAAATGCTTATCTGCAGATCTGAGCTTTCTAAACTTGCCTGTGCTCTAATTGCAGAGCAGAGACTCTGCATGAGGAACAACCCAGCCCGAAGTGATAATCCCAGGCTCAGCCCCGAGGGAATGCCTGGCACTGCTCTGCCCTGATTTTCTTAATGGCTCTGCAACTTGCTGCTGGTTTGTTGTAGCTGGTTTAAATTGTTATCTCTGAGCACCTTGCTCACCTTGGGCAGAGCTCTTGGGATCTCCGGTCCTCTAAGAATACCTGTATGTTGTGATTTATTTATTAATTTTGTAAAACTTCTCCCTCCCTCCCCACGATAAGCCTGATTTGAGCTTGTGTCAGCTCCACAAACTCACTGACAAGGGGTGCAAGCCCAGCCTGTGCTCCTGGCTGACACAGGAGAGTGGGAGACCTTGACTTCCAGCTGTCCCTCCTGCCTCCTCTGAACAACCCTCCCTTGCCCCCACCTATAACCCGTGCAACCCCCTTCTTTTGCACTGGAGAATTTGTATTTTTCCTCAGCTAATAACCTGTGTCTGATTTAGTTTCCAGGCGGACCGCCCTGCGTTAAATGTCGTCATTTTCCCTCTGCTTCATGAAGACTTGACGGAGGTCATCAGAGATGTCCCCATGCGGCACTTGGATGAAATTACCTTGTTTAAAAGCAGAGTGGCCGAGGAACCTCCCAACTTGTGGTGGTGACTGTCACAGCATGGAAAGGACAGTCAGCGTGAACACGTGAAATGGCTTCTTGTTGGCCTGGACTCCCCATCTCCAGCTCCTGGCCGCCTCACTGGATGCTGTACAATCACTTTAAGTAGGTTCAATGGCAAAATAATAAAAAAAAAGCTGGCCCTTTGCAGTGGGGAAATATCTACTGGATATTGCGTGCATCTGAACAGCCTGTCTCAAAGGCTCCTGGAATCTGATGAGTATTTCCTTGCAGTTAATATGAATTGTTTTGTTATTTTACTGAAGTTAAAGGTAAGAGAAACTGACTTAACGATGCTCTTTCCCCTCTGTTGCCTGGTGTGTTTTCTAAGGGCCCCTGTGTACTTTGGCAGTGTGCTTTGTGATATTGGTGGAAATCATTCTTTGCTTCTGTCTATTTTTGGCAAAGTAGAAAGCCTAAGCCAGTGAGAGGCACAAAAATGTGTTGCTCAATTGAAGTGCATCACATCTTTTCTATGTTACAAATACGTGTTTGTAGTCACACACATGCAACCACAGATATTTAAAGGGTTTTTCTTTGATTGAGAAGTACCACAAGGACTCTTTTTCTTATTTTTGAATAACAAATTAAGGTCATCAGCGCCTCGACTGTGGTATGTTCTTGCTGATGCTGTTTCCATTGCTCTGGTGGAAGTTCTCAGCTCTTTTTGAAATCCTTGTCCTAGGTGGTGCCTACAGTGAATAAGTTGAGGCTCAAATCTGATTTAAATGCAGTCTGTCTTGCAGTGTAGTTGGGAGTGTAGTGTGCCAGTGCTGTCCTTAGATCCCATGCCTTGAGCTCCTGCTAATTTTAGAGATGTTATGAAGTATTTTCATAGTGTGATTTCAGTCAGCTTCTCTGCTCCACAGAACTTCCTCAGGCATCGGTAGTGGTCTGGATCACTTTCATATTGCCTTATTTACTGAGCACTTTTGAAAGCATCAGACAGCTGTACCAAAAGCCAAGTTAAAAATTCCTGGAGCTGTGTTTCTGGGTGGCAGTCGGATTTTCCTTCTGCTGGACTATTTTGTGGTCATGCACTGAGTCTGTCTTCTGCAAAACAGCGATCAACCAGAGCTGTCTAACTTGTCCACCTAATCGCTCCCTAATGCATTGAGCAGTGCTTTTCTGGGGAGGCCCAGTGTCGTCCAAAGATGATGTCCCCATCTCCTTGATGGCATTTTCTACACAAGATGCCATCTGCCAAACACTCTTCTGCCACCAGTGGTTCAGAGGATGCCTGGTCTGCTGGGATAGAGTTGAGAGCAAAATGCATCTCACATTTTTGGAGGACTTTCCCTCCTTACTTTCCCATCATTCAGCTGTGAACTTGTCTGGAAATCTGTCTCGCTGGTGTGAGTCTTCAGCCAGACTGTGGTAACCCTTATGCTCAGATAGGTTACGGTGTTAACGAGCAGGTTAACGTTAGACTTGTACTAGCACAAGTCTGTGCATTGCTAAAAGTAACCCCTGCTATCTGCCCTGAGTTTCTCTCCCTTCCCCACTCAGGACCGGGTGCTGGCAGCGGTCTCTGGGTTGCAGAGGTGATGAGGTTGGCCCATGCTCCTCCAGGAACGGCTGCAGGTGGGCCACCATTGCTCCTGAATTATTTGAGACCCTGACTCAGGTTAGAGACCGTGCGGGTGAGTTTGAGGAGCTGGTGCCCTGTTCTTGGTGTCCTGCCACTGTTTTCTCTCCTGCTCTCCTGGCGAGGTCGTTCTTTCTACCTCTTGTGATATTACTCGCCTGTTTGAATCCCTCTCCAACATCTTTCTTCTCTCCTTTTCCTCGCTTCAGCAAATCAGATGGCAGAAACACATGCCACTGCTCTGGCCAGTTTAAGCCACTTCAGCTCTGCCTAGTTGTTGTCTGGGTTTCTTTCCTTGAATAAACAGCGAGGGTTAGGCAGCGAGCGTTTGTAAAGCTGCTTTTTCCTCCTCCTTCCTCTAGTCTTAGGGCAGGGTAGAGGAAGCTGAGGGTATGGAGCCAGCTGTCTTAATGTTCTGTCCTGTGGAGGGATCCTGATGCTTGGTACCTCGCTGTAGGAGCGAGGCCGTTCCCACCATTAGCAGGGATTTCCCCTCCACAGACACACTGTGGCACCAGCAAGAGCTTGGCAGAACTGCCAGCTCACCTGTTCCTGTCCCACTGGGGGACACTGGAAAGCAGAAAACACCAGTTGCTTAATGGTGGTGTTAACCCTTTGCTCTTGGGGGCTAGAAATAACCTGACAGAACACGCTGTACTTAGACCTTTTGCTTGGCAAAATGATACCCATCTGCCTCGTGTCTTGCTAGATCGGGGCAGACAATCAAGCATGTTTTATAATGCCATTATTCTGTTGCCTGGAGTATGATGTTTAGACATCTGTATTCATGCAAGCGGGTCAGAAGTCCTGGTGCAAACACTACCAGTTATAACCAGGGGCTAGGAAAGGTCACCCACAGGTAATAAAGATAGCACCACAAATAGTGAGAAAAAGCTAAAAACTCCTTCCACCCCTGACTTCCCAACTCTGGTCCAATGCTCGATATCTCTACTGCAAATCCTCTTATGGTGAGTGAGAATTTCCGCTGCTTCTGCACTCCAGGCAGGATTCACCAGATGTTAATAATGTGCTTATTTTCTCTAAGTGCTATTTTGGCATCGGTGTTAATTACAATTTATATTCTGCAACATTTACACTGGGAAAAGAACCCACCCTAATAGTCCCCAATTGGCAGAGCCAGGCTATTAAACATAGCACCATATGTTCTGAGCAGAGCAATATATGGGACTCGGAGCCCACTCAGCGCTGAGTCTCCGACGTGCAGCGTAGGAGAAGGAGAGGAGAATGGAGAGAGGGCTGTTTTGTTCCTAGCTTTTATTTAATATTAAATCCCCCCTCCTTTTCCCTGGCCTCTGTCCCCGTCTCTCTGGAAATCTCCCTCCCGCTATCGGCGAGCGTCTAATGAGGTGATCTCTGAGCCTGCTGATGCCACTGTCCGTAGTCTAAAATAAATGAATTCAATTACAGAAGGTGCCCTTCTCACAGGGGCTGCCTCTGCAGGATTCCCAGTCCCCGCTGGCATGTTTCTTGCTGCGCTCCAAATCAGCCCTCCCATCTCTGGGGACTGCAGAAGAAATCTTTGCTTTGAATGCCAGCAAGGTGTCTGCGCTTCTTTGGGAGAAGGATGTTCTGGGACAAGTGCCTTTAGTGGGTAAAATCAGAAGTTATTTGCTGCTTTGCTAACATCCAGAGTCTTGGTTAGTAACGTGGTTCCTGCAGGCTGGGAGGGTCTGGACCTGAAGAGTGACGATGGTTTTGGTGTGGGCAACTCGGTGGGGTGAAGTCGTCGGTGCTTGGGTAGGTTTCTTAGGACTTTAGGTTAAAGGATTGCTTCCTCAGCCGTTTTGTGAAGCTGATTTCATGGTCTCTTTAGAAAACAGCAGTGGAGCTGCTGCTCGGTTTGGAACAAGGGCTGTATGGCAACAGCCTCTCCCTTCTGGAGAGCTTGGACTGCAGTCGCTCCTCTGTCGGGGAGGTGGTTTGGCAGGAGGAGAAGAGATGGGAGTGCAAGGAGACAGGGCAGGAGCATGGGTTGGACCTCCAACTGGCAGTCAGACACGCGCTGTGAGACTTGGCCTCAGTTTCCCCACTTGTGAAAGGAGAGGAGGGCTCACCGCCCCCATGTGAGGGACTTTGCAGGGGTGCAAGATGCTTGGTCCCCCCCAGATGAGGTGGTGCTCCCTTGGGAGAAGAGGGCAGGGCTGGGGCTGCTCGTGCAGGCGGATGCAGAGCAGCGACCCTCTTCGCTTTCGTTCTCATGACCACCTCCTCCTCTGCTGGGGCACGTGAGACTCCAAGGAGGAGCAGAGCAGGATCTGTCCCCTCACCTCAATGATCTTCAGAGGCATGAAAGTCCTGGGGTGACATACGGAAACAGGACTGTACATCGTGAGGTGCTGGGTGCTTTCTCCCAGGAGCCCTTTTTTAGGATGGGGTACCTCCCCCCCAGTCAGCTGCAGAAATGTGGGGCTTTTCCATTTGCGGAGTTAGTGGATGGAGAAGGGTTGTTCTGTCTGCTTAAAGGAGAAAAGGAGATGCAGTTCCACCTTGGCCGGTCCCAGGGGAGGGTGTCCAGCCAAAGCTTGTCACCCCAGTCTGCGGGGAGACCTGTGCAGGGAGCCGTGCTGGGGATTGCAGAGGCAAATCTCCTTCCACTGCAGTTCTCCTGCCTCTTTGATTAGATGCGCAGGCAGCCGGGGTACTCTGGCAGGAGAATCATTTCCATAGAAACCAATTGGGATGTTGTACGGGGAATAATGATTAATAGTGAAGGGATGTTGCCTCGGGCCCTTTTCATTTTTTAGGGGGCAGCGAGGGACAAACGAGAGCACAGGTGGGGGGACAGGCAGGCTCGAAAACTAATGGAAACCATCCCTTCCATTAATTTCCAGGGCAGCTTCCCCTCTTCTCCTCCTACCCTGCCCCCCACTGCTGCTTCCCAGCTTTCGTCAAATTTTCAAAATGGCTAACCTGGTTAGAAATAATCATAATAATAAAAAAGGATGGATGAGGTCTGACTACTAACATTGTTGCTGTTAGCAGCAGGATTTCAGCCATAAAACATGAAGCAAGGGAGGCATTGACCTTTCCGCTGTTTGAAATGAATGGAGACATCAATATCTATTGTTTTGTGGCATTGACCTCTGACGCTCTCGTTTCGCCCTCCCCTTTCTTTTTTTTTTAATTTCCCCCTGACACTTGAGGAAAGGGGTCAGTTTGTACCATCTATTGATCCCGATCTTACTTGGTGATAGGGAAATAATTAGAATTTTAAAGATCTCTCTGCTGCGCGCTGGCAAAATACATACACAGACACCCACTCTAAGCCCTCGCTTCCTGCGTTGCGTTCTCCCCCCTTTCCTTTGCAGAGATTCAAAGCTCTGAGATCTGAAGTGAGAGAGATCAATATAGGTTTAATCATGATGGGGTTTTTATTTCAGTTTTTTTAAATGGTAAAGTGTAACGTTTTATGTTAATGTTGTCGGAGTCTGGCTGCCTGGTGCCTTGTTTTATTTATTGTTTTAAGTAGCCCCTTCTTTTGTGAACTTCATCTATGTACAGAGAATGTGAAATCAGGCATTGCTAATTAGCTGTATGACAATTAAGTAATGTAGCACAAAACCATTAGGACACTGGATTTGTTTTTGAAGTTGGTCCTTTGAAGTGGAAGCTGCAACTCCCTGCCCAAGGCTGCCGGGGAAAATGTTTTTCTATCAAAACTTACTTTGAAAATAAAATGTCAGTGTAAGAGTCCCTATTTCTGTCGTCTCTCCCTATAAACAGCGGGTGGAAATTGTTTCTCATTGTAAAAACTGCTGGCATTGATAGAAAGGGGAACTCGGAAAAGCATTAAATGGGCAGTCGGTCTCCAAACACCCTGGGTTCTGGTAGAGATGTTACCAAAACTGCTCGTTTCGCCTGTTGAAAGGGAACGGTGCTGCTCCAGGTCACAACCACCGCCCTGGAGATGGCAAAGGGAGGTGGCCCCCAAAACTGCGGGTTGGCCTCTGACGCCTCGA
>JAOQGH010000069.1:4080328-4126500 GCA_025769975.1 Gallinago jamesoni | reverse complement strand
GGGGTTCAAGGCCAGGCTGGATGGGGCTTGGAGCAACGTGGTCTGGTGGGAGGTGTCCCTGCCCAGGGCAGGGGGTTTGGAACTGGGTGATCTTTAAGGTCCCTTCCAACTCTAACCATTCTGTGATTTTAAAAGGTGAGTGAGGTCGGGCAGGGCTTGTGGTGGGACTGCAGCAAAGCACGTGGGCTGTAATCTCTCCCCGCAGTGATCCGAAGCCCTACCCTGGGGGATCATGGACTGTTGTTTTTCTGTTCTGGCGGGTCTGCCCAGCAGGGCACGGGGCAGAGACCCTCCCTCCATCCCTCTATATGCTTGTGTTTAAGTTATGGATTTTATTGTTCCAATAACTTTTATCTAAACGTGGTTTTGGGGAGGGAGGAAAGAGATAAGGAGGGAGGAGGCTGAGGAAGGAATGTGCTTTTGGACTTTGCTGAGCCTCAAAACTTATCTGTGGGGCCTGCTGCAAGTTTTCAGGATTAATGGTCCCAGAGGAGAATTTAAGGGGGAAATGGCTGAAAGGGCCACGGTCGATACCATAGACTGGTGGGAGAAAACCCAGGGAAGGCCCACATGGAGCATCCCTCTTCCCCTTCAGTATTGATCTTGTGCCCTCTGCCAGCTTCTCTGTTGGCAAGGAGGGACATGGCATGGGTTTCAGGAGGGGGAACTGCAGCAGAGGTTGGGTGGTGGAAGCTCAGCCTGGCATGGGGACAGATCTCCTCCAATCACTCGGATGTCTCCGTGTGTTTCTGGTTTTGTGTTCACCTATTCAGCCATTTTTGGGGTAAACTGAGTATCGATCTCTGCAAGATGGGGATCAGGGAGCAAGAGGCACTTCTGCTTGCTGTGGGGAAGGAGGAGGCTGGGCAAGCATCTCAAACCAGGTCCTGGCAATCCGAGATGCGTTTAAAGAGAGGAACACAAAGAAAAGAAAATTGGGAATGGTGGTAGCCTGCACTGTGGACTTTCTCTCTCCTGATGGGGCTGGGTGACCACAGGACTGGAGTCCTACCCCTCCTGAGATGCTCAGTAGTCCCCAGGCTGTGGAAGAGCTTTGGTCTAGTGTGGGATGCGGATGCGCAAACCTCAGAAGACGGTTCCTGGATCCTTCTTGTCCTCCAGCCCCAGCTGTGTGGAGAGGGTGGGATGGGACTTGCTGGTGGAGAACAAGGCTGAGCCTGCCTTTGCTGTGGGAAGGGGACGTGAGACCTTGTACCTGCAGGGCTGGGTCGTTAGTGATTCCCCCCGCCTGACGAAGGGCAGCGTCTGTCCCCTGCTCCCTTCCCCACCTCTCTGTGTCCCTTCTCTGTCCAACTGGCTGTTTGCTGCCTGGTTTAACTGGGATTTCTGGGGAAACAGGAGGTTACTGCACCTCAGCTGCCTGTGCATGTTGGGCAGGGGGGGGACAGTGTTGGGGGGGGGGGGCTGATGCAGCTGCAACATGCACTTGGGGTGGGAAGAAGCCCTGGAGAGTCATAAAGGGGTGAGGGTGAAGTATCTCTAGCAATATCTCTCTCCATGGAAAGAAGCTGGCTGGAAGTTGTCATTAAGGGTTTGGGGAGGACATTTAAATAGATCAGATGATCCAGTTCTCTCCTGCCTGGAGATCTGGGCCTCTTCTGTCTTTGTAGGGTCTCTTGCAGGTCAAAATGGGAAGCATGGATGAGCTCTAATGCTGCTCTCTGGGCTGCTCCACCTGATCTGTTTTCCACAGCCCTTATCGCCCACCAGCTGCTCTTCAGCATTCAGTGTGTCTTGGGTGAGAGCTCCTCAGAGGGAGCGGGTCTTCATGGTTCTGGGTGAAACACCTCCCAGACCCTCACTCTGAGCCTCCAGCAGCAAACGCTTGTTTTTCCATCTGCTGGGACCTTGTCTGGGAGGTCTCTACCCCTGGGGTGGCAGGAGGAGAGGTCCTCTGGGTCGGTGCTCTGAGTGTGACTTCTTGCCCCATGGATCAATTTGGGAGCAGCTTGTGCCTCACTGGCTCCAGCGAGGTGGAGGATGAGGAGAAAGGAGTATGGAGGAGAGAGGCCAAATCACTCCATCTCCTGGAGGCTTTCTCTGTGGCTGCAGGATGTTGCTGACAATTTCCAAGGTGCTAATTTTGTGCTTGCTACTTCTCAGGCCCCAGGGACAACCTCTCCCCGGAGCCTGACAGGCAAGGCAGAGGTAGAGGACACGTGCACAAGTGAGAACCTGCGTGTGAGTGAGGCTCTGGTGCTGGGATAGGTGGAAAGTCTTGGGAGGGAGCAGAAGGAGAAGAGAAATGGTGTTGTTGGGGCATGGACAAGCTGTAACCCCCATTCAGTCCCTGTGATCCAGCTGTTTTCATGCCATCCCTGTGGGACATGTGGTGGTTCTCATGGTGGTGTGCACCGTCCCATCAAGCAGAGATTTGGAGTGGGGTGGTCCTATAGTGGCAGCCTTTGGGGCTGGGGGCCGTGGTGGCATTCTCGTTGCCATCAGGGTGGACTCCAGTGTTCTGTTCCCATTTCGTTGAGCTGGAATCTTCTTTCTGGTGTGCCAGTGAAGGGCTGCACTGAGAGACGGAGGGGGAGAGCCACAATGGGTGGAGAAGAGGAGGAGAAGGATGTTTTTTCTCCACGATATGAAGCATGGACGGATGGAAAAGTATTTTTGAACAAACAAGTCTCTCATCCCTGTCTCCTGGAAGCTGCATTATCAGAGTACCATCGCTGTCCTCTCTTCTCCTTCCCCCTGATAAACAGGAATTAAAAATACAACTAATAAAACCCTTTTGCTTTCTCGGGGCGGGAGGGGGGGAAGAAAAAAAAAGCAGCCTTGAAAATGCTAAAGGACATAAAGGGCATTCATGAAAGGGTTGGATGGTGGTTATTGCAGCAGGGGGAAAAACAACATTATTTCACTGTGCAGATAAAAGGAAGTGGAAAAGCAGCATATTTATAGCTAGGGAGCCTGGATTCCTTGTTAAGCTGCTATTATCAAATTAATGTCAAAATGCATCAAACAGGCACGAGTGTTCTGGGCCCCTTATGCAAAGTGCTTGCAAATTGGTTACAAATACATTTGTTTACAGGGTACGAGGCAGGAGCGAGCTAATTAGTCATTGTAGCAGGGCTGTTTTGTGTCTTTTTTTTTTTTTTTCCAAATTTTTTTTTTTTTTTGGCAATTACACAAACAAGCTGTTCTGAAGTCTAAATAACGCGCTGTGTTCCAGTCCCTTTAAAAGGGGATCAAACGGGAACGGCGGGATGCGGGGGGCTTGACGTGAGCGGCGTGGAGCTCCCTTGCCTCTCCTCCCCGGCCTCTGCCGGGAGCTCGGCTCCGGGAAGCGGCGTGAAACCCCTCCCTGAGAGTATCAGGAGGACCATACGTGGGTGAAAAGGGAACGGCTGGTATTTTTGGCTCCTCTGGGGGGACTGATGGCTGCCCCTCGCTGGGGCAACGGTGCTGGGATGGAGGTGGCTCTAGCCGCTCCAGGTAGCCGAGTACTTTGGTCGCCACAATGTTGTAGCCACGTCCCTTGCTGAGCTGGCTCTTTTGATAAGGGACCTGTTAAGGTTCCAGCTGCCCACCAGTATCCTAAGAATTCACTTTGGGATATTTTTGGGTGCTTTGGCTATCAGCAGCTGCCAACTCCGGGTTATGCAGCAGCTTGTGTGGGTACCAACACTGTTCCAGGGGATGCTTGGGCTTAGAGAACGTCCCATGGACGGGTGGTGGCATCCTCTTTGAAGAAAGAGCTCCCCCCCAGGTGTGAGTGCCCCCCAGGTGAGCAAACGTGTCTTGGGGACTTCTTTAACCAAATCACAGGCTGTGCCTCCCAAACCTGTTAATGAGGAAGCAAAGCAGGAAAGCTTATCTGATCCTCAGCGGTGGGAATGGCTGGGGAGGGGAATTTACTGGGGGGGGCAAATGGGACTTCCCCGCTGCCCTATATCTTATTGCATCCCGTCCTGGGAGTAAATTGTGCCTCTGCCACTCAGGAAAGCTGCTAATTTAATCTGCTCTGGTGGGGGAGGATAAAGCCAAGGGGTTTTTACTACCATCATTATTATTATTTTTAATTTACTAGGAAAAAGAAAAGAGGGAGGAAGAAACAAGTTGTTGCCCCTCTTGTGCCGGAGGCCCCAACATTTCTTGGCAGGAGGTGTGCAAGCAGCCCTGCAGCCGCTTCTCCGTTTGGATTAGTTTCTGGTAAATCTGCCCTTCAGGCTGGAGTAACCCTTCTGAGCAGGTCCTGTGCTCCCAGAGGTGCTGGGAACGTTGAGTTTAATGCCGTCGTAAAACCTCTGCTGTGGTTTCCATTCCCTCCAGGGGGGCAGTGACCGTGCAGGATGGCTGTGCTCAGCATGGCTTGCTTCACTGGCACTGCCCAGCCAGCAAAGCTGGGGGTACATCAGATCCTGCCATGGTGTGGATGGAGCTGGGTGGCTTCCTGACGTCCCTTCTGGGGTGAGAGCTTCTCAGAAGCCAGTGGGCTTGGTGCAGGTGAAGGGGCATGTGCCCAGTTGAGTTCCACAAACGACCTTGCTGGTGGTAGCTGATGATTCCAAGTGTGCTGAAGAGGTGGTTTGTGTCTCCAGCCCTTCCAGCTCTTCCATGGTTTGCAGACGTTGGGTACAGCACATGACTAAGGTCATCTGGGTGGGAAGTGAAAACCACAAAGCGTGGTGGGAGAAGGCAAGGCTTTCACCAGCCTCTTGCAGAAGCTCTGATGTTTGCGTCGGGTTTTATTATTTTTAAAACTTAGGGTAATGCTTCTCCGCACCTAAGACCCGCCTTTCATAGGTACCTTCAAACTCCAAAGCTCTCATTACCATTTCCTTCCTTGTCCTGTTGGCTTTTGCAAGCTCCTTTGCCATGGGGGAGGGTGACCGACACCGTCAGGATCAGGGTGTATGATTTTGGGGAATG
The DNA here is from genome assembly GCA_025769975.1 of Gallinago jamesoni. Lineage (NCBI taxonomy): Eukaryota > Metazoa > Chordata > Aves > Charadriiformes > Scolopacidae > Gallinago > Gallinago jamesoni. The sequence goes on along the minus strand of JAOQGH010000069.1, from coordinate 4,121,601 downwards.
TTCCCATTTCCAGCCTAATATATTATAGCTGGGTCAAGGCTCTGGTTTGACTGTCGTCTCCTGTTATTGCTGGTGACCAACATCAGGGGGAACGGACCCTGCTCTCTTTTGAGCAATTGGGTGTTTCACCATCTGCTTTTCTTCTGTAGGGTTGTGCTGGAGTCTCCTTGTTCTGCTGGTTGGGAGTAGACTTCAAATTCCCACCCTTTTTAAGTTACACTGGTTTGTAACCTTCATCTTGGATCAGTGCTGGCCTCCAGCTGGATGAGGTCTTCTGTTCTTCTCACAGTTTTCCTCCCCTTGAAATATTTGCCTTCCAGATGAAGTTGCCCCACTGTCTGGTCTAATGATGCTTGTACTCCTCTGCCTTTACCAAAAACACTTCTCAGATTTAAAATTGCCCTTGCTTTTTCACCCATCGGTGGTTCTTGATCATCTCCTGATGTCCCAACACACCTGGGACTCCCCACCTCACTGCCTTCCATGCAGGCTGCTGCCTTATACCCAAAATTTGTCCTCACTAAGTGTGTCACCTTCCCCATCCTGCTGCTGGTGGCCATGTCCCTTCCATTGTGCTGCTCCTCAGGGCCACCCCATTCCCAGGAGAAACCGGCTTCTCCTCCCAGAGCTGCTGCCACAGACATTTCTTTTTGTGCCAGGATTAGTTGTGATCCCAGGACCGATCTTCCTTTCTCAAGAAAAGTCAGGTGGTGCCAGGAAAGTCCAATATGATCTTGCTCTCTTTGGGTGTTGACCAACAAAATGTTGGTCCCACGTATGGTTTTGCTTTACTAAATCTTTAAATGGGCTTTAGAGCTACTGCTGTTGTCCTAGCAGCCTTTCATTTCTCCCTTGGGTTGCTTTCACCTCTCCTAGTGATGGGGACAGCGTTTCCCCTCTTCCTGTGCTGTGACACCTCTCACAACTTGCTAACGCCGCCTGTCAAAATCCTGCAGTTCCTTGAGCTGCTGCCTTCAACGCTCTGGGCTGGAGGTGGTCAGATCTTCTGCACATCTGCCTTAGCGAGGGAGGGTCTTCTGGCTCTGTACCACCTTCTCTGGGCTGCAAGATGCCCATAGTGAGAGCCAGCTGCTCTTGATGGCCAACATACAACTTGCAGCTCACCCCAGTGAGTGATGTGTGGAGGTGGTGGTGGCTGGATGCCTTGATGGGCCCACCTGCAGCTCCACTGTGTGGACCCTGCGCTGGATCAACCACAGGAATCCAGCCCCATTTACAGTCTGGGATTAAAAGCGAAATCATTAAGACTTGAAGAAAGGTTTAAGTGTACATGGCTCGAAGGACTTATAAATTACAGCAGATTGGAGTGAAGGTGGTGTGGGCAGCCCTCCTTGCCTCCCGGCAGTAGAACGAGATCTCTTCTTACGTTACCAGGAGCTGCTTCTTTTTGAAGAACACCGAGATGCTCATGATCTCCCCACTGCACTGTTCCTCTTGGAATGCCATGTGGACTCCGTTCAGCTTTCTCCTTCCCAGCCTGCAGCCCTGCTGATGGCCCAGTGCCTGGATCAGGTCAGCTCAAGAAGGATGAACCAGGGTCATGGTGGACCCTCGGCGGCGGTGGGACAGTGGGGAGAGCTGGGCTGGAGGGACGTTCTGCATGACTTGGTCTCCTGGATGCCTCAGGTTTGGGCATTTGGTCTCCTGGATGGGCAGGTTTGGGCATTTTCAGATGCTCTGCGGTGTGATGGTGATGGTTCTTCCACGAGGAAGAGCACAAACCTTGGGATCACAGACCACGGCCAAGTCAGTGCTCTCAGGGCAAGATGCAGTCTTTGATGCCAACACCTCACAAAAAAAAAAAACCAAAAAACAAAAAAAAACCCAACCCTTGATTTACACCGAAACGAGCCCGTGGTTTTAACTCCGGGGCTTCTGCATCAGTGTGTTGAAAGGGTGCGTGTACACACACGCAGGCACTTTTCCTGCCTCCGGGCAAGGATGAGAGAACCAGCATGTGACAGGCGTGAGTCACTGCTGGCGGTGGCGGTGGAGGGGACGCTGCGGTGGTGAGCACGCCAGGAGGACCTGAGCGGAATAGCGCCTGGGTAATGAGTGTGGGAGGGAGGGTGGGAGCGGGGCCAGACGAGAGTATTTTGGAGCAGGTTAATTTTTGTTTTCCGGTGAGACCCGCGGATTCCCTGGGGTGGGGAAGGAAGTGGCTCCGGGCGGTTGGAGCTGGAGAGCCTGATGGTTTTGCCTCGGTGGGATGGGGTGGTGGAGCGGGGCACGGACCCCTGCTTGGTTTTTCTTCTGTGCTGGTAATTGATGTCACAAAGGTGGAAGACTTTCTTGGAGAGATGAGAGCTGGCGTTGCGCGAGCACGGGTCGGTGTGGTGGTGACTTCCAGGCTGCCTTTTGAACTGAAACCCTTCCATTTCCAAACGTGCCCAAAGTACACGTGGTGTGTCCCTGGATGCATTCCTCGATGGCCTCCTCTCCCATGCCCAGAGGGGATGGCAGTGTTGCCCTTCAGTTCTGGTTCCTGTACCCACCAGAGAACAGGAGATTCCCATAGGATTGAGGTTTCCAAGGCTTCTTAAACTCCTGCAACAAAGAGGGAAACATCGTGGTTGCCCGGTCCTTATGCTTGTTGAGCAAATGGCCAAGGGATGAAGAGGTTTCCTCCAGGCTGAGGGACTGGGCTTGAGTCCCGGCCATTGTCTGCCCAGGTGGCAGGAAGGGTGTTGAGATATGGGGACAGCACGGGCACGCAGAGGGCTTGGGGACATGCCCAGGGTTTGCTCTGCTCTGTTCTCAGCTTGGAGCTGGTGGTTCCCTGACGGGGGCCGCAGAGCCGGCGGTTCCGATAAGGCTGAGAGCCCTGCCAGCGGTTCATATTAACCGGGCATCCTCTTCCTCTCCCCGGGGAGGTGTGGGAGGGCTGGGAGGGACCCCCGTGCCAGCAGGAGGGCTGGGGTGGCGATGTGGTCTCTCCTGATAAGCCGCTCTGGTTTCTGCCCCCGCAGATTTACAGCCGGGGAGGGGGGCGCCGTGCTTTTCGGGCGGTGATTTATAGCGGCTCGGGGCGGCAGCTGCTTTCCTCTCCAGCAAGGTCTCGGCGACTGCACCGGGGTTTAACGGCTGCCGTGACTAAGCCCTGGGCAAGTTAAAGGCTCGGCCAAGGTCGCTGTGTGGTGGGACACAGGTGGGAGCAGGTCCCTGTCAGCCACGGCTTGGAGAGCATCCCCATCTCGGCACGGGGAGGGCTGGGGGTGTCCTGGGGAGGGGGCTTCCTTGACTCTGCCGCTGTGAAGGGTTGGCTTGATGGCAGCAAGGGTGCTATCAGCCATCTGATCCCTGCACCCGTGTGCTGGAGCCTGCCAAAGACACAAGTGAGATGAGTTTGAGGTTCTCAGCTCTCAAACCCATGCGGGAGGTGAGACCCTCCCATGAGCATCACCACTGAGCGACGCCTGCGCTCCCCGGTTGCTTTTCCACATGTCCCTTTGATGCAGACCCAGCAATGCTGGGAGGGATGAGCTGCAGCAGGTGAGGAGGAGGAGGATGATGAAGAGGAAGGAGAGGTCAGATGCCATCACTGTGCTCCCTTCCATATGCAAACTCCTGCCCGGGTGAGCTTCCCAGCTCTTCTGGTTTGTTTTAGAGGCAGCTTGAGGGCCCCAGAGCCCTGCAAACCCTTCTCACTCAGAGTTTTATTGGCATGTGGAAATAGTTTTGTCTGGTTCCAGATCTGGCTGATCACTAACCTTCTCACCGCCCTCCCCCCAAAAAGGGCTGACAACCACGGGCGACTCAACCGCACTCCTCTTCCTCCCTCTCTCTTTTTTTTCTCCCCACATTGTTTTCTGAAATCCCAGCTGCTCCCTTTCTCCCCCCTCCCTTTTCTATCTTTCCACATCAGCTGGGATGGAACTATCTGTTTGTTTTTTTTTTCTGGTTTGTACCTTCTCCCTGATCCTGGGGGTCCTGGGGTGCCTTGCTGTGCCCCATCCTTCTCCTTGGGGCCATGGAGAAAAGAAGAGTGTGTAAGTTGAAGGAAGTGTAAGGAAGTGTGATCCCTGCAGGATGGAGCCAGGAGGAGTCTTTGGAAATGGTCATCCATCTTCTTGCTGTTAGGAAAGCCTCCTTCTGCCATCTGGCTGGATGGTCCTGCTGGGTGCACGGGTTGACCACTCGCTTTGGGCCTTCCTGCTTTGTCAGCCATGTAGGACACTGAGCTCTGGACGTCGAGCTTTGGACGACCCCCTGGCATGGTAGGATGTGATTTCAGGAACTGGTGGCCATCGTAGTGGATGACACACCAGGAAAGATGGAGGCTCCTGCTCATCCTGCAGTGGGTTCTGGTGAGGAAGGCTGGTGATGTAAGTCCATGCTGATGCTTTCTTTGTCCTTCAAAAAGTACCATGGGGAAAGGGGATAGAGCCAAGGCAGTGGGCAAGGAGACCAAGTAAGCACTGGAGAGGCATGACCCACTTGATACCTGAAGAGATGCTTGGTGTGAGCTGGTCAGGGAGTCCCCAGTGTCCCCACCCACCCTTCCTGGCTGCTCGCTCCTTTTCCCAGTGCTCATTGGCTTTTTCTATCTCTGATCTTCCCACCCAACCCCTGCCCCTTGAAGGCACCTGGGCAGCCTCAGCAGGGAGAAGGAAACTTTCCTGGATTTCCCAACCTGGGGTCATTCCCTGTTCCCAAACCTCTGCCAGGGATGTTGGCTGCTGCTCCTGCCGGTTTACTGCCACCCCGGACAGTGCGTGACGGGTACCAGATCGTTCCCTCATCAAATTTGGGCTAAATTGCAGGGATTAACTCACCGAGACCATCTGTCCGAAGCTGTCCCAGCTGCAATGGAGGTGGCTGCAGGCTGAGGAACGCCCACCTGAACACCCTGGGAGCTGGCAGGAGCCAGATGAGGGTGAGGAGCAAGAAGTGTGGAGGAAGGTGGTGTGTGACACCTACGAGTGAGACCCTTCTGGGCAGGGGGAACACCCTCCTGGGGGCTTCGTCCTCCTTTGGGTGGGCTCTGGTAGCCCAGAAAGCAGTTTGAACTGGTCTGGTACCTCCCCCTTCCCCTTGTGCCTCTCCAGGGGACCCTGGCTCCAAGTTAGCATCTCCCGAGGCGATCGCTTTTTTTCCTTCCTTTCTTTTTTTCTTTTTTCTTCTTTTTTTTTTTTTTTTTTTTTTAAATAATTTTAAATGCATGACCGGCAATTGAAGAGGAAAAAATAGAAGAAATGCTTATTATTGCTGAGGATCCCAGCCCAGCCGGAGGAGATGTGCTCCTTTTGTGTAACGAACCATCCGTCAGAGAACAGTCATGCAAATTTCATTGGCTTTTCTTCTTTTTACCTATTTCATTGATCCGGAGCCTATAGCAGTTGGCTCACGGAGAAAGAGAGAGAGAGAGAGAGAGGTTTGTTAATTCTTGCAAAGCCTCGCTGGGTGGAGGATGGGACTTTGCTGAAGCTCTTGGCTTGGGGACGTGCTTTGTGCCCTGAGCAGGGATGGTGGCAGCGTGGACTGGGACACCAGTCCTCCGGGTGAGCTGGGAAGGGGTGTTTGCTCCAGTCGTGGTGCCCAGAGTGGCCCTGGGAAGGCAGGAGAGCGGTCACCAGCTCTGCCCAAGCTGCTCTCCACTATGGGAAGGGACAAGGACCCTTGGTCACGCTGCTGGGACAGTCACCACCAGCCCCAGCATGCTGGGTTGCTGGCCCCAAGGAGCCAGTAGATGTGAGTTAAACCTTAAAATCATGAGATGGACTTAAAAAAAAACCAACCCACCCGACTATGAGTTTGTATTTGTTTTTATTATTATTGGTGGTGTCTGGGTGCTTTCAGGAGTCACCAGCCAAGGTTTTCTCTGCAGTTGGGAGACTTAGGGCCCTGTAGCTTGCAGTGGGATGGATGGTTGCTGTTTCTTGTTCAAGAGAGGTGGTTGAGCATCCATGGCCATGTCTCGGGAAAGGTGACAGGCTGCCTAGCATGGATTGAGTCTTCTCCTTCATCAGTGTCTTCTTCTGGGAATGAGGAGTAGATGGAGCTGCCTGGGCAAGGGCCAGAAGCTGGTGGTCTTCCTGCTTTGGAGTATCTTCTGCTCTGGGAAAACCTCCTTTCTGCTGGAATAATTGCTTAATCACTCAAGAAAATGTATTTTTTTGCTTGACCTGAGTATATTGGGGGTTCCCTCCCCCCCCACCTCCAGGCCCCTCTCTGTGTGTCTCTGGTTGGTGTGTGGGATACAGGGACCGAGCCCTCGGGCTGATGACTCTGGATGAGTGTGGGTGTCCCCACCACGTGGGCTTGTGTGGCTGCAGAAGAGCCACCGAGCCATCCCGCTGCTGAACGAACCAGGGAGACACCTCATTAAAACAATTTTGGAGATATTCATCCAAACAGAAACGTGAAGTTATTTTGCTCGCTCCGTCTTTCCTTCAGCATCCTCTTCTGCGAATCTCCCAGCGGATGAATTTGCTGGTAGGAAACAGAAAGCCCAGGGATGTCCAGGAGCTCTTGGCTGGAAGTGGAGCTGGGTGGTGGAAATCCAATGATCCGGTGCCTCCTCTGCATCCCGCCGTTCGCTTCTGCGTCGCCTCCGGGGCCCGTTGTGGCTCTGGGTATGTCTTGCACTACGGATGCTAAATAATCACACCACCACCGTGTCTTCCCGAGCCACGGACTCATCCTGACGATGATTTTTCCTGTCGTTTCAGGTATTGCCTCCTTTCCCGGGCTTTTCCCCTGCCCAACGACGAGTTGTCTGAATAATTCAACTAAAAATTCAGGATCGCGGATAAATACGGGATAATTGCTAACAGCTCGCAGACAATCCGCTGCTGGAGGAAGGCTAAACTCCTGGTGAATTATTTATCCGCTATGAATTATTCGCTCGGCCCTGTTAGGGAAGGAGAAAAAAAAAAAAAAGCTCCTTCCCAACCTTTGCCTGCCAAATGGCCTGGCTGGGGGCGACTCTCCTGCTGCTGACTCAGCCTTTTCCTGGTGGTTCCTGGCTCCCTGCCTGCCTGCATCCCCCTGCCTGCATCCCCCTCCTGCCTGCCTGCATCTCCCTGCCTGCCTGCATCTCCCTGCCTGCATCTTCTCCTCCCTGCAGCAGGGAAGCAACTCTGGGGTGCTGACTCCTACCCCATGATGTTCCTCATCTCCTCCATGGCCCCGCAGGCGTGGGGCAGAGGAGTCTGTGTGCCCAGCCTTAGGGTTGTTGGGACCTGACCCTTCTTCCTCAGTTTTCCCTTCCCCGTGGTGTGGCCAGGCCCTGGGGTGGGTCCCCTCAGGAGGTGATGGCACCTTTCTGATGGGGTCTTGCAGGAGGAGTCGCCCCAAAGCAGCCTGCCTGCAGGACCAGTGCCCCCATTACAGCCCATTCACCTTATGGGGAGCTCTGGAAAGCACCAGGTCCTTGGGAAAAAGGCAGCTCAGCTCTAGAGTGCTGCAGCCCGATGGCTGAGCCAGACCCCTGTCCTCCAGTGGTAGCACCACGGAGGTCTTCATCTCTGGTGTCACATAGGGTGCTGCTGAGTGTTTTCAGTGTGTGGAGAAGCTCTGAGCAAACATCTCTCTTGTTGGTGGACCCCAAGGCAGCTCCAGCCCCACTGTGGGTCACTGGGTGCTGCACGGCTCCTACAGCCTTGGGTCACACGTGCGTCCTTCAGGGCAGGTACAAGGGTCTTACTCCCAAAGCATCCTGTAGCTGCAGAAAAACATCTCTCCGTGGTGATCTCACACTGCCTGGCATTGGGGGAGGTGGAAGGGGCTCCCAGGGTGGTCTTCCCACCTGTGAGCCCTGGAAAGAAGAGCCGGTGTGGGGATGGAGTCAGGGATGGAGTCAGGACAGGGATGCAGTCTGGAGGGTTCCTGTGAGATGCTCTCCAGCTTAAATGCAGTAACACCATGAACTGCTCCGTGATGATATCTCCCAGCCTCCAGGCTGAACCGTGTCCTAGGAGCTCTCACCTGGCCATGGGTGATGGCCTCTGCGGAGCAGGACTTGTGGGTATCCCCATTGCTCGTTCCTCCCCCCGGGGAACACTGATGGAAATTGCCCTCAGAGGTGAGGAGCCGCCTGCCTGGGCTCATCAATCTCCATTTGCATCCAAAGGAAGGGAAAAAAAAAAAAAAGAAAGATTTAGGAGAGAGATCAATATTCAAAGAGCTTGTCTTTTTTTTTTTTTTTCCTTTTTTTTTTTTTTTTTCCTAACATGCTCCTCCGGGGGTGGGAATCTGGAGGCAGGTACTGGGCATAAATCCTCCTGGCTACCTTGATGTAAATCAGGAGGAAGATGATGGATTTATGGGAGTTGCACCTGATTTATGGTCCCGTGTCTGGTCCCTGCAGGTCGGTGCGTGCCCCTGGGGAGGAGAAGACCCGGACGGGGACCGGAGCCACCACTGTCCCTCCTGCCACCGGCCCCAAGTGCTGGGACCTCGCTGCAGCCGAGCTGGGGCTGGCGTGGTGTGTCCAGGTGGGTTTTTCTTTGCCTTTTACCCCCAGTTCAGGGAATTTAGGTATTTTTTGCTTTGCCCTCTTTCGGCTGGCCGTCGGCCAAGCACGTCTGCTCGGCCACCAGTCCCACAGCGTAGTGACACCCTGCTGGGCGCTGACTTTCTGACTTGGTGGGGGAAAAAAAAAAGGTTTTCAAGTCATTCTCTCCCCCCCCCATCTCCCCCCTTCCATCCTTCCTCCTCTCCCATCTTGAGAGCCGGTGGGGTTGGTGTGTCCGTGGAAAAAGGGGAGTCTCTTCCTTGGGAAAGCCCTTCTCCGAGGACCTTGAAAGGCCCTGGGGTGGTGATGGGGGGGCTTGTCCCGGCTCTGGGACTCCCCTTCCCCAGGCACCCCGTGTCCCCGGCGGTGGTGGGGCTGGGGTGGGTGCAGGGGTGCTGTTGTTATTCCTCTCATGTAGCAGGAAGGATTTCTGCGAGTGCCATAAACCCGTCACGTGGGCAGAGCCTGGGTGAGCTCTAATTGCTTCTATTTGCATAATGAGGCGAGGCTCAGCATCCTGCTGGTATCTGCAAGACGAAAATCAAAATCAGCTCTAGATAAACAACCCTCCCCCTCCTGCCACCAACCCCCCACCCCATCCCTACCCCGCTACTCCTAATTTGAGCGTTTTTCTCCCTTTTTGGTCTTTCTGAGAGCGCTGTGACTCCCCCTGGTACCTCTGGATGCTGGGGGGGGGGATGCTACCCCTCTCCCTTGACTGCAGTGGTTTGGGGGCTTTGCCTGGAGCTGGTGGCAGGGTGGGGGACATGGTGTGGAGGTGCCTGAACAGGAGCTGGAGAGGATCAGGCTGGTTTTGGGGCTGGAAACGCGGAGCCCGGAGGGTTTCCCCGAGTGGGAGCCCAGCAGATGTCACTGCAGCCCGGCGGTGTCACCGCTGCCTGTGCGGGGACTGTCCCGTCTGGGGGACACGGGCCAGCCGGGGCACAGTCCTGCTCACGCCCCCCCCCCCCGCTGTCCCCGAGTGTCCCGAGGGCTTCTGGGGACCTGCCAGGGAAGGAGGACACCTTCTGGGGTGGCAGGAAGGGCTTCGCTCCTCCTTTGGGGCCCTCAGAGGACCTGGAAGAAGGTCCAGGAGGATCTAGAAGAGGGGGTGACATCCCCCGGCTGGGCTGTGACACCAGCCCGTGCCCCCCCTCTGTAAGCCCTTTTCCCCCCTCACCCGCAGCCGGGGGTACTAGGAGCATCCCTGTCCCCTGGGGTCCCCAAGGTCCTTCCCAGCAGCCGAACGCAGGTGTCCCCTTGGCCCTAGGGGGACATCGGGCATTGCCATGACCTGCTTGATGCCCACAGCTTTTGGGAGCTGGAGGAGCTATTCCCTTGGTCGGGATCCCAGGATGGGGGGTGTCACCCTTCGCCCCAGGAGGGTCGTGCCTCTCTGGCTTGAGGCCGGGGGGCAGGCACGGCACAGGAGACCGCGCAAATCGGCTCCTTCCTCCTCCTCTTCCTCCCCAGCACATGGGCTGGTGTCCTCTGAACCCTTCGCTGCCCTTGGGGGGAGAAGTGCTGACTCCAGATGTTTCCCTAAATGAGAACCTTCTGCAAACAGCGCCCGTTTATTTTCACAGCAGAAGAAAATGAAAGGGCTGTTACAATGACGATTATTAACGTTTTTGCAGCCCGCGCTTGTGGCCGTACTGATGGGGCAGAGGATGGACAGACGGACGGACAGATGACTGGGGAAGCTGTGTCTCCCTCACCTCCAGTTCTCCAGGTGTGTCATCGGGCCAGTCCCATCTTATCCCAGCCCTTGGGGTTGGGGATGTCCCCATGATGTGCTCTCCCCTCCCTTCCCCAGCCCCAGTGGGATGGGGATGAGCTGGTGGGACGGGACCAGGACCCCCAGGAGCAAAGCACCTGTGTTCAGAGATGGGTAAGAGGACAGGGGCAAGAGAAGACATCTCTGTGGGTGGGTGGCACTGAGCCCATCCCCAGGGCTCAGCATCTCGCTCCATGTCTGTCCGAGGAGCCCCAAACCGCTGCTGCAGCCCAGGGACCTGCTGGGAGTGGAAGGGAAGCACCATCCTCCTCCTGAGCCAGCTCCTCTGAGCCCAGCCTCTTGGTGGGATGCTCTTGCTGCTCCCACGGTCCCCTCCAACATGAGCTGTTTCCTCTCCCCATTTTACTGGGGCTGCTGGTGCCCCCCCGAGCTCAGGCATCATCAGCCAGGTCTGATTTAACGTTTGCTTCCAAAGCAGCAGAGCTCTGCTCCTCCAAACCCACCAGTGTCTCCCCTGCTGGCCCCAGCCCATGGACCAGTGCCAGCTCTCATCCTTTTGGCTTTCTTGGCCCATCAGTGGTCGATGACCCCCAGCCTGTGGCGGGGGGTAGGACGGGGACAGACCCGGCTGCCAGCACTCTCTGCTCCTTCTGTTCTCCTTCCCACCATGGCCAGGGCTGCCACCCGCATCCCCGTCCCAGACCATGAAGGTCCCCCCCTTCCCTTGGTCCTCGTGGTGTGTGAAAGCCCCTCCTGGGGCCGTCGTGCCAAAGAGGAGGGGAGCAGCAATGCTTCCCCCATCCCCTCCTCATCCTCCCCAGCTCCTGGGGAGGCCAAGAGGGGCAGGATGGAGAAAAGGACCCTTGAAGGTGGAAAGAAAAATCCCCCAGAAGCTTTTGGGGGGAGATAGGGAGAAGAGAAGGACCAAGATGGGAGGAAAGGCTGGAGCAAGACAGAGCTGGTGTGTGTGTGTGTGTGTGTGCACCAGCTTTCCATCAGGCTGATGAAAGGACCGGCAGATCTTGAAGCCGAAGCCAAGGTGAGTAACCTGTGGCTGTCCCTGGGGGAGGGTGGGTGGTGGTGATGGTGGAGGGGGGGGTGAGAGACCTGTTTACTCCAGAGCAGCAGGGATGCTCTGCCAGGAGCCGGGGCGGTGGGCTCTGCAGCAGTCACAGCTCCCTCAGGAGGAGCTGGGTTTCAGCATCCCAGCCCCGAGGAGGGACACCAGCTGGGCAGCTCCGCCAGCAGCCCATGGATCTGTGGGATGGATGGTGGTGGTGGTGGGGGGGGGGGTCTGCCTTCCCTCCGGGTCCCCACGGGGGGTGTCAGCGCTGGATCTCACTGTGGGGGAGTTCCCAGTGGAGCAGCAGCTTCGTGCTGGCCTGGGCAAGGGGTCTCTATCCCAGGCAAGGGGTCTCAGGTCCCTCCAACCCAGTTTTTTCCATGGGACAAGAACCTCCCGTGGCCATTACCCACCTCTTTTTGCCCTGCCGGGGGGGTCTCACTTGCCACCCTACTTGCAAATTTCCAAAGGGCTTCCTGGGCTCCCTTGCCACCCCCGAGTTGTGTTTGGGACTTGTATTTAATTTTTATTTATTTCCTCCTAGGTTTGTCCCTGTCACTGCTGCCATTCCCAGTCGGGCTCTCCAGCAGGTTTGCTCTGCAGAGAGCTGCAGGTTGGCTATGAAATATGACAAAGCGTTCATTTAAATGCACACCATGATGTCGGCGAGTCCATTAGGGGAATTAATTTGAATGGTTGGCATTTAATAAACAGCCTCGTCCCTCCTCTCTTCCCCCTCTCCCCAACCCCCGCCCCCCCCCCCCCTTCCCTTCCACCGCCATCTCAGAAGGGTTAAAAAGAAACCACATGTGGATATCGGGGGGGGGTGGAGGGGGGGAGCAGGTATTTGGGTCTTGGGGAAGGGGGAATAATAAAAGAGAGCTGGTGTTATAAGAGGAATTGCAGTTTGGTTTGTTCGTGGTAAAAAAAAAAAAAAAAAAAAAAAAAAGCCCATGTGGAAGAGGAGGGGGTGAGCCCAGCAGTTTGGGTTCACGGGGGGGTTCGGAAAAGAGGGGGGTGAAACGGCGGTGGGGCTGGGGAGGACACGCTCTGGCCAGAGGGTCCCAGCCTGACTCCAAACTGGCCGGGCTGGGGGAAGGAGGCGAGGGGGCTGGAAGGCCGTTTCTTCCCCATATGGTGTGTATTACAAGCTCCTTTCTAGTTGTAAAGATTAATTTAAAGCCTTTCTCACCTCCCCCCCATCCTTCTTTCATTGACAAATGAACATCTGGGCTGAATGCTGCCCAGATCCTAATCAAAGCATTTTTTCAGGGCTGTTGTCTGCCTTTATGGCTATCTGCTTTTCGGATTCTCTGCAGTTTCAATGCACTTGGCAATTCAGCCTGTAAATACCCCGCTCTGGGATTTATGATTCGGGCTAATGTGATTTTTTTTTTTTTCTTTCTCTTTGCCTCTTGATTCGTTTGTTTGGTTTAGTTTAATGACATTTTCTTGTCAGTGCATAAGTTAGGGCATGAAGGAATTTTCTTTTCCCCCCCCTCCCCTCTTAGCTGTGGGTTATTAACAATTAGCAAAAATGGCTTTTTTTTGTTGTTGTTTTGTTTTGGCCATGCTGCTGGTGGGAGCACTGGGGGGCCAAAGCCAGCCCCGAATCCCCGATGAGCATCCCCCAGTCATCCCAAACCACCTTTTTTTTCTTGCAGAAGGCTTGGGGTTTTTTTTTGAGGTTTTGCTGAGAAAGCAGAAAGCTTCACCAAAGTGAAGCCGAGCTCTTTCCACGATGCTCAAGGGCTCCGTTGATGGGGAGAGGCAGCATCAGCCACAGCCCGGTGTGGAAAAGCCGTTTGTTCCCCAAAATGATGCTCAGGTAACCAGCTGAGATGCCTGAGAAATGTCTGGGATCCCGTTCCCTTCAGGCTTGACTTTTCCCCTGCAAGCTCCAGTGTGGGGGGGTGAAAAGATAAATATTTAAAACCTATATCTGGGGTGGTGAATAACATCTGCCGTGTCCCGGGTGCTATAGGAAGGGACGGTTCCTGAGGCTGTGACTGGGGCAAAAAGGCAGAAAAGTCCCTTTAGGGCAAATATAGGGACTCGCAGGGGACAGGGCGTAGGGTCCCCTGTGTCGGTCCCTGTCCCTGAATGAGAAGAGGGCCAGGAAACACAAAGATGACCTTTTTTTTTTTTCTTGTATATTCAGAGGATGTTGATTCCTGCAGCAAAGCTACCTCCTCGCCTTGGGCTTCCCCTTCCCTCTGGCAGAACGGCGAGGCCGGTTATTTACCCCAACGGATGCCTTAATTAAGGAGTGTGATTTCGGGGCGTTTAAACCATCGAGGAGAGCTCTTGTTTATATACCAAGTGCACGGGGTAATGGCAGTATTAATTAAAAACGTTCTCCTAAGTGAAATAAAAAAATCACTGCGGTGGAAAGCGCTTTGCTGCTCCTCCTCATCTCTCCCAGCCGAGGGGTAACCTGAATCCCGGAGCCTCCCCCGGTGATGCAGGGATGGGTACCATCCGTCACCGGGACCATCTCCAACTGGGGATGTTGGTGGGGAAGCTGAGCTTTGGCTGGGAAACTGGAGCAAGTTGGGAATGGTGGTGGTTTACACTGGTTTCCAGCTTGAGGCTCGTGGGGCTGTTCCCGTGGGCGGCCAAAACTGCAGCTGGGATATCACAGGGAGTACTGTAGGGATGGGAGCATCCTCAGTCAGGGTGGGGAGAAGTTTGGAGTGGACACAGGTAGTCCACCATCACGGGCACTGGGGTGTTTTTCCCAAGAAACTCTGAATCTCCCATAAATACGACAAGCCAGGATGCAGCAGGATGGTCCCTGGAAGTGGATTTGGGGGCACGAAGAGCCAGAGCCGGATTTCTGATGGGTGTGGGGCTGAGCTGGCCCCAGCACTGACCCTGGGTGAGGATGGCAGCCCATGCAGAGCTCCAGAGGTAGGGAAGCATAATCCCGAGCACCCAGAGGAGGCTCCGGGGTGGCTTTTAATTTCTTTGCTGCTGATTTTTACAGCTCTTGACGTGTCTTTTTTGCTCCCTCCCTCCTCAGTGCCCCCCAAATGAGCAGCAAGCGTGGCCATGGGTCTTGCCAGGAATGCCATCCCTGCCCTGTCCATCTCAAGGTCAGGGTGAAGCCTGGACTCGGTCCACAGCTGAGCCAGCACGTCCACGGGGTCAGAGCAGCCACCGGCAGCCCCAGGGCGAAGGTGAGGTGGATTTATGGGATTTCATAACGGCACTACCGAGATGGCTGGGCCGTCTCGGTGGGGGAAGAAGGGGTGGAGGGTTGGATGCTGAGGGGCATCGTGGCCAAGGAGGTTTTTTAGGGAGGGGGAGAAGGGAGGTGGCGGGGTCTGGGGGTGCTGGGGCGCCCTCTCTGCTGTCCCCACGGAGGAGGAGGATGCGATACCAAATAATCACGTTTCCAGCCTCATCCCTAACCCCACGCGTCAGGAGAGGGCAGCCGCGGCCGGTGCCCCGCTCCGAGCTGCCACCCAGCAGAGATTTGCAGCTGAACTCTGCTTGGAAAAGTCACTCGCAGCCTTTTTTTTTCCTTTTTTTTTTTTCTTTTTTTTTTTTTTTCTGGATTTGAGGCAGCTTCCAAATTCCTGCACAGCCAAATCCTGGCTGGGGTTGCCAGGAAACCCGGCCAGCAACAAGTACGTGCCGTTTCTGTACCCGCAGCGCAGCCGGGAGTTGCTGTTATTCTGCGGGTGACGGTGACGGGACGGAGCCCCAGCCCTCCCAAGGATGCCACCCCATCCCTTAGAATCATAGAATCATTTGGGTTGGAAAGGGACCTTAAAGATCATCGAGTTCCAACCCCCCTGCCGTGGGCAGGGACATCTCCCAACCCTTCCCAGGCTGCAGCCGACTCCCTGCCCTGGGTGCTGCTCCCTGGGGGGAGGAGGGCAGTCGGGGCTGTGTCATCGCCTCCTCTTCATCGCTGCCTTTTTATGTACCAAAAAAAAAAAAAGCCCTGCACCCCAGATTCCCTAAACTTCACCCGTCACCTCCCGCTTTCCCAGCGCGTGGAAGCGCGTCGGCTTTATCCGCTCCCGGCAGGATTTACGATCCCCGGGACTTCCTTTCAAAGCACTCGCCCCCTTCCCGCCACCAATAAATCAAACCTGTTTGTTTCGGGTTGCTCCTTCCCCGTTTCTTTATTTGGTTTTTATTTCTACCTTTTGCTCCCCGCGGGTTTTGGGGGACAGCAGAGGAGCAGTGAGGCAGCCCCGAGGCCACGGTGAGGGGCACGCGTTGGGTCTCCACGTGAAACGTCGGGAAAAGTAGGGTCGGGGAAATAAATCCTGCGTGGCTGGTACAGACTAAACACCCCTCCCCGGGTCTAAACACCACCAGGATGCGGCCATCAGCGCTTGGGGCTTTTCGTGGGATCCATCCCAGCGTGATCCCAAAGCCATTTTACTGGCAGCCTGGGGAAAACCCTCCGGTGGGGTTGGGTATCCCGGAGCAGCCCTGGGGCCGAGCGTGGGATGCACAGGGAGCATCCCCCCGGCGGAGCATCCCCCCGGCCGAGGTGGGGATGGGGAGCCGGCTGAGCCCACCCGCCGGACGCCTGATCTGCTCTTTCCACTGGTGACTCACAGAAAAATACTTGTTTTGCAGCGGCCGCTCGGCATGACGGGTGTTTCTGCCTCCCTGCCTTGCTCTGCCTTTTTTTCTTCTTTTTTTATTCCTTTTTTCAAAGATCTTTGGTATGAAAACATCTGGGACCTTGACCTTCCTGTGGAGCTCGCCTCACCTGAAGGCATTTATTTTTTTTCTCCCCCCCCCGCTTTGCCATGTGTGCAGGGCTGGCTGTGCAAACCACGCTCCGGCGGCCGCCTGGGAAGCAGCCTGCTCGCGCTCCCAGGGTTGAATTTTTTGGGAAATTATGATTTTCGAGCAGCTCTTATAGAGCGGCGGAGGAAGCTTGGAGGGTTTCCACCGCCCCGTGCCAGCTCCTTGCGTGGTGGTCCCTGCAGGCCGAGCCGGTGCCGCCGGCTGCACCGCATCCCCCCGAAAGGTTCTGGGCAAGGTTTGGGGGGTGAGGGCGCTGGGGATGGGGTGTCAGTCAAGCCGGGTGTTTCTGGGTGTCCCCAAGGCCGGGCAGGATGGGGTGAGGTGGGCCCTCCTTGCAGCTAAGCCAGGATCTCTGGGCAGATTTGGGTTAAAACACTCAAAACGGGGAATGATGTTGATTTACGCTTCGGTCTCCCAGTGCTGCTTCCCAAATACTTGCCTTTCACCTCTTTTTTTTTCCACCCCATCCTTCGGAGAGCAGGGATGGAGCACGGCCCCCTCCTGGTGGGATCAGCCCATCCACCCCCGGCTGGTCATGGAGGGAGCCCAGGGCAGCTCTATATTTAACTGAATTGGGGTTTTTAAATTTTTTTTTCCCTTGGAAATGGACGCAGAGAGGGACGTTCCTCCCCATGAGCTTTCCCACCTGACTTTTCACACCTTCACCCTTTTCCCGCAGAGCACCGAACCCGCCGCCGCTCTCTGGAAAGCAGATCAGTATATTTATTTTTTTTTTGGGGGGGTTGGGGGGGGGTTGGGGAGGAGAAATGGTTTAGTTTGGAAGCCGGGATGGAAAAATTATTTCCAAGCCCTAAATTAGAAACAGAATAATAATAAAGCGCCTTGTTTTGGAGGGGGGTGGTGTGTGTGTGTCATCCCGCAGCAATGAGAAGCTCGTGCTGAAGAGGAGCGAAGAGCTGTGATTTTTTTTTTATTTATTTATTTTTTAACAACCCAAAGGACCGACTTGGCTCCGGGGACACTGCTCTCGCTCCCTCGGTACCCATCGAGGGCAGGGGACACTCACGGGTGGGTGCTCTTCCACTGCTGGGGTGAGGGAGGGTTGGGGGGGGGGGGGGGGAAGGGCTGTATCACCCAATTTAGTTGCCCTTACAATTGTTTTCGAGGAGAAAAAGGGGATTGTGCCGACTGGTTTTCTCCCCTGCTCTTCCCAAGGGGGTTCGGATGGAGCTGGTGACGGGAGGGGAGCCAATATTTTGCTGTGCTGGGGGGGTGGAGGGAGGCGGGTGCAGGCGATGGTTTCTCCTTGGGATTTTATTCTTTTTTTTTTTCTCAGCGGGGTGGATTAGAGCCATTTCACTGTGGGTTGCTCTCCCTGCGGCCCCTATCCCCCAAAAACCATCCTATGGAAACTGCGTTAGGCTCTTGGAAAATGAAGCCGTGCTGGGGCAGTAGCTGGTCCTGCCCGGGATGGGCTCGTCCCTGCAGTCACCGGCCACCGCGGCGTGGCCAGAAAACCCTTAAGAATAATACATTTTTTAAAAAAAAACCTGTACGGGAGTCTCCCTGTGGCTGCTCAGGGGCTCAAAGACTGGATTTAAAGGCTGAATTCCTGGTGCGGAGGAGCCTTTCACCCCGCTGTATTTCCCTCCCCGTTGCGTTACCCTCCACCCCAGCCCCATCCCCGTGGGGCACAACACATCGTGCGCCCGAAAGTAGGGGTTCCCCGAGTTGGGGTTGCCCCCCTCTGCCTTGGGGGGGGTTCTTGGGGGGGGGGAGCAGTCTGCGTGGAGCCAGTCGCTGCCGTTTTAATAAGACACTTATTGTACGTTAAATATCAACAGCTGATAGGAAACATGTGTCCCGAGGATTAACAGCCGTGTAAAAGATAAAGCGGTGAGTTCAACCTCCCAGCAGCCTGTTCCGAATCACCCACCGCCGCCGACACATGTGTAATAACTTGGGGGGGGGGGGGGGGAGGTAAAAGGTGTGTGTCACAGATCTCCGTGTCCCCCTCTCCTCGGGCAGGGATGGGGACGGGTTTTCTCCCCACCAGGTGATGCCCAGGGATGGCACAGGAGCAACCCCAGCTCCTCTTTCCCCCATTTCTTCCTCCCTTTCCACCTCTCCCCCTTCTTTTTTTTTTTTTTCTTATTTTTTTTTAAATTTGTATTTATTTTTATTTTTTTTCCCAGGGCCCCGATTTCTCTCCTGTCGAGGCAAACGCCTTTTTGGCTAATTAGCAAAAACATGTCAAAGAAGATGATTAATGTCCCGGGAGGAGGTTTTAGCTGCCTTTGTGCCGGCGTTGCCTGACTTCTGCTCTTAAAGGTTTTATTAAAAGCTAAGGGAGCTCGGGACGGGCGAGCAAAGCCTGTGCTTCACAGGGTGTTAAAGGGTCGGGAAGGGGGGGGGGGGGGGGTGTGACACACGGGGTGGGGGGGGACTCGGGGTGACCCTCGGAGGGAGAGGTGAGGGCTCGTGGTTCTCTGCCTCCCTGCGCGACCGTCACCGGGGTGTCTGGGCTTGGCAGGGGGAAAGCCATCAACCTCCCTCCGGCTGAATGCCTCCTTTATTCTTGCAGGGGCAGGTAATTTAATCTCCCGGGCCGGGTTATGAATGTTTCTGTGTTACGGGGCTTTGCGTGGGTGGGTGCGGGCTCCGGGGGCGATGCTTTAGGGGGTCTTGGGGAGGGGGGCACGGCCACGCTGCTGTCCCGCTGGCTGAAGGTGGTGGTGGCAGCAGGGACAGAGGTGTTAGGGGACGGGTCTGCCGGACTCTGTGGCCACAGGGGTGTCCGTGGTCGCCCTTGAGCCCTGTAGGATGTCCCTGACGCTGTTTGCTGGGGGCTGAAACCCACCATCCCAGCCCCATCCTGGGCCTTTGGGGGGGTAAGGGGGGGGGGGTGTGCAGCAGGCACCCCTGTGCCATGCCCAAATCTTAGCTGGGATGTCAACCACGGAGCAGGGAGAGGATGAGGGTGGTGGGACCTTCCTCCTCAGCACGCTTATTATCATTTTAAAATCACGAGCGACTCCAAAAAAACTGGCAAAGCCCCATGTCTGCAACCGCAGAGGCCTGAGCCGCTCGACGCACGTCAGGGGGGGTGGTGGTGGCGGGGGGGGGGGTGGGGTGGGGGGGTGGCGGGAGCCTCGGCGGGGGCTGCAGGGGCTGCTCAGCGAGGTTTTCCTCCGGCAACCAGACCTCTGGGCTTAATAAGCTATTTGTAAAACCGGCTCTGGATAAACAAGAGGCCGTGTGTCGGGCTGGCGGCCTCGCAGGGCTCTGCCGCGCGGGGTGGGACCTCAGCGCAGAAATATTTTCAAGATAAACAGAGGAAAATGAGTCCTGGAGGAGGTTGGAGCCGCTGGCAGCGGCACGCCGCTCCTCTCCCAGATATTTTGGGGCTGGAACTTGGCTTTCTGCGTGCCGCGGCTGAAAGATGGGTTTTTTTTTTATTATTATTATTTTTATTTTATGTTATTTTCTCTCCAAAGGGAACCTCGCACGCTTCTGATTCACAAATAAACCCGAGGAGCTGGAAGGGAAGCCAGGGGTGGGGAAAGGTGTGAAGCCTGGGGCTTGCAGGGCAGTTTTGGGGTGAGGATGAGGAGCATGGCTGCTGCTGGGGGTCCCCCTCAGGCTGCGCTGCCCTCCCCGGGGAACCCCCGTGGGGCAGAGCCTGGGGTTAAGGTGGCAACAAGGGCAACATTAGCAGCAGAGCCACCTCGCCTGTGGCTGGTGCCTCCTGCCCTCCCTCGGCTGCTCTGTTCCCCCACGCAGGTGGAGGCAACGTAGTGGTGGCCAAGGTGGGACATGGGCATCGCCCTGCCCTCTGCCTGGTCCAGGCTGGAGCTTGGGAAAGGGGCTGGGCTCCATCCTTCCATCCCTCTGTCCCCTTCTTCTCCATCATCCCCTCATCCCACCATGACTCTATCCCTCCATCCCTTCATCCCACCATTCCCTCTATCCCTTCTGTCTCTTTCATCCCCACCGTTCTCTCCATCTCTCTGTCACTTTCATGGCCATCATCCCCTCATCTCACCACAGCTCCATCTCTCCATCCCTCTGTCCATCTGGAGCAGCAGCAGCAGAGGTGACAGGGACGAGGTGAGTGCCCTGGAGGCCTTGTGGCCTCTCACTACAGCATCCCAATGGTGATGCTCAAGGCCAGGAATGTCCCAGCAGTGGCCGGGGCAGCACGGGACTGTCTGAACGGTGGCAATCTGGTCCCCTGGGAACACCAAACTGGGCAAACTGGGAATAGTGTCCCTTGCTCCATGGTTTTGCAAACCCCTCCTTGGGGCTGGGCAAGTTTCCCTCTCCCCTGTATGTGCCCGGTCCAGAAACTCTGCAGCTGCAGGGTGATGCCTGGCTTGGGGTGACACTCAGTTTGGGGTGATGTCCAGCTTGGAATGATGCCCGGCTTGGGGACACCCCAGCTGGGACCCGCCAGCAGCCCCGGCAGCCGAGATCTCCCAGAGTATCTCTCTCCTTCTTCCCCACCCCCAGCAAATTTAATTAAAAGTCATTCAGATTCCTTTGAAAGAAAATGTCATCCGTCGACACAATTACACTTTAACTAACCAAAGCTGTTACAGTTCCTATATATATTGGAATCAGGCTGTCGTTATTAGTTCTAAGTAAGTAATTTATTCCCATTATTGTGTTCAAATTACAGGATATTACCCCCTGGGGAAATAATCCTGTTATTTGAAATGTAAAAAAGAATTCACATGGACAACAATAGATTCCTAAATGAACCCAACAACAGTCCCCGATCCAAGTGTGGCATCACTTGCCTCAGATAGAAAAAAAATAAAATATAAAGTTGCTTTAAAAAATGCTCTTTTCTCCCCTCTCCTCCTCCTCCTCCCACCCCAATGGAGGTGAACAGGGCTCCTCCTCCTCACCCAAACCCCTCTATTTATTGAGGAAGGGAAACCTGGATCTGCAGGAATTTGGTGGGGAGCATGGAAGGGGCAGCTGGATATTTGGGGGGGGTGGGGGAGAGGCGAGCCCCGGGATGGTGGGATGCGGGTGCCTGGCACAGCCCGGGGAGAGAGGGATTCTGCTGGAGCTGGGAACCAGCAGCTTTCCCCGGGAAAGAGCCGCCGAGGCTCTTCGGAAACATTGTTCCCTTGATCAAGATCTTTGGCGAAGCCAAATAACAGCTTGTCTCTGCAACACCCAAACATAAGCAACTAATTTGGACCACCGAAAGGAAAAAAAGGAGGGGGGGAAGAAAGGCAAGAAAAGAAAGAGAGAAAGAGGAGGAAGAGGGAGGGGAGGGAAGAAAATCAGATACACTTGTAACCTGATTACAACAGCCAGCTATGTGTGCAAAATCACAATGCAGCTCTATAATTAAATCTTTCTTTCCCCCTCCTGCTGAGCTCTTTCCTCTAACAGGCACGGCACAAAAACAGTCGTTAGGACATCAAATTCCAGCTCCGACAAGAGGGGACTATGTTGGGTTTTTTTTTTGTCTATAGCTGCTCAGCTCGTCTTTAAGGAAATAATAATTATCAGCGCAGTGCTGCTGGCTGATGAGCTTTGTGGAGCAGAAAGGGCTCGTCTTGCCCATCCGCTCCTTCCCCTTTGGATCTGCTGGGAGGCCTGGGGTGATGGGAAAAGAGAGGGGATAGCCCTGGGAACCAGCCAGGGACACCCCCTCCTTGGGCTGGGGTTTGGGGTGATTCCCTGGGATCCAACAAGATGCTTGAGGGCTTAGAACCTTGGAACCACACAGGTATTTCTTCCCCTCTTGCCCCACTGAATCCATCTCGCGTGTTTTAGCACCAGTGGTTTGGTACCCGGCGTAGGATGTGGAGGGGACCCCCCAGGCTGGGGGGTTGGGATAGTCTGATGGGATGCCAGGAGCCTGGACGCAGGGAAAACTCCTGCCACAACCTTTTCCCAAGGGTTTCCCAGCCCTGGGCTTCTCTGTATGGCGGTCCCAGATCCTGGGACATAAGGTGATGGAGGGGATGCTGTGGATGGGGCCGGCCCGATGCCTCCCCAAAAGGGAGCAGGGAAAGGAGCCCCCCCAGCCCAGTGGCTGCAGGGAGGGCAGGGCTGGTAGCCTCCCCCCTCCTCGATCCCCGCCTGTTAATGATTTTGATTTACGGGACGTTCGTCACAGCGGGCTATTCCCATGCCTGTGACAGCCAGCACGTGCTCCTGCTGGCAGCTGCAGGCTGGATTCAGCCTCGGGGACCCGTTTCCTCACGGGCAGGTTCCTGCTTGTTTCTTCAGGGTATTTTTGGGAACAGGTTTTTACATCCCACTGTCTTTTCCACCAGCAAGTCCAGAGGGGGGGGGGAGGTTGAGTTTCTCCCAAGGACAGCATGTCTAGTGCAAAGATTTGCAGCGTGGTGGGGAGGGTGATGGGGAAAATGCCTGGCAAAGGGAGGGGGGGGGGGCAGACACCCAGAAATGGGTCCCAAGGTAATGAGTCCCAGGTAATGACCACCAAGGTGGGATTTAGGGATGGCACCTGGTCAGGGCAGGCTGGCACGTGCCGGGAAGCAAGGCCAGGCACGGGGCGCGACACGGAAATTCAGACTCCATTCCCGTAAAGCTGTGGATGTTTGGTTTTAATGGCAATTAACAGCTGTTAAAAGGTGAAAGATCTATTCTAATAACACCTAGCGCTGCTGGTGCCTTTCATGAAGGGATCTGAAAATACATTTGTGAGCATTCATTTTAAGCCAGGATAATGTACCCTGGGGGAGGTGGATGGGACTACCCTGTTTTCGGGTGGGGAAGCTGGAACAGGACAAAATACGGTGCGGGGATGAGCATCTTCCGCCGGCAGCGGTGGGGAAATCCACACCGGGCTCTGGAAGAGGGATGGGACCAAGCCCCCCCAGCACGGGGGCAGTTTTCAGCCACATTCCCTCGGTCTTTTATTTGTGGGGAAGATTAACTTGGCACAAAACCATCAGCACTCACCAGTTTAACCTTCAGCAGGACCCTCACGCTGGGGGCGGGGGGGGGGTGGGGGAGCACGTAGGAAATCGTCTTTCCCTGGGAGATGCTGCAAATCTGGATTTTCCAGTTCCTGGAGGGCTCTGCTTGTTTAAATTAGAAGCAGATAGGAGAGGTGAATTTTAAGAAGGACAGAGCAAAGGCACACAAGTATGCAGTTAACTTCTAAACTTCTTTCTCTGGATCTCCCGCTGAGTAAATGCTTTAGGAGCTTCAAACCACAGCTTTTAATATCTCTTTAACATGCCCCGCGATTCCTTCCCCCCCCCCCCCGTCAAAACGGCAAGAGCAGCTGTGAATATTTTCCATTTTAAAATGTTTTGTATGCATATGAAAGTACCTGCAGCTCCTGTGGGCCGGGCTACGGAGAAACGCTGAAAGCCAAGGGTATCTATTTTATATCAAACCTCAAAATATCACACGCTACTCCCCCCCGCTCGCTCATGTCCTGCATCCAGGAGGGTATTTTTGATTTTACTGATAGATCAAGGGAGAAAAAAAATAATCCCCAATTCACTCCGTTGATGGAGAAGATCTTGTCGTTTGGAGCCCCGTTTGCCTGGACGTAGGTTTGTTTTAAGCTCACAAATGCAGAAGGGGATGTTATGGGGCGGGGGGGTATGTGTGTGTGTGTGTGTTGCAGATTTGGGGAGGTTTCCCATGCACGTTTCTCCACTAAACCACATTTTTTTCCGCTGGAAGGTGTAACTGCCATTTCCGTGCCTTACACCCAATTTAGCAGCCGGTCCCCAGCCCAAAAATGCAGGCAGTAATTACAGCTTTGGGATTCGCGCTCCTCTCAAAGCTCTCCTCGGGTTGTGCATGTCAGCCCTCCTCCCTGTCTATTTTTTTATTTTCCTGATCTTGGATGAAAAAAAGCTTATTATTGGGTAAAAGGGAAAAAAAAAAAACAATAAACCAACCCCTATCTATCAAATATCCAGTCCAACTGTGACAAAAGCCCAGTACCGGGGGTTCGCAGAGGCTGAGAGAGGCAGGGGGCACGCAGCATGGGGCAGGTCCTAATTTGGGGGGGGTCCCAGCTCAGGGTTTGGGGGGCCGAGTGGGAAAGGAGGGTGGTTTTGTGTGCGCACACCCGCCCTCCCGTGCCAGGCAGGGAAAAAAAAAACAAAACATCAACAGGCTTTATTTGGACTTGAAAACAAGACTGCGGTTAGGGAGACGTTTGGCTTTCCAAACCCCGGAGCTGAGAGATCCCAACTGCTGTGAATTTGCCGGGGGACACACACACACACACACCAACCGTGTCCTTGTCCCCCACCCCTCCATCCTTTCTCCCACGCCAGGGGGGCAAGGGGTCAGCGGAGCTGGGATGGTGCGAGGATGCTGCAGCCCCCAGCTGCTCCCAAGGGGTGGGCACAGCCTTTGAGGGGGGTGTTCTCGGGCTCCCCCTCCCTCCCCTCCCCCCCCCTCCCCGCCCCATGCAAAGCCCGCAGCCAGGGGTTTATAATCAGCCAGGATTTATGAAGAAAAACGAAATCCTGAGCTGTTCTGGTCATTAATCAGGAATTCTTCGCTCCGTTCCCAAGCTGCTTCCCGGGGATCTCCTCATCGGGACCCCCCACCCCGCAGCCCCCTCCCCACGGACGGCAGCTCTTTGCTTGCAGGCAAGGGGGGCTGGGGTGGGGAGGGATCCCAGGCTTTTGAATTAACCTACCCCCCCTCCCATCGATGAATAAATCCCCCGGGATTCATCGGAATAAACCCCAGCAGGGACCCCTTTGCCTTTACATCTCACCTCTGCCCCTGCAGGGTTTTATTTTGGGGGGGGGGGAGGGGGGACGGAACCCCGCTGTCGGACTCTTAAAGATGTTCTTAAAGATGGGGCGGGGGGGGGCAGGAATGAAATCAGGGTAAAGCTTTGCTGCCGCGTTGGGATCGTCGCCGTCCGTGTTTTAATGTGATTTATGCCTGGTTTTCTAAATCCAGCCACTGACTGAATGCTTTAAATATAGCTCCAAAAAACACCCTGAAAATGTGTAGTAAGCACGTTAAAAACGCCGGGCGAAAGGGACATGCAGTACCCCCATGGCGAGGGGGGGCTTACCAGGGAGGGGGGGTCCCAGGAGAAGGCTGGGGATGGGATGGGGTTCCAGTGGGGCCTGCTCCCACTGCTCCCAGACGGTGGGAGCAAAGCCGAGCGATGGTTTGCCATGACCCCCCCCTCCCCCCCCCCCAATCCTGGCAGCTCCCCAAAACGGGGGAAGATACACTAGGGGGATTGGGGGGCCATTAGTTTGCTTTGCCTCCCATGTCTCCAGGCAGGTCCCCCCCCAATCCCAGAGCTTCCCCCCTCCGTTGTCGTAGTTCCCCCCACCCTCCCCGTCCTACCTGCATCCCCTTGGGGGGACAATGCCCGGTGTGGGGCCGGGGGCTTCAAGCTCCGCACTAGGGGCTGGCCCGGAGAGAAATTCGTGTTCAACCTGGCGGGGGGAGAAGAGGAAAAACATAGGAAAAAAGTAGGAAAAAGCATGGGACAAGGGGAAAAAAAAAAGGGGGGGGGGGAAATGCGAGAAAAGGGGGGAAAAAGGAGGGAAAAAAAGGGAAAATAAAGAAAACTACATGAAAAGAACAGAAGGGGAGGTGGAGGGCGAGGACCCGAGCACGCAGGGCGGGCGGGGGTGCCCCCTCCCCGGGGCGGGGGGCGGCCCGGGGGCGGGCGGCACCGTGGGAACCTGCCGGGAGCCCCCGGGACAGGGGGACGGGGGGTGTGTGTGTGTCTGTGCACCGCGGTGCCGAGCAAGCGAGAACACCCCCCCCCCCCCCAATATTTTATATCTTTTTTTCAATAAAACTGGGTATTTTTGGAGAAAGCAGTGTTTGCGGGGAAAAAGCCATGAGAGCGGCCGCCATTCCCCAACTTCCTCGGGACATTGGCGGGGTCCCTTTCCCCGAGCTGGGGGGGGGACACACACACAGCAATGGGGGGAGGGAGGGCGCCTGCAGCGTGGGGAGGGGGAGGGAGACCCCCTTTGCGGGGAAATTACAGGGAAAAAAAGGCGGGGGGGGGTGGGAAGAACAGGACTGTAACGTGGAAAATGGTGGGAAAACGGTGCCCGCCCCCCGGGCAGCCGCAGCATGTCGCCTCGGAGGGCAAAATAATAATAATAATAAAAATGTGTATATATAGATATATTGAGGGGGGGGGGGGGATTTTTTTGGAAGGGGGGGGGTGCGGCTCGGTGTTTTGCAGCAGCGCTGCCCCAGCCCGGAGCTGCTGCTACAAGATGGCTCCCGGCCGCGGGAGGAGGAGGAGGAAGGACCGGAGCTGGGGGGGGGTGGGTGGGAAGGAGGAGGAGGAGGAGGAGGAGAAGGAGGGGGGGGCCCCCTCGTCGTCCTCCCCCCCGCCACGCCCGGGGTTTTTATTAGCATTTTCCTGATTTATGGCATGCCAACCCCCCGTCCCGGGGACAGCGGCGGGGAGGTCCGGGCGTGAAGGCATTAAACATTTATAAAATATGCTTTTAAAGCCACATAAAAGCGATTAAGCCATTAATATCCCCCCCCCCCCCCATTTTGGGGTTTACTAAAGAAGACTGGGAAAAAAAAATAATAAAAAACCCTAGAAGGGGGGGTTTTGAGCCCTCGCCTCTGACGCAGCCGGCTTTTGCTCTTAGATATAAATAAAAACATATATATATATATATTATTATTTTTCCTCGCGTTAAACACAGCGCCTTTCGGAGCGTGAGAGCTTGTCGAGGAACGCGGCGCCGCTTTTCTTAAAACCATTAAAAATAAGCAGAAAAGTGCCGAGGGTGGTGTGTGGGGGGGTGTGTGTGTGTATATGTGTGTACGGGGCTGGGGGGTGGAGGGTCCCGGCCGTCTCTTTTGGGGCAATTTCTCCTGTTTTCTGGCCGCTGCCCCGGCGGGCGCCTCAAAACTCTCCTGCCCGGGGTGGGGATGTTATTATTATTTTAAATTTATACCGGGATTAAATTAGATTTCCCCCCCCCTCCCGTTCGTTATAAAAGCAGATTTTTGGGTTTTTTTAATTAAATAAAGCAGCGGGGCGGTGGATTGGGAGGCTCTGTAGCGGGAGGGGGGGGGATGTGTTGGCAGCAATGGGGTGCCCGCCCCCCCGCCGGGAGCGCTGGGCGCTGCACGGGGCTGGGTGTAGAAAGTAAAAAAAAATTAAAAAAAGGAAAAAAAAAAAAAAGTAAAAGTTGGGCTGGACGGCGGGGAAGAACCCGAGACCGGGCGGGCAGCGATGGAAGGGGCCGTACCCCCCCCCCCCCCCCCCAAGGCGGCTTCTCCCGCCCGTTTCTCGCGCCCAGCTGGGAAAAAAAAAAAAAAAAAAAAAAGGAGTTTTGGTTAAATCAGGAGGGGAGGGAGAAGTATCTCCTCCCCCTTCCTTTTCACCCTATTTTTAAATTTGGGGGGGGGGCGGGGCCCGCAGGGAGAGAAGGAGGCCCTCCCCCCCCCTCCCGGCCCGTGAAAGGCCGCTTTGTCCGCGGAGGGGCCGTGGGAGAGGGCCCGCCGGCACTTCCCCCTCAGCTCGGCCCAGCCCGGGGCAGGGGGGGGGGCCTCACGTCCCCTCAGCCCAGGCCCGACAAAGGGAAGGGGGGGGGCGAGGGGGGGAAAGGCCCTCACGTCCCCTCAGCCCGGGGCGGGCGGACACAAGGATTTAACCCCCACAGATAATAAAGGGAAGGGGGTTCTCCCCCCACAAACACACCTCCGGCAGCTTCTTCGGAGCCGGGGGGGGGGGGGAAACACCCGAGGCCGCTTCCCCCGAGCGGGTCGCGGCGCGGCGGCCGCCAACCGCCGCCGGCTCCGAGCGGGAGAAGGAGGGAGGGCGCGTGGGGAAGGGGGGGAGGTGGGGGGGCCTGGAAACGGCGGCAGGAGCGCCTCACCGCCAGGGGGGGGAGGGCGGGGCGAGCGGCGAGGGGGGAGCCTAGAAACCGCCGCCTGTTTACCCGCGGCTGAGTGACAGCAAGCGCGACCAATGGGGAGGCCGCAGGCGGGCGGGCGGCGCCGAGAACAATGCGTGTTTCATGGCCCCGGCGCCGCCGTTTTTTTTTTTTTTGATTTTTTTTTCCCCTCCCGCGCTCCTTTTTTTTTTTTTTTAATTTTTTTCTTTTTTCCTCCTCTTTTTTTTTTTTTTTTTTCTTTAAGCGCCGCCGAGCCGTGCGCGGGGCCGTCCGCGGGAGGGGTGTGTGTGTGTGTGTGCGTGTGTGTGTGTGTGCGTGTGTGTGTGTGCGGGGAGCGGAGGCGATGCTGCAGCTCGACGGAGCCCCGCCGCTCCATGGCGCGGCCGCCGCCGCGTCCCTCCCGCGCTGAGGAGCGGAGCGGAGCGGAGCGGAGCCGGGCGGCGGGCAGGGCGGCGAGCCGGTACCCCCCGCCCCAGCCCCGCACCGCCATGCCCCGCAACCAGGCGGCCTGACCGCGACGAGGTAGGAACGGGGTTCCCCTGTGTCTGTGTGTGTTCCCCCCTTTTCCCTGGACGGCGCGTCCCCCCTTCCTCCCTCCCCCCCCGGTCGCTTTTTGCCCCTTTTTGCCCCTTTTTAGCCATTTTTAAACTCTTTTTTTAACCGCTTACAAGCCAGGATCCGGCCGCTCCCGCCACGCAGGCAGCACTTAATTTTTTTTTTTTTAAATTTCACCCAAATAATTAAAAAAAAAAAAAGAACAAAAAGCCAAGCGGTGGGATTTTTCTTTTTCTTCTGTATTTCCACCCCCCCCCTCCTTGTTTTTTTGTTTTTAATTTTCTTTTTTATTTCGGTGTCGTTAATCGCGGAGCCGGCGGGGCCGGGGCGGAGCGGAACGGCGGCTCCTGGGGCTCCGGCACCGGGGGGGGAGATAAGGGGGTGTCGGGGTGGGGGGGGGGTGTTGCTGGGTGTGGGGGGGTGTCGGTGGGAGAGAAAAAACCACCTTATTCCCCGCTGTGTTTATTATTTCTCGCTTATCCCGCTGCAAACCCCGACGGGCGGGGGGGGGGGATTCTTTCATCAGGCTGCAAGTAATAGATATATTTATATTTTTTAATGTATGTTTATAAACATATAGATTTTTTTTTTCGCTCTGTCGGGAAATAATAGGTTGGGGATTTTTTTTTTTTTCTTTTTTGGCTTTCCCGAGGAGGAAAAACGCGAGGGGGTGGAAAAAAAAAAAAAAAGGAAAAACCACCCACCCGAGAGCCCTGGGAATGGGGGAAAAGAGGCGAGAAACGGGGCCGGGGCAGCGGTGCCGCCGGCGGCGGGGTACGGCAGCCCCACAGAGGGGGGAGAACAGAAAATTAAAAAAAAAAACAACAAAAAAAACACGATAAGACCCACCAAAATTAGTGTTTTATTATTGTTTTATTTGTTGTTTTTTTTTTAAATTTATTTCTCCCGCGATGCCGCTTTCCCCGCCGCGCTTCGCTTTTGCGGGTGATAAATTTAACACTTTCTCTTAAAAAAAAACCCAAACAAAAAAATCCTATTTTTAAACACTTTAAAATGTATTTTTTTGTTGTTGTTGTTGCCCTTTGCCAAGTTTTCCTTGGATTATTATTTTATTATATTATTTTTCCCTTCTCCCCACACTGCGGGGGTGGTTTTTTTGGGGGGGGTGTGTGTGTGATTTTTTTTTTTTTAAAATTCAGGGAGGGTGTGTATTTTTTTTTTTCTGAGGGGGGGTGTCAGGGCAGAGTGGCTCACCCGTGCCCCCCCCCCGGCCCCCCCCCCCCCCCCCCCTTCTCTCTTGCAGGCAGCGCCGAGACCGCCGCGCCGGGGCTGGCTCCCTGCACCGCGCCATGGGACGTTTGGACGCCTTATTTTTGAAAACCATCTGATTTTTTGTGGGGGAGAAGAAGGAGGAGGAGGAGAAGGAGGAGGAGGAGGAGGAGGGGGGGTGGGGGGCGGGAGGGGGGGGGTGGGGGGTGAAGGCGGTGGCGGGCACCGACAAGCGATCCGGGAGACTCCTGGAAGCCGGCGAGCGGATGATGGATGGCCGAGATTTCGGGCCCCCCCGCTCGGTGCACGGCCCCCCTCCGCTGCTCTCCGGGTTGGCCATGGAGAGCCACCGCCTGGGAGCCACCGGGCGACTGGCCCCCGCCGCCGCCGGTCCCATGGCCGCCGGGCTCCCCGCCGCCCTCCAGCCCGGCAAGTTCCTCGCATCGGGCATCAGCCTCCACTCCCACCCGGGTAAGGCTCCGCGGAGACCCCCCCCCCCCAACCCCCCCGTACCCCCTTTCCCTTCCCTGCAGACCCCGGGAGCCGACAGGGCTTTAAGCGGGAAAAAAAAAAAATTAATATAATTAATATATTTTTTTTAATGTTATGTGTGCGGCTGCAAGCTTTTTCGCCTGTTTTCCGCAAGGGTTTTCTGCTTATCCTGGTTTTGATTCGGGGAAAAAAAAAAAAAGGGGTGGTGGGGAATAAAATAGGGGGATGATGAAAAAAAAAAAATAATAGGGGAATGGGGGGAAAAAAATAATAGGGGAATGGAGGGGGGAAAAAATAGAGGAATGAGGGAAAAAATAATAGGGGAATGGAGGAGCAAAAATAAAAAAATAAATAGGGGAATGGAAGAGAAAAAATAATAGGGGAATGGAGGGGGGAAAATAAATAGGGGAATGGGGGAAAAAATAATAGGGAAATAGAGGGAGGAAATAATAGGGGAATGGGGGGAAAAATAATAGGGGAATGGAGGGGGAAAATAAATAGAAGAATGAGGGAAAAAATAATAGGGAATGGAGGGGAAAAAATAAATAGAGGAACGAGGGGAAAAAATAGGGGAATGAGAAAAAAAAATTAGGGAATGAGGAAGAAAATAAGGGGGTGAGGAAAAAAAATAGGAGAGTGAGGGGAAAAAAAAGGAGAAAGAGGGGGAAAAAAAATGGGGGAATGGGGAAAAAATAGAGGAATGGTGGAAGAAAATAAATGGGGAATCGTGGGGGAGGGAATCGCGTTTAGGTGCTAAAAATCCCCCCCCAAGCGATCGGTTTTGTCGGTACCGAGGAAAATCCCCGCCGAGGCGGCTGCGGGTGTTTTGGTGGAATAAATGCGATTTTCGGGAAAGCCGGGAGAGAGGCGGGTCGGGGCGCGGAGGGGAAAGGGTTGCGCTGCCGCGGAGGGTGCTCCGCGGCCGGGCAAAAACCAAGCCCCGGGCTGGGAAAATGGGCAAAAAGGGGCAGTTTTGGCGATTCCCCTCCCTCCGCGGCGGGCGGTGCAGCCCGCGCCCGGGCAGCGCTGTCGGCGGTGCGGGTTTGGGTGCTTTTAGTGTTTTAGTTTTTTTTTTTTTTTCTTTGGTAACTATTATTTTTTAAGCTTGCAAACAAAACTTCCATGCAGGGGCTGTTCCCTTCCTCCCTTCGTTGTAGTTTTTTTTTTTATTACTATTATTATTTTTTATTTTTTTTCCCCTTCTCAATTCTTTCCATCCCGGGCAGTCGCACGGCTGCCTCTCCATTTAAAAAAAAAAATAAAAATCAGACTTTGAAATGTACAATGTTTGTTATTTTTTTTTCCACTGTTGGCTTTTTATTTATTTGTTTAAATTGCTTTGTATTTTTGGAGGGACTTGTATTTTTTCCCCCTTTCCGAGCTCCCTTTCCCAGCGACTCACCGGGCGGGATAACGCGGGCTCTGGACGGTGCTTTGCCTGGCAGCCGCCCCGCTTGCCCTGGGAGGAGGAGAAGGATTTCTGACCGTTTGATTTCCCTCTCTGGCTCTATTATTTTTAATTTTTTTTTTTATTTTTTTTTTTTTCCCCTTTCTTTCCCCTGGGCGTGGAGAGGTGACTCGGAGTTTACTTTAGGCGTTGGGAGGGTGACAGGTTTTGCAATAATAAACCTGCTTTTCTCCCAGCCGCCCGGGCTGAATGACTTTGAAATTTGCAAACCTGATTGCCAACATCTGCAGAGAAGGAAGCAGCCTGAATCGAGGTGGGGGGGGAAAAAAAAAAAAGAAAAGAAAAGATTTATTAGTTTTAGACTAGGTGGCAGTGCCAATTTCCCAGGTGCTGAGAGGAGAGGTGTAAAGCGAAGGGCTGTGAAGCCAAGCACATGGGCAAACACCTTTTTTCCTTCCCTTTTGTCTTTCTTTTTTTTTTCCTTCCCCTCTCTCTTTTTTCTTTTTCTCTTTTTTTTTTTTTTTTTTTTTTTTTCCTTCCCCTCTCTTTTTTTTCTTTTTCCTTCCCCTCTCTCTTTTTTATTTTTATATTTTTTTTTTTTTTTTTTTTTTGTCCTGGGTATTTTCCCTCCTACCCCCCCCTTCCTCCTCCTCCTCCTCTTCCACCTCCTGCTGAAGCAGAACGCAATCTCTGCAAAAATTTGTCTGGACAATCTCAAGCCAAACCAAGTGCGGGTTGTTTCTTTCTTTTTTTTTTTTTTTTTTTGGTGCTTCTTGTTGTTGATTTTTTTTTTTTATTGGGTGTTACTTTTTATTTTTTTTTTTCTTTCCTTTTTTTTTTTTTTTTTTTTCTCTTTTATTTCCCCTCCCAAAGTTTCCTTTTCTGGTGTTTCCCTGAATCCCGGGCAGCCCGGGAGGGAGGCGCGGAGCTCTGGCTGAGCCGAACGGAGTGCGGCTCCTTCCCGCCGCCCGAGAGCTTTCCCGCTGGGACCGACCCTTGGATTTGGGGCCCTTCGGAGGGAATGTGTTTTGTGATCCCTCTTTTTTTTTTTTTTTTTTACCGTATTCTTCACAATTTTATTTTCCTTTTTCTGAAGTCTTCTGAACCCCCCCCTCCCCACCCGCGGTTCCCGCGTGCTCCCTGGGATAAGCTCTCTGAGATGGGCTCTGGTGGCCGTTCCCAACCCCATTCCAAAAAAAAAAAAAAATTACAATTAACAGTCGAAACTTCCATCACACCGCGGCTATAGGATAGGCAGGCATTTATTATTTTTTATTATTTTATTTTATTTTTATCTTAATGGCTTTAACAATATGGTTTGAAATGACGGTTGCTTCCCGCTACGGAGGGGCTCTTTGTAGGTTTGCGTTTCACAGTGATGATGTTGGGATATTTTTTTATTGTTGTGGGGTTGTTTTTTGGGGTTGTTTTTTTGTTGTTGTTGTCGTTGGTTGGTTGTTTGGGGTTATTATTTTTTTTCTCCTCTTTATTTGTTTGGGAGGGGCGGGAAGCAAAGCCCTCCGTGTGCCAAGGGGTTAAGAGAAAGCGGGCAGGAGGCGAAACCTTTAAATAGAGCCAGTTCAAACCCATCTTTAAATACCGCCGGGCTGAAGAAAGAGACTCTTGAATCCGTCTCAGCGTCCTCCTAAAATAAATACGCCCCGGTAAAAATAGCTTGAATTGGCCATATTTGAGGATCCAGTTTTCGCCGGCACCCTCCTCTTGTTTTTCCCGTGGCCGTGACGGCAGAGCCTGGGCTTTGCATGGGCTGTGGCCAGTGGCCCCCGGACTTTTGGCTCTTCCCGGGGAAGGGGGTGGGGGTGGGGGGGTGTTGTTTCTATTCCCTGGTAGCCTTTTAGCCACGGGGACGGGGACAGTAGCCCCTTTGTTGGGAGGGAGGAGAGAGCGGGAGGGGAGCCGTGGATGCGGATGCTCGGCCATCGCCGTGTCCCCGGTCCCCAAGGAGGGTGGGTTGGGGAGGGGGGGGGACCAGGGAGCAGTGGGGGGTGCTCCCCAGGGACCCCGCCGAGGGATGGTGACTGTTTGCAATGGAATTCCATCCCTGGCAGCCACCGAGCTGGCTGGGAAGACCTTGCATAAAAAGAGGCTGCAGTCGATGGAGTGGGGCGGCCGAGCTCGCTCTGCTCCGCAGCCCGCGGCTCAAAATTTGGGGGTGTGGGGAGGTGGGGGTTTGATAGTTTTCTCTCCTTCCCTACCCCACCGTCTCTGGGTCCCGGCGAGCGTCCCGGTCTCGGCTCCATCCCACGGCGGGTGCCTGGTTCTGGGCAGCTTCTGGGGTTTTTGGGGGATTGGGAAAAGCTCCCTCGGACTCGGTCGCGCAGGGATGCTGTGAGGGGATACCATCCCCATACAAAAAAAAAAAAAAAAAAAACTCTCTTGGGTTTAAAGTAGTAATAATAACAATAAAAATCTGCTTTTTGCCATATACTGAGGTATCCTTTCTTGGGTGGGATGTGTAATGGTGGTGGTGGTGGGAGCTGCCTGAACAGATCCCCGTTTGTATAAAAGGATGCCCGGTTTCTCCCATTAAAATATGCTTCCAGTGCCTGGGAAAAGGGATGCGGCCGTGGGAGCGGAGCTGACTTTGTGTTAAATCCAGCCCCAGAGCTGAGGAGAGGGTGGAAGGAGAGCTGAAAAGGGGGAGATTTTGGTTCCCTTGCTTTCCAGCTTCCCCATTAGCATGTGCATTCGAATGCAGGGATTTCAGGCGGATTGGAAACCATCCCTGCTTCCAGGCCTGCTGTGCCCGGGGAGAAGTTTTCCAGGCAGCTGGGCCAGGTAGGAGTGGAGAGAGAGAGAGAAAAAAAAAAAAAAAAAAGAAAATATCCTCCCCCACCCCCCCAGGACAGCTTTGCTGTGCCAGCAAAATCCCACTGTAGCCATCCTTATAATGGCAAAATTGTGCTTCTGCTGAGCCAGCAGATTTTGCAGAGGAGGCTTTGCCGCCGGCCGTGCCAGCAGGAGCACGAGTTTGCTCATCCGAGTGGGATCCAGGCTAAAAATCCCTTGGCTTAGGGGGGGGTCAGTGGGGGGGACACACACCGGGATGGCACCCGTGGACCCGTTCTCCTCCCCGTAGCCAGGCTGGGGAAGATGGAGCTCCCGGACCAGCCCTGGGATTTTGGCTGCGGTTCCGGGCGGCTCTTTTCGGTCACGTTTCGATGCTGGGAGGAAAATACCATCGGTGTTTAATGGCCCTTGAAATCGCGGTTCCCCCTCCCTGCCCGCCCAGGGGGTGGTGCGAGGGGGGGCTGAACTGGGGGGGGGGAGATATTCATTGGGGCAGGGGCTGCGGGAGGAATGTGGACCGGCCAGAGACCCGCCTGGGGAGATGTTTCTCCTCCCTTGGGGCCCTGGTGAAATCTTAGATGCTTTTTGATCCGTGTTTTCGGGCAGAGCAGATGGAGTGCGTGTCCTGGCTGGGCTGGGGGGGGGGGGGGGGGTGGTGTGATGCTGGTCTGCGCGGGGCAGGGATGTCGTGCCTGGACCCCTCCCACGATCCCCTTTAAACCCTGTGTCCCCAAGGTTGGAGGAAGCCCTCGGCCATTAAGTGGTGTCCCTGCAGCTCCAGGGGCTTCTATGGTCTTGGGGGTTTCCCACCGTGCTCTCCTGGCATGCTGGGGACTCCTCTCCTTGATGTCTTAGGGTATATGGGGTGGCATCTCCATCCTTCAGGAGGGGTGGGAAGGACTGTCCTCCCTGTCCTTGGCTTCCCAGTTGAAGCTCCCATCCCGAGTGGTGGTAGCTGGTGGTGGGAGGCTGGCCCTCAGACCACAGATGAGACCCCAAGGGCCAACGTGGCGATGTAAACTCGCTCGGAGCAAGGTCCTGCAGGATCCTCCTCCGTGTTGGGGTTTTTTAACACCTTCCCCAGGGGAACAGGGAGGGAGCCTGGTCCTGCCCCCGGTGCCGGCAGCCCTTCTCCCACCCCCGGTGAGCCATTTGTCCCCCCACCCAGCACCGCGTCTCCTCGCTGGGGTTGCACAATCCCTCTGATCCCGGCCAGGGAAAATGGGATGTACCGGTTGCCAGAAACCCTACCCGGGTGGGGGGGGTGGCACCGGGCAGGTCCCCGGTGTTGGGCACGGGGCTCCCGCTCTTTCCCGGCGCGGCAGCTGTTGGAGGAATGGAAATGGCCGGGAATTAATCTCACTGCCGACGCGGTTAGGAGCGCAGGGCGTCCGTCGGGGAAATTCTAGATCTCCTCCTTCCTAGGATAACCCAGGGGTAAGGCTGGAATGAGTTTATAATTACATAGTAAACAACCCCCCCAGCACCCCATCTCGTCCTCTCGCCGTCTCCCGCTGAATATGGAAGGGAACATTGCGAAGGGCAATTAAGCCTCCTCGTTAGGGCAGCCTTCCAGGTGAAGCGCCTTGCGGGCTGACACCGGCGGGGAGGCTGCGGGGTCCCCTCCCGGAGCTGGGGTTCAGCACCCGGCGAGTGGGGACAAAGGCTCCCCGTGTCTTCCCAGCCCTTACTGGAACCCGTCTCCGGTTAGAGCTGGGGGGGGGGTTGTGGGGGGGTGGTGGTGGTGATGGGGGGGGTGCGCGGTGGAAGCGGGGCCAATCCCGGCGTGTGCCGACACGAAAAAAAGCTGCTGCCTTTTGCCGGGGCGAGGAGATGTCGGGTCTGGGTTTAGGGAACGCCGTCACCCGGCATCGCTTGCTGGGGATAAGGGTGTGCTTTGTTCTGCCCAAACCCACCCCAAAACGGTCGGTTTTAGGAATGGGGTGGGGGAGACCAGGGCAGCCCCCCACCCCCCGCCGGCTGCAGGGCGAGGGAGCAGCTCCGTCTCCGGCTGCCGCAGCCCCTCGCTGGGGATGCTCCTGAAAAAGCAGAAGTTTGGGAAGGGGAGTGCTTTGGTGGGGTTCTGCCCTGTCCATGAGGATTTGGGGGGGTGGTGGTGGGGGCCTGGTGTTCCTTCTCCCCATATTTCCTCCCAGCCTGGCATTTCTGGGATGGCATCACCCCCACCCCCCGACCCCCTGACTGGGGGGGAAAAAAAAATGCTGTTATCTGCTATTTATTCCATTTTGCTTCTCGTTCTCTTCCCACACCGAGAGAATGGAGACCGCGGGAGCCCTTTGCACCCCTAGGGGCTGGTTTGGGGGGTGGGGGGGGACACGACTGGGCAGTGGGAGCCCTGCCGTACGGCAATGCGGTGACGGTGACAGTCGGGTTCCCTCCCCACCCCGCCAGGATCAGCTGTTGGAGCACAATATGCTCCGGTTGTTTCCTCTCCAGCTGTTGCCGCTTGAGGGTTCTGGGGAAGCAAAAAGGTGGCGGCGAGTTTGGTCTCTAAATCAGGGAGGTGATGGGCAGAAAGAATGATGTTGATGTATCTGAGGCTGGTGGGTTTTTTTTTGGTTTGTTTGGTTTTTTTTTTTGTTTAAATCCAGCGAGACTTCTTGAAATAGCGGCGAAAGGATCGTAGTGACCTTGGGAGTAAATTTTATTGCCGGCGAAGCAGTGGCCAAAGAGCCATTTTGAAGGAGCGGGATGCGGGCAGGCAAGATGAACATGGTGGGAGCAAGGGAAGGGAGCGAAGCTGTTTCTCCCCGTTTGGGAGAAAAACGGGCCTTTTTAGGGGGAAATCCAGAATTTTTAAGGCACTCGGCCCCGTCTCTCTGGATCTGTCTCCCCGGCAGCTTCTGCAAAGGTTGCTCATCTGCTGCCATCCGTCTTACCCTGCCGCGGTATGGAGATCCCTTTTTACGTTTATGGTTATATAGAATATTGCCCCCGCTTCCCTTTCTGCCCCCCGCCTCCCCGTCCCCTTCTCAGCCAAACTCCCCCTGGCTTGAAGATGCATTTTAACGCAGTTGGTTTAATTGCTTTTAATAAAATTAATAATAGAATGATAATTGGAGTGCTTGGGAGGAAGGGGTTTTGGAGGGATGCAGCTCTCTGCAGTGCCGGTAGCGGGGGGGGATGTGTGTGTATGTGTGGGGGGGTGAGAATGAAATAGCCCCCGTGTTGTCGCCGCGTGGAGTGTGTGATTTGGGTGGTTTATGTCCTGGTTGGCCCCCATGCCGTGTCACACAGGAGCCGAGTGGATGATATCCATAAAGGTATCGGGCAAGGGGGTGAAGCTGGGCACAAAGCATCTTCCCTGGGGTGCTGGGGGGAGCCCAGTGCACCTTTCCCCGGCTCCCGGTGTGCCCGCTGCGCCGTTCCCCTTCCCAATCCCGGCGCCGCAGCCGGGCTTTCTCCCTAATGAGATTAGCCACACAAAGGGGTGATTCTTCTGCCGCCTTTAATGGGTGCGCTGGGGGGTGTCGGAAATTCCTGCTTCCATCGGATGAGCCCCCTCTGGGATGGTTTTGCAGACAGATCTCCCTTTCCTCGGGTTGATGGGGGCTGACGTTTTCCTACTGGCACAAGCATTTTTTGGGTTCTTCCCTCCTTCCTGGCCCCAGCCAGGGTGAATTTTATCTTCTTTCCTGCTGCCAATCCTGCTATCTGCCCAGGGCCCTTCCATCTTGGGGAGGACACGGAAAGCTCGGGGGCCTTCCCCGGCCGGGCTGAACGCCGCCGGGAGGAAGGAGAGATGCCCGAGAAGTCCCTCTTGAACCGTTCTTGCCGGTGCTCCTCGGTCTCCCCAGCTGAGATGTGCGGACATCGGCGTGTGTCCGTACCGACGTGCGTAGGGCACCGTCCATCTGGCGATGCACCGGAGGGAGGGAGGGGGCTGGCTGTCCCTGCTGGGTGGCATTGGGGCCAGGGTGGCAATTTGTCAAGAGCCCAAGGGCCATGCTTCAGTCTGAATACGGGTTTGTGTAATTCATCAGGAATGAAACCGGGCCACCCTAATATTTGCCTCTGTTTTCTCTCCCATTACTGGTGGCGGGGAGGTGGGTGGTGGTGGTGGTGGTGGCCATTTGCTGGCCATGGGGACCCCTTCCTTTCATGGTTCAGTGCTTTTTTTTGGGGGGGGAAGGTGGCGCGGACTGATGTTGAGGAGGATGTGGAAGGAAAAAGGGTCGGTGGGAGAGGCTGGGCACAGGCTGAGCTTTTGAGCCTGGTTTCCTAAGGAAAAGAGGCTTGTGGGGATGTGTGGAGCTCGTTCTTCCACCCTGTCATGTCTCTCCTGGGGTGGTTTTGGTCCCTGGGGATGCCGTGGAGGTCAGTGGTGGGCTCTGGGAGGGGGATACGTACCCCCAGTGGCACATGGAGCAGTACAGATGGGCACCTCCAGCATCACCACACACTTGCCCTGTCCTGGCCGAGCAGGAGATGTGAAGCCGGAGCTGGTCGGACTCGGTTGGGTCATCCGTGATGTCCTCGCTCCATCCTTGGGGTGTCTCTTGGGGCCGGTCCCCTCTCGCTGCCTGGTCCCCCATGGGGTGTGTTGGTCGCTGCGGGGGCAGGCGTTGGTGGTGTGGTGTTCCACCTCCAAGCGGGGTGTTGTACCCGCGCCTCCGTGTCCCCTTGCCCTGCCACCTCCCCGTTGCGAGGTCTCCCCGAGAGGCGCTGAGCCACGGCGGCCGCTCTGCAAACAAAAACCAAGGAGGTTTAAAATAAGCAGCGGCGGCGGAGCCCACGTCGCCCAGGGCTTGGAGTCATCTCAGCTCCTGTTGACCGTGCCTGGCAGGAGCCCGGGAGGCCAAACAAACCCGCCTCCAGCTGCCACCTCCCCGCCAGATGTTGGTGGTGGGGTGGCCGGTTGGGTTTTGGTGGTGGCCCTCCCGGCAAAGCGGCTTGATGCCACCACCCACCCTCTCCGGTGAAACCCTGGTGAGACCCGTGGTTTGGGGCAGCGCCCAGCTTGGGGACCTGCAGTCGGGCCACCTGATTTCTGAAAGAAGGGGCGAGATGGGCAACCCCAGGCTGGCACCGTGTGGGCTTGGGTTGGGAGAATAATGGGGTGCCGAGGGTCCTTCCAGCTCGCCCGGTCATGGGCATGGTGGGGATGGTCCTCACCATGCTGGAGAGGAGAACACGCAGGGACAAACCTGGGGTTGGGGGGGGTGATCCCATGGTGACCCACCACCCCAGGCAGAGGGGAGGCAACCAGGGCAGTGGGTGGCCACGGGAAGCCGAGGGGAGGAGAGGGTGGGTGGCATTTACCTTTTGATGGGTGCCTTGGCGTGCTGTCCATCTGTCCGTCTGCAGGGCTGGCTGCTGCCCAGCGCCGGGCGCTGTGTAATTCCTCAATGGGAGGGCAGGGACATAATGCTGCACGGTCCCTTTTAACCTGCTGGTGACCTGGTCTGAAGTCACCGTGGCTGAAAATAGAGCGTGTGTGTGTGTGTGTGTTCCCTCCAGGGCTAATGGTGCTGGGAAAGCTGGGATCTCTCTTTGAAGGTTAATTTAATTGCTGCTGGCAGGCACTCGGTGCAGGTGATGTGGGGACCCGGCGGGGGGGGGGGGGGCCCACCCCACACCAACACCCCCCCCCCCCCCAAAAAACGCCTGTAGCTCTCCCAGCTCTGGCAGCGAAGGGTAATGAGTTTTTTTCTAATGAAGGCACGGGACAAGGGTAACGAGGTTTTTTTCTAATGAAGGCACAGGACGGTGGCTCAGTGTCGCTGGGTTAATGGTGAGGGCAGGGCTCAGCCCGGGGCAGGGGAGCATCACAGCTTCTGCACAGATTAAAAATATAAAGAAATTGAAGAAGGAAATAGGGTGTGTTGAATTCCCGTGCTTAGGAAGGAGGTGAAGGACCTGCAGTCAAAGCCTGTGGCCAGGGCCAGCAGCAGAGTCAGCCCTGGGGCTCCTGTGCTGGCCACCAGTGGCTGGAGGGTCTTCACCGTGATGGAAGCGTGGACCAGAGCGAAGACATTTTAATGCTGTCCTAGAAAATCAGGAGAGGAAGGCGAGACTACAGTCTTGCAGCCAGGTTCTGTGGTCCTGGGGATTCTGCTAATCAGTTTGAGAGTTAAAATGAATATTTTTTTCATTTCTGGACAGCATCTTAGTAAAAGTGGGTCTGAAGAGCCACCCCCTTGCTGTTTGAGGAGAGCTGTGTGGTTGTGTAGCGAGCGCCTGGAGGTTCTGGTGGACCCCCGTTGGGGTGTGAGGTTTAATTACGCCAGCGGAAAGGAGGAGACATCCAGTGTGGTGGGGGATTTTGGGCTGGGGACGCGGAGGAGAAGCTCCTGCTGTATCAGCCAGCAGTGACCCAGGAGAGCTGACAGGGTTTGGGTGTTGGTGCATCAGGATTAACGTGGGACCGGGTCGGTGCTTCTCAGACACCCTGTTTCAGGCTGTGGGGACCTGCTGAGCATCATGGCAAGGGGCCCAGCGGGATGGTTTCCATCCTGGTCCCTCCACTGGGAGGAAAATCCACCTTCCTTCTGCCAGAGGGATCTGTGTCCCCACCTGGGTGGCTTCCCCATGCAGTCACTGTGCCTGGCTGTGCCTGCGGGGAGCTGGTGGGCGACCTCATGGGACATCTTTGGGGCATCCCATCGGTGTCCTTCTCCTGCTGCCCCAAGCCCTGAAGCACTGGGATACCTTGGCTTGCATTTGCTTTGTTGCACGGTGGAAGGTCTCCAGTATCTGAAGGGAGCCTCCAGGAGAGCCGGAGAGGGACTCTTTGTCAGGGAGTGTAGTGCCAGGACAAGGGGCAATGGGTTTAAATTGGAAGAGGGGAGATTTAGATTAGATATTAGGAAGAAATTCTTTGCTGTGAGGGTGGTGAGACACTG
>JAOQGH010000069.1:4027490-4073540 GCA_025769975.1 Gallinago jamesoni | reverse complement strand
CCCCCCCCCCCCCCCCCCCCCCCCCCCCCCCCCCCCCCCCCCCCCCCCCCCCGGCGGGGAGGAGGCCCCAGTGTCCAGGATATAATCCAGACCGTTGGCAGCTGGGCCTTGGGGATGTATCAGGCTCAGGGTGGTGGCAGGAGGTTTTCCTCCTCTGTTTTGCCTGCCTTGGGGATCAGATGCTGGTTTTGGGTACCTGAAGCTGCGCGTTGCGTGGAGGATGCTCGTTTGTGTTCCCCAAAGCCCGTACCTGGTGCTGGGCTGGGACAGGCTGTTTTGGCAAGAGGGTTTTATTCCTGCTGGGGAAGCACATTGGAGAGTGCCCTCACCCAGGGGTGATGTACGCGTGACAAAACACGTTCGGGCGGGTGGTTCGGCTGTTTTTCCTGCAGATCTCATGCTCTGCTCAGAGAGAAGCACCTTCCATGTGCAGCCCCACCATGCTGCAAAGTGAGAGCCCCGCCGAGGTGCAGGGGGCGAGCTGGGGGTGGGGGAACCAAAAATGGGGACCCCACCACGGGCTGTGTGTGTTGTCACACGTGTCCCCCGCAGCCGCCGCTCCTGGCGTGCGAGGGACCGACAGCCACAACAGTCTGTGCTCCCGCGGGGCTGGTTCCAAGGCTGCTTGGGCTGAAACATGTTCCCCTCTTCTGTTTCCCGTTTTTCTGCAGGCTTTTCCCATCTGCCTAATAGCCTCTACCCATCATACATTCCCCTGAGCCACCTCGAGCCCCCCAGTGCCGGCAGTCCTCTCCTGGCCCAGCTGGGCCAGCACAGCCTCTTCGAGTCGCAGAAAGGTGAGTCTGGGTCCTCGGTCACCCCTTGGATCCTCGCCCTGTCCTTGGGGCTTGCTTGGATACTGGGATGTTGAGGGTGAAGAGCAGGAGCCTCTTGGGCTTATCGTGCAGGGATGTTTTCCTGGTCTTAGGAGTGCCAAGATGTGGCTGTGGTGTAGGCACCTGGCAAGGTCCCTCCGTGAAGCCTCCACGAGCTGCTGCATCTCATGGCTCAGCATTTATCTGAGACAGGGTTGTCCTGCATCTGCCACCTGGGCCATGAGGAGGTACCTGCCAGGTCTCCTCTTCCCTGGTTCCTTCCTGGCCATGTGTGAGGTTCTCAAAACCTGTTCCCTCCTGGTTTGCCACCTCTCGCCTGTCCCTGCGTAGGACTGAAGGGGTTGGAGGCCCTTGGTAATCTCGTTTGCTCTTGCTCTGCAGATGGGTTCTACCTGTCCAGCCACGCGGGCCAGTCCCCTTTGCACCCGCAGCCTCCCCTCTCGAGGACGGCGGGCAACCACACGTCGAGCACTTTGCTCCGGGAGAAGGACCTTGGGCAACTGCACAAGAGCTCGAAAGAAGGCCTGAAAGACCCCGGTGGGAAGGAGCGGGCATGCCGCAGCGATCTCTCCCTGCCCTTCGCCAAGAAGGAGGGCAAGCCAAAGGAGGAGCCCCGGCCCCGCAGCGTGGTAGACCTCACGCAGGACACCAAGCCCGACAGCGACCGGAAAGTGAGCGTGGTGGAGAAGGCGGTGAAGGTCGGCGAGCGTCTCTCACCCTTCCTGGCCGAGCACATGCCAAATCGGGGTGTGGGCGGTGGGGAACCCAAGTCCAAGAACCCGCTGCAGAGCTCTTCCCTCAGCAACTGCAACGGCGGCGGGGACCCCATGCTGAAGGTCCTGGGTGCCGAGCAGGATCGCTGTGCCAAGGACCCTGCTCGGCACGACGAGAACATGAGGCCTTCCGCGCATGCCCACGCCGAGCGGCTGAAGCGGGGGGAGCCCCTCCTGCCCTCCGTGGGTGCTTTGCACGTCTCCTGCAGCTGCCCGTCCCCACACCCCTCGCAGCCGGGGAAGATGACGCCGGCCGCCACATTCCCTCCGCAGCCCGTCCATTCCAGCATGTACACCATCTTCCCGCCGGCCAAGGAGCTGGGGAGGGAGCACAAAGTCATCGCCCCCACCTTCGTGCCTTCGGTCGAAGCCTACGACGAGAGGAGCGGGCCCATCCAGATCGCCTCGCAGGCCCGCGACGCCAAGGCGAAGGACAAGGACCTGGGCAAGGTGGGGGTCCTGCAGTCGCCCACGGAGCGGTGCCTCGCCGACGCCTCTCGCACGCTTTTGTCCCAGGACTTTTCTTGCCACAGCGATGCCAAAAGGATGGAGGTCCTGCGGGAAAAGGGCTCGGTGATCAGGGCGAACTCCATGGCGCTGAAGAGACAGGTCACTTCGGAGCCCTTCCTCAACCGGCCGGGGCTGGGCTCTCCGGAGAGCAGGGAGTTCCTGGCCTCCAAGGACTTGCTGAAGCCAAGTCCGGAGGCAGAGCATCGCTCCTGCGAGCGGGACCGCTTCCAGCGATCCAGCTCCAAAGAAGCGGCGAAGGTCTATGGCACTTTGGACTCCTCCCGGCAGCATCTGGACCACGGTCAGCTGAAACCACCCGAGCAGAAGTGGAAGCCCTTTGAGATGGGCAACTTTGCCACCACGCAGATGGCGGTGCTGGCCGCGCAGCACAACCACGTCACCCGGGCAGAGGAGGAAGCCAAGAAGGTCTACCTTGACCCCAGCGGCTTGCCACGGTCCTCGGTGGTGGGCTCACGGGGAGCTGCGGATGTCCTCCACCCTGCCTCCCATGGAGAAGGGTCGGCCATGCAGAGCCTCATCAAGTACAGCGGCAGCTTTGCCAAGGAGACCGCGTCCCGGCAGAGCTGTGGCAAGAAGAGCCCTTTTGGTGGCTTGGGCAACATGAAGTTGGACTCTTCGCAGCTGGGCGCCTCCAAGGTGCAGCAGCTGCTGTCGCAGCAGCCAGCGAAGCAGCTGAAGAGGGACCCTGAGAGACCCGAGAGTGCCAAATCCTTTGGCCGCGAGAGCATCGGCTCCCAGGGAGAGGTGGAGGTGAGGCACTTGCCCGTCGGCATCGCCGTGGCCGTGGCCCGGCAGAAGGACAACAGCAGCAGCAGCAGCAGCAAACTGGGGCCCAGTTTGGCGGACCGGGATCGCTCGCTGTCTCTCAGCAGCATCAAAGGTAGGTTCCCCAGACCCATCTCAAGATCTGTTCCCTGGGGAGGAGCAGCCCCAGGCTGCGTGGCATGAGCTGAGTTTGGCATCCTCAGCTCCTTTTGCCTCCCTTTGCCTTCCCTGCCAAGGGCACGGTGTAAAAACCACAGCGGGAGGGGAGTCTCCCTTTCCCTCTTCCATCCCCTCTGTCCCCCTCCGAGGACAACCCCTCTCCACGTGTTTGATCCCCGTTAGCAAAGGGAGTGATGGAAGAAACCCCTTAATCCACCTTTGTGCTGGTGATTTAACCTCAGGGTGTTGGTTTAAGCCACGGGGCTGGCAGGAGGGGGGGTGTT
Source organism: Gallinago jamesoni (assembly GCA_025769975.1). Taxonomy (NCBI): domain Eukaryota; kingdom Metazoa; phylum Chordata; class Aves; order Charadriiformes; family Scolopacidae; genus Gallinago; species Gallinago jamesoni. The sequence continues at coordinate 4,070,192 of JAOQGH010000069.1, read as the reverse complement.
TCTGGTGAGCTTTTTGGTGCCCCCCTTGGCTGGTGGAGCGAGATAAGGCTGGGGGCTGCCCAGGATGGGGAGAGCTCGGCTCCGGCACGCTAAGGAGTGATGCCAAAGCAAACGACGGGCAAGCAAGGGTTGGCTTTCCATTTTTAGCCTTCCCTTTTCCCATTTTTTTTTTCCCTTTGCCTCCCTCTCCCCCTGCCTCGGGGGTTCCTCCCCGTCGGCAGCCCCTCTCCCCGTTCCCATCGCCCTCCCCTCGCTGAGCGAGGACCTCGTGGGGCAGCACAGGGAGCTGTTTGTTCAGCCGTTCAGTCATCCCAGACCCTCCCAGCTTGCGTTAAATGTAATTTACTGAGCCGAACTAAAAGGCTGCAAACAAGGGTTGGATTCTGGCAGGCCTCCGGGCTCGTTGCTAAGTGATGCAGTTGGCTTTCAGACAGAAAACAAGACCGCTTTTCTCCTCCTCTTCGCCCCCCAAATGCCGCCCCCGCTTTGTGTGCCAGGAGATATTCGTCTAATAACATTAGCTTGCTTGCGCTGAGTGGACGGTGCTTGAATGTTTAGACCTTTTAAGAAGGGAGAAAGCAGGCTTTAGTTGGCTAATCTGTAGTATTTGGCAAGGAAAATGCAAGTATTTAGTGCTGGGCATTGGTTGCCAAGGAAACGGACCTAAGCCTTTTCCTCTGTGCATAACTGATTGAATTTTTCTATGCGGTCCGTGCGTCATGTTCATATATAGAGACAAAATGATCATTCACTGTCCGGACAATCATCGGTTTGTACAGAAAAGGGACGTCCTGTCGGCGGGGGGAGTGGGGTGGGAGGGGGGGGCAAGGGAAGGGAAGGGGGCTAGGCGGGAATTAGAGGCATAAGAAAATGTGTGTGTGTGTGTTTGGATGGGGGATGAGAAAAAGATGATAAGCCCATCTATAAATAACGGAGCGTGAGTGATGTAGATGGGAGAGGGAGGAGAGGAGGTAAAATAACAAAATAATACGTTTCTAATAAAAGGCTGGGGGAGAAGTAGGGGGGAGAGATCAGTTCACCTTGTGCCAAGGAGGGGGAGGGAGGCTGCAAGTTAAGCAAGGGCTTGTTCTGTATTGCTGGCACCAAAGAGCATCGATTGGGGAAAATAAATAGGAAAAGGGGCTCCAAGGGGAGAAAACCCGGGTGGAAGGGGATTTGTGTGCTGCTGGGGATGCTGGTGGAGAGGCAGGGAGGGATGCTGGGGCTCCGGAGGGATTTGCAAGCCCTGGTGCCTTGTGCCCTGGAGGGTGGGTAGTAAAACTGAGCAACGGAGGCAGCAAAGGGCATCATTCAGCCGGTCGAGGAGGAGCTGGTTGGGGACAGCCACTGCACGCGGTGTCCTGGCAGGTTGCAAAGGAAATGTGGTGACCCTGGCAAGTCCTTCGGGAGGGAGAGGCATGTGCCAGGTTATAAAGCATCTTTGCTTTAAGCCTGAAACCCGTGGAAGGAGCCTTGGGGAGAAGAGCCAGGAGAGATGTTGTCTCGTTCCTGGATTCCTTCTGACAGTAAAAGCTGAGGGAATTGGAGACTTGACAGCAAAAAAAAAAAAAAAAAACCACACAACCCACGGGCTGTCCAGGTTTGTGGGAATACACAGCGGAGCCCTCCTTGAAAAGACTGCCTGTCAGCAGAATAGACTTGATGTTCCGAGATGCTTTCCCCGTGTGCCAAACCTTATCCAGGTGGGAGAGCGAGGACCCTGAAAAGGGCTGCGTGGGGAGACGGGGTGCAGCCGTGCGAGGCCGTGCTGCACCGCTGAGCCCTGTGGGGAGCAGAGCATCCCCCGGGCAAGGGGACGTGCTGGCAGGGAGCACCAAGAGCTTAGGGGGGGGAAAAAACACCTTCCAGCCCCATGAGACTGGCTGGCAGCTCGCTGCAAGCCGTGCTGGGGTTTAGAAGCAGGAGAGGGGCAGAGAGTGGAGAGGGGCAATGGGGAATTGTGGAAAAAGTGCAAGAAAGAAGCTAAGGGGAAAAAAAAAAAAAATCAAACGGAGAAGCAGGCCTAAAATCAGGTAGCTGGGGTGAAGACCTTGGATAAAATAAGGGAAGGGTGGCCCCATTAGCTGGTCCTGGCCGGGCCAGCGAGGATCTGCTGTTTGCTCCTGTGAAGGTGCTTCCTAACCGTGGCTGTTCAGACGCGGCTGTTCCCGTGCCAGGCTCTGTTTGCAAGAGCTGATCTGATTCTGGACGAGCTGTTTCTCAAGGCAAACATCCAGCGCCGCCCCCCCCCCCCCCCCCCCCCCCCTGCTTTTTTGGACTATTGCCCTCGTTTGCCATATGTGCCCCTGCCTCGCCAGCCCCTCTCTTGTTGCATGGCTTGGGGCGGGGAGGGGGGGGGATGCTGATTCCCACTAAGGGGTTGAATTGCAGAGCAGAGGACACCGGTTTTGTGAGGGTCTGTAGTGTTGGTTCTGCCTCTTGCAGAAGAACAGGGATCTGAAGCATATTTAGTGCTCCCAGGCTGGTTTACAAGAGCAGAAAGTGCTCCAGAAGGTGCAGAGATAAATTCCACACACCCCCACCCCCCACCTTGAGGTGTGCTAAGCAGGACTGTGTGGTTTGATGCGGGGGTTTAGCTGGACCTCGTCTCCTTCTGAGGTGGGAAATCTGCTACTGTCCTTCAGCAAAAATGATCTCGTTGGTCCTGTTGCTCCCAGGCTGGTGGCTGTCCTGTCCTGGGAGACTGGCCTGACCTGGTGAGTGGGTCCCGTGATGGCTTGGAGACATGAACCTCAAACCACGTGCGACTTGGGAGCCACCTTAGAGATAATATCTTGATAAAGACAGCCTTGCCCGGTCCTTTAAGGCTTGAACCTGATACAGTCTTGGGGACAGTGGCATTTGGGCGTGCTGGCTCCCAGGATACTGCCTCTCCGTGCCCAGAGGAGAGGGTAGAGCTTTCCCCGGGCCATTTCTCATGTCTGATGGTGCTGGGTTGTCTCTTAGGGCATGGACGCTCAGAAGATGACTGTGGGGATGAGAGGAGCCGCCACCGGGACAGCCACCTCCTGGCAGGGCGCTTGGAGCGGGATCAGGAGAAGCTGCTCAGGTGAGGGTGGGAGAAGGATGGGATCTCTTGCTGCAGTGCCACAAGCCATGCCTAGGGACAGCCTGTCCAGAGAGCGGATGGGGTTGCATCCATCCTGGTGGAGCTGCTGAGTTGGGTACCATGGGGTTATAGGCATATCCTGAATCTGCAGCAGAGCAATCCTAACAGACTGCTGCAAATCCATGCCTGCTCCAAAGGGATGGAGAAATGGGATGTTTTATTCCCAGTGTGATGTTAACTGTCTCCATCACAGCTCTCCTGGAGTGTCTGACCCTGGTTTGCAAACACACTCAGCAGGCTGGTCCCTACCCCCCGGCTCCTCCAGCCGTGCAGAAACCTGCGATACTCACACCCAGTCTCTCTCTCTTTCTTGCCTCCCCCGTCACCAGAGAAAGCAAAGAACTGGCAGATTTTGCCCGGATACACCCTTCCAGCTGTGCCACGAATGGTTTGAACTCCAACCTCATGGTGACGGGAGGCCCAGCCTTGACGGGCTCCGGGCGCTGGTCTGCAGACCCGGCTTCGCACTTGGCGGCCCACCCCTGGCTCCCCAGGACGGGGAGCCCCTCCATGTGGCTGGCCGGCCATCCCTACGGTGAGTGCCCTGGGAGGGAGCGATGTGTCCGTGGGGTGTTCACAGGGATGCAGCCCAGGGAGAGGTGTTGCTGAGCGCCCAGTGAGGCTGCTGTCTGATCCCAAGGTAAAGGGGAGGAGGTATTTGCGAGCAGTCAAATGGTAGGTGGCTTCTCGCGTGGGTAGGAGCTGCCTGTAGCCTTTGAGTTGTGACCGTGGTGTTTCTTCTTCCAGGACTTGGTCACCCTTCCCTGCACCAAGGCATGACTCCAGGCTTCCCCCCTGCCATGGGGGGAGCTCTCCCTTCCGCCTACCAGTTTGCCAGAGACCCGCAATCGGGGCAGCTTGTTGTCATCCCCAGCGAGCACTTGCCACACTTCGGTAAGGATGCGAGTGTGTCCCTGAGGACCATGCTGTGACAGCTGTGGAGGGAACAGGCTTTGGAGGGGGCTGGATAGGAGCAGCAGCCACATCTCTAGAGTGGGTGTGAGATAACCTCTTGTTATAGAATAGAATCATAGATTCATAGAATCGTTTGAGTTAGAAGGGACCTTAAAGATCATGGAGTTCCAACCCCCCTGCCCTGGGCTGGGACACCTCCCACTAGAGTAGGTTGTTTAAAGCCCCATCCAGCCTGGCCTTGAACACCTCCAGGGATGGGGCAGCCACGACTTCCCTGGGCAACCCGTTCCAGTTCCTCACCACCCTCACTGTAAAGAATTTCTTTCTTTATATTTGCTTTGGAGGTTGAAATACGTTATCTTCAGCAGTGGCTCCTCATCCCCTGCAGGACCTTGTAGCCTTTGGGTCTTTTCTTAGAGAAACTACTTTTGGGCTCAGCCAGGATCAGTCAAACCATGAGTGCCTCAAGAGCAAAGCAAGTCAGATGGCCCCAGGACCTGTGGGGTGGTGGGAGTGGGGCTGCTGAGGGGAAGACAACACCCTTTCTCCTCTGCATTTCTGGTTGTCTGATGTTCGTCATGCCCCACACCCTGGGGTTGGGGTAGAGACATTTCCCCTGAGCAATCCCAAATCCTTTGGGCATCCCCATCCTCCTGCTTCCCTGACTGCATCTCCGCTCACTCCCCAGCGGAGCTGATGGACCGAGCACCCCCACTGTGGCCTGCCATGTACCCCCCGACCAGGAGCTCCCTCCAGCACGCCCACCAGCTCCAGCTCCTCTCCCATCAGCAGCTGCTGCGGCAGCACGAGCTGTACATCCTGCAGCAGCAAGCGGCCCACGCCATGGAGCTACAGAGGAGCGCCCAGCTCGTGGTAGGTTTTCAGGAGCTTCTTGCTTGGCCATGAATCGAACCTGAAGTTGGGGTGTCTGGTGGGGGGAAAGCAGCTGTGCCAGTGTTACTGCAAGTGTGTCCCAAGGGTATGGATGCATTGAGCGATCCTGGCCCAGTCCTTGGGATATAAGGCATTCGTGTCTTGCACAGTTAGGGTGGGTTTTGGAGGGGTTTGGTGTGGAACTGTTGAGTGGTCCTGTCAGGAGAGCCACCCGGCAGCAGTGTGATATTGATTCTTTCCCCAGGGATGTCTCTGTTGAGTGGTTTCATCCCTGGTCGCCTCCAAACAAACCTTCTGAGCAGCTCAGAGAAGGAGCTCTAGTAGTGGCAGCCGTTACGCTGGGTCCTTGGAGCCAGCTCCCCTTCACCAAATGATTTTGGAAGTCATGAGCTTCCATTTGGGTGTTTCACACCCATTTGATTTTTATAGTGGTCATCCATCTGGTTTTCAGCCTTGAATTTACTTGTGTGCTTGCTAGGCTGGAGACTTAGAAATAGAAATGGTTTGCTTTGGTTGCAAGTGAAAGCTGAGACACCTTTCACGTGACTCCCAGAGCTGGGAATTGGTAAAGAAAGATACTGCAGATCAGTGTCACCCTCCATTAGATTGGTCTTAAAATGGTGTTGCACTGGGGAACGTGTGTTGTGTTCCAGTGCATATTTGATAAGACCATGTTTTTGGCCTTGCTTGGTGGTAGGTCTGTGGTCGGTGGTAGATCTGTGCTCTCCAGGAGCAGGTAGGGATGTCCTGCTGAGTTTTGCTCTCTTCTTGTCGCAGGAGAGGTTGAAGGCGAATGAGCAGCGTGCAGATATGGAAGAGAAGGTGACGAAACGGAGCCTGGACAGTGCCAAATCAGGCCTTTCCTCCTCTGCCCCGGGACTGGTGCACCGAAAACCACCCGTGCTGTCTCCCAGCGCCTCCACGTCCTACAGCAAGGCTGTGAGTCCACCTCCCCTCTCTCCCAGGGCCTCACCCGTGTCTGTGCTCAAAGCTGAGGTGATCCAAAAGATGGAGGAGCCACCTTCGCAGCCAGCCTACTCCTACCCTGCCACCCCCAGCTCCCATCCTTCCAGCCCGCCCCCTGCCTCTCCACCCCCTGCCCCTGCCATCCCTCCAAAGGAAGAGGCACCCGAGACCGTGGAGAAGAAAGACCTGGAGCTGGAAAAAGAGGCTGCTGGTCCATATCAGGCCTTGTTCCCAGGTAAGAGAAGCCCTGCTTTGGCAGAGTCCCGTTGTGTTTGTGCCTGCCTCCCTGTTTCTCCTTGGCTCTTTCCTGCTTCCATCCCTTCCCCTAGAGAAAACCATGTAGCTCCTCTAAAAGGCAGGGGAGAGGCAAGGACCAGGGGTGGTATGATGGACTTGGATCGATGTCTGAGTCTTAGGGACACTTGGGGCTCTAGGCTGTTCTCTTCCCTTGGGTTGAGCCTGGGTTGGTTCCTCCAGGGCTGAAGTCTCAGTGGGAGAAGGATGTTGGAGGCAGATCACTCTCTAGTTGCAGGAGAGTGCTGGAAAGGTGCAGAAGGGACCTCTGGGGTGCTGGTGCCTGTGGCAACTTGGCCAGGACAGAGGTGCCCAAAGCAGCCACTGCTTGAGAATAGGAAGAGATGAGAAATGAAGGGAACCTATTTCTGTATCTTAGAGAGAGAGGTGTTTTGGAGACCCAGCCGATACACTGTCCCTTCTGATGTCTTGCAGAGATCCCCCCAGGATATCCATTCCAGTCCCTGCCTCCCTCCTTTGGAAGACACTATCCCTACCTCCTCCAGCCCACCGCAGCATCTGATGCAGATGGCCTGGCTCCTGACGTCCCTCTGCCTGCTGAAGGCTCTGAGCACATGGAGCTTTCCCCCGAGGTCAAGCCCATCCACCTGTCTCCGTCCAAAATGCTAGAGCCCATCCAAGCTGCAGCAGAAGAGGAGTCCTTGGAAGAGAGGGTGAAATCAGAGGTGCAGATGGAGGAGAGCCAAGAAGGCATCTGTGAGCAGGACATGGGGACTCTGAACATCGCCACCTCCACAGCTGTCCCGGTGCAGAGCGTGGACAATTGCAATCTCCTCTTGCATCAGGGAGAAGCCCTGGGTGCTATGGAGCAGGACCAGGAAGACCTCCAGAGCTGCCCGCCTCCTTACCAGGTTGTGGCCTGCCCTGCAGAAGCAGAGGCTCAGGCAGAGACCGGGAGTGGAGCAGAACCTTGCTCCGTGCACATGGACTATGACGGTTCGCTCGTGCACACAGAGAATGAGCCGCCCGAGATGGACTTGACGCCTCAGCGGGAGGAGGCCTCTGTAGCCATGGATCTGCAGAGCGCCGATGTGCCCCATGGGAGGGAGTTTCCCAGCCTGCCCCCTGAGGAGGGGGAGCAGGGGCCAGAGATGCCTTCCTACACGGAAGAGGCAATCTCTTGCCAAATCCCAGCTCTGGACATCAAGCCGGGCGACCCGCTGGCTGGGATGAATGCTTTGGTGGCTGCCACAGAAATGCCTCAGGCTTGTTCCTTGTTGACTACCGCCAGCATCACTCCGTCCCAGGTGAAGGTAGAGGTGTTACCTGATCAAGCCTTGGAGCACTCCTTCCTGCAAGGCATCACTTTGCTGAGTGAAATTGCAGAGATGGAGCTGGAGAAAAGGAAGCAAGAAATGCAAAGTAAGTTGTGAGCGCCGCTGTCTGACCAGGCTTGGGGCAGGTTGGGTCTCCTTACGTATGGCCCCAGCGCTGTCTGCGGGGGCAGAGGAGCAGAGCGGGACAGCATCTCTCGCAACCTCAGCCAGGCAGCGAGGAGACCATTGCCCTGGTACTTTGGATGGGGTGGGAGCAGGGGTTTTGTTGCTGTAGCCTGAGCCTACGTGTGGCTCTTGTACCTCTCTCCCCCTCCAAAGGCCCTTGCCATGTCTAGACAGTTTGTGGTATCCGTAGCGGAAATGGAGCCCCACTTGCCGAGAGCTGCCAGGGTAACACCCTTCTGGCAGGCACCGAGTCTACAGTCTGTCAGGGTTTGGCACAAGAGGCCCCAGTAGCTCCAGATGATGGTTTCCAAGCGCTTGGCAGGTCCTGAAAAGATCTCACCTTCCAGTAACTTCCTGAGGCGAGACGTGATGGGAACTGCCAGTTGCACCATGGCTGGGTACAACAGGAGATCTCAAGTGGGGGGCCAAGGGTGGCTGGGAGGCTCCTTGAGCTGCCATGGTCCAGAAAGGGACATCAGCCTCTTCTGGTGCCTGCTGGAGGAGCACTCATGGAGAATGAACCTCTAGAGCTGTTTTTTTTTTTTCTGTCCTCAGCAGGTCCAGAGAATTTCCCTGTCCGGCCAACGCTGGAGAGTTTGCTGGCTGCCAGCACCCACATGCTCATGGAAGTACTTTCCACCCCCTTTATGGAAAGTCTGAAAACCATCCGGCTGCCTCGAGAGCTGAATCCCAACAAAAAATACAGCTGGATGCAGAAGAAAGATGAACCCGTAAGTAGCTCTCAGCGTGGCTGAGCCTGGAAAGCCACGGCCCATCCACTGGCCTCGGCTTCCAGCCGCAGTTTGCCACCCGGCTTGGGTTGCCCTTCTGCCTTCAGCAGAGCGAGCCGGCGCGTTCGTAGCCACGCAGGAGCCAGCGTGGTGTGATTTAGCTTCCTCCCTTGTCTGTGGATCAACACCATTGATCTCAGCAGGACCCTCGGCAGCCCTAGAAGCGGTGTTTGTAATACAAAGCCAGCAGGAACTCGGGTGTTGCTGCTTTGGCGGGGGGGAGCATACATAAAGGTAGTGGCAGGAGGGTTTTTCCTTGTTTTTTCTTTGTTTGCTCTTCCCCATGGGAGAGACTGACAAATTATTTTGTACTCTGCGAGTAAGTGTTCCAAGACACGGAATATTTTTATCTGTCTTCTTAAATAGGGGAAAAGAGACTCCATGGGTGTATTGTATCCTGCAGGTTCTTTCCCAGGGCTGCTCTCCCTCGGAGCTAATACCATCCCATCCATAACCCACAGAACATCTCTGCTGGGCTAGTTTTGCTTGGGTACCACTCTAGGGCTGTGCCGGTTTTGAGTGATGGTGCTCCTCCACGGAAGCATGGAGGGCTTCGCTGCCAGGCTGCAGATCTTGGCCATGGCAAGGGCACCCTAGATGTGCGCCACCCAAGCCTAGGTGGGGACGCTGGACGTGTCCTGACCTTCTTGCTCCCTCTTGCCTCCCCACCCTAGATGTACTCCATCAAATCGGCCATCGAGAACATGGACGCGATGGAGCTGGACTACAGGATGAGGCTGGCGGAGCTGCAGCGGCGGTACAAGGAGAAGCAGCGGGAGCTGGTGAAGCTGCAGCGCCGCAGGGACTCCGAGTAAGTGGCAGGCTGCTCGCTCCTTCTCGGTTTCTTCCAGCTGGGCGCTTTCACTGCCTCTCGGTCCGGGAGAGAGAAAACCAGCCCTCCATCCCTCCCTATCTCCTCTCCTCTCCTCTCCTCCTGGTCTGGCCCGCCAGAGCTTTGCACAACACACTCCTAGGCTATGTGACACGACAACCTGATCGCTGGTGAATGCAGCTGGGAGACTGTGTTAGAGACAACCTTGGCTTCAGCAGCTCAGTTTAGCAGTTTGGTGACAGGCGAAGGTTCTGGGTTGGCTCCCATTCTTGCTTGCTTTCTTTTAATTTTTTTTCCCTTTTTCTTCTTTTTTTGGATTTATTTGCTTTATTTTTTCTTTTCCCCTGTTTGTTTTGCTTTTTGGTTGCAAAATTTGATTTTTGCCTTCTTTTTTTTTTCTTTGCTTTTTTTTTCTTTTTTTTTTTTTGTTGCCTTGGTTAACAGTGAAGCGTGTGGTTTTTTTAAAGGGAAAAGCATGACGAGAAAAGTAGAAGCTTGGCGAGAAGAGGCCCTGGAAGGCCCAGGAAGAGGAAACTTGGATCAAGCGCTCTGTCACCCATTAAGGAGAGAGGGAAGAGTGACAGCAAGAGTGGAAAGTAAGGCTGGAATTTGGGGAAGACGGGAAAACGGCAGGGTCGCTGCACCAGGGTCTTAAAGTGGGGAGAGCATCTCGGATGCAGCGGGGGCTCGCCGTGGCATTGTGTTGGCAGGCCGGTCCCTGGCAGCGGTGGTGTTGTGGAAGCGTGTGAGTTTAACGTGAGCGTGTCCTTAGGGTGGGAATATGGTGGCAGCCTCCTCCCTCCCCGCTGGTAGAGCACGTGTCTGTGGTGTTGGGTGCGAGCAGGACAGGCTGTGTTGAGCTGCGGTGAGGTGACACCAGGCAGGGACCTGTAGGTGAGCTCTTGGTGTCGGGGAGCGCGTCCTCGGGTGCTTTCAGGAGAGCGGATGGTGCCAGCGGGTGCTGTAGAGCTACATGCAGGGATGCTGCTGTCAAAAACTGGAAGGATGGGGCTGTTGCAGGTTGTCTGCTTTGTAGGGCTTTTCTGCTGTGTTTCTGCTGTCTTCATCTCCTGTTCCCTTAATCAGTGGGAGTTGGTTTTGCCTGACGTGTCTCTGTTGAGTGTCTGGATCATTCTCTCTTCTGCTTTTTTCTCTTTTGCAAGTCCAGCTGCTCTTGGATGCCTGGATCTCACCATCATTGGCCATGTAACCATTCATAGGTTGGCCAAATCTCTCCAAAGGGAAGGCACTCCGAGCTGCCTCCCTGTGTGCTATGTATTTTTGCAAATGTCCTTTCAAGATGACAAATTAGATTCAGGTGCCCAGCTCCCACTGACCGTTTTCTTCTGAAAATCTGTCCTCTTGGTGGCTCTGTGGTTTTGTTCCTCTTGTTTGGATGGATAGACAGGCTGGAGGCCTCCAGAGGTGGCTGGAGTTGTGCATGTGTGCATGCATGTCCCCTTGAGCAGCCCAGCGCAGGAGATGGAGATGGATCCTCAGCCAGCGTCCAGGGCTTGAGATGTTGGTTTAGCTGTCTGTGAAGGTCAGCAGAGAGGACAGAGGGGAGGGGAAATGCCTGGAAGCTGAGGAGACTGCCCCATGTCAGCAGCTTTGAGGTGATGGTGGTGCCGTAGCGTGAAGGAGGCAGCATATGAGAACTTCTGATGGAGGCTTCTGGAGGTCTTGAAGTGTTGACTGATGTCTCCATCCCTCAGTTTCTGGAGACAGCTGGGGAGCAGCTTGTAGTGGTGCTTGTAGTCTCACCTACTTTATTTTTTGTGTTTTTTTAATTATTTACCCTCTCCTTTCCCCCCAAATCCCAAAGCGAGACTGAAGGTGCAACTCACAAATGCTTCTCACAGAGGGGCCAGGCTTGTAAAGCAGTTGCCTGTCCTTTGAGTGAGACAGTCCTTGCAGTGGCCTTGTCTGCCTGTGCTACCCCATGTGACGGTTCCTTACTACCTCCTTGCTCATACCCAAGCAACCGGAGCAAGTGTCTGGGCCATGAGGCACCTCCCTGGACCTTGGGAATCTCTCTCTGCACCTATAGAGGCCAAGACAGGAGAGGTGTGGAAAGACATACAGGGCCAGCTCAGCTGCCTGTCCTTCCCTCTGCTTCTCTATACCAAATTGGGCACTTTTTGGTGGCTGTTACCCCAAATACTTCATTTCAGAGACCACCTTGCAGGTCTCCGATTTCAGGCGCCCTGAGCTGTGCTGGTGGCCAAGAGTGTGCAAGAAGGGCTCCTTGGCTCTCCTGTTTGGTGGAAAACCTTGTCCAAAACTGCTGTCACTTCATAGTGGACTTGGCTCCTGCTGAGGATCCCCTCCTAGGAGGCATTTAGCCTCGCTTTTGAGCTTGGTGGGGATCACAGGGAGGGAAACACCCCCACCTTGACCCATCCTGTGCTTGGCTTGCAGACTGAGCAAGTCCCTGTTGCTCTCTGAAGATTCTGAGACTGGCGAGGGCATGAAGAAGAGGCACAAAGGGGCCCTCCCGGAGGAGGACGAGGATGTGGAGAGCAGCAGTGGCAAGATGAAAGGGAGAAACCAGAGCTGGGAAGAGCACGATGCGGCTCCCAGCTTCTCAAATGAGGTCAGTGCCCTCATGGGGAACATGGAGCCACGGGCCAAAAGCAGATCTCGTTCCTGCTTTGCTAGTGTTGGTTTGCACTGGGTAACTCCTCCTGATCTTAGAACGTCTGCTCTCAGAAGCTCTACATGAGAGGACTGTGCAGCAGAGGGATGTTTGCAAAGGCTAACATTGGCTCATGGAGGTTGGACCTCTTTAGTAGGCAGCAGAGAGGCAAGAGCCTTCACACCAGCCGGAGCATTGCAGTGTTGCAGTAGCTCTGAGTCTAGAGCAGAGCTTGTCTTACCCCTTTGCCTGTTGAGATGGTGGAGGGGAATGGACTTCCTGAAGCCAGGGAGGGAAGGGAGGGAGCCCAGCCTCTCTATTTTAAATGCAGGGTTTTCTTCTGCTCCGGTGGAAGCAATGAGATATTTACTGGAGCTTTAAGCTGTTGATGAAATCCAACATGCGTACAGGCGAAGTACTGAGTCACTGCTGCTGTTATCTGGCTGCAGCACATGTAAAGTATATTTACTTTTTTCAAGAAGCAAGAAAATACTGAAAAGGATGTCACAGCGCTGGCTGTAATGCAGTGGTGCTGATGCTCTTGCCGAGAGGAATTTGGGTCTTTTTGGCATTCCCAGCCTCTGGAGCTGGTTGATTATGTGGAAATCCGTATTTATTTGGCTGGGGTTTTGGGTAAAGAAGATCTTTAATCCTTGTGATTTAGAGAAAAGCTTGTAAAACCAAGCCAAATATATCCTAAAAGCCAGAAGGTGTTGAGAAAAAAAGAACTCCAAAACACGTTGTTCTATGAATATCCTTCTTTTGGAAGAAAATTCAATTTTTCTGAGTTAATCTCGGAAATTTGTAGTGCTCGATGAGGGCAAAGCTGTGCTGGTTGCTGACATTTTCCTCCCTAGCACCATGGTGGGTTATGACCATCTTCTTGAGACCTTACTAACTTAGGGTGCATGAGAGGCTGTTAGGAGGGCTAGTAAAACCCCTCAGGTCTGCCGTGATGTCTGCTCTCTATTCACCTGCCTCTCTTCCTTTCACCTCGGCAGTTAAAGCTCAAAAAGAAGAAGGTGCCATCGGATCAGGAGCAGCTGGCCAGCAAGCTTGACAAGGCTCTGTCGCTCACCAAACAAGACAAGCTCAAATCCCCCTTCAAGTTTGCTGACAGCTCTGGGGGAAAGCCGAAAGCTAGCGGAGTTGGCAGCAGGTACCTGCCACCCCATGAGGCTCTGGCGAGCAAGGAGGAAAAGAAGAGCCTGGCCAAGAACCTGGGCCTGTCCCTGAAAGCCACCAAGGAAGGTAAAAACAAAGTGGCTGCCAAAATGAAGAAGATGGAGGTGGGGTTAAAAGTCAAAAATCAGCTCAAGATTTCCCATTCACCAGCAATATCTGAAGTGAGCAGCTACTCCTACAGTAAGTAACACCTTGTTTATCTCTTCTTACAGTGTATTCTCTTGAAGGAGCTTGTGGTGGGGGTTTCTGGCCTCTTGGAAGGGGTCTTGGTGTTGGGTCTGGTTTTGCTCATGAGTGAAATGTGACCTCCTCCCTGATTGATCAGTGCTGCAACATCTTTGGGGTCAGCATGAGTTGTCCACCCAACTTGCTGTCCAAGAGATAGCTAGTATTGGTGCATCTCTTCTTGCCTTGTGTTGTACTGATCATCAATGGGGAAAAGTGCTTTAAAAAAAGTTGACCCACATTCTTGCTTGCAGTGGGAGTAGACACTCTCCTTCTACCTGTCAGATGAGTACTCATGGCCTCAGCTCCAGGAGGTGGTTAGCGGTTGACTTTTGAAGTCCTTGTTGAGTTGTGTGGCGTTGACTTTTGGATTATGCCACGGAGTCATTTGGAGAAGGCAAAGCCAGCCAGGGGGCACTGATGCTCGTGAGCATCTTCCTGCCTGTCGGTGTCGTAGATTGGTTCCTTGCTGACTGTGCTCAGCCTTCCCATCTGTCTCATCAGTCGTCTCCACCCCGGCATCCTGTGTACCGATTGCCGTTTTGAACCCAAAGTGCACCTGAGGCAGAGGTTCCTGCAGCTGAGCAGAGCTGGGAACCCTGCTACAGAAGGGAAAATCTGAATTGCAGATAGTGTCGGGAAGACAGTAGAACCAGAGGTAGAAGAGGCTTTAATGGTGGAGGCAGACAATGGGACAGAGAGTGTGTGAGGGACTTGGAGTTTACGGTCTGAGGGACTGGTTGTGTAATTGTCTTAGCTCACTTTCATGCACATCTTTTCCTTTGCTTGCAGCTATTTAAGTCCCATGTTAAAACCCCTGTGGGGTGTTTGTGTGCATAACAAATGCATCTCTCAGTGCAACAGCCGTTTGGAAATTTTACTAGTGGGGAAGATGATGAGCTAGTCATTCTCCAACTGAACAAATGTTTGGCATGAAATTAGCCATTTACACGGCAAAAGAGGAGCCATTGTGTTCACTGGACTTGAACACAGCCTTTGGCTGGTCGTGCTGTACACACCACCCAACAGTTCTGCTCCTGAATGTGTTTTGCTCCCGGGGACAGATGCATGGCTCCTAAACTGGGAGCTCTGGAGCTAATGGGGGGAGGAGACATGGGCTCTTGCTGGTGCTAAAAGCCTTGGCTCAAGGCTGAGGGTGCTTTAGCAGTGCCCTTGCACTTGATACTATGGTTTCATGAAGAAAAACTCTCTCCTGGAGCTACAGGAGGTGCTGTTTCACCCCTCTCCTCTCCAGCAAGTCTCCTGGTGTAGGTGCCCCTTCACCACACAAATCTCAGTGCAGGAGGATCATTGTTTCTGAGGACCTGATGAAACGGCTCAGCTTTGGAGCATGGTTTTTCAGCTGTGTGCAGGTTCAAGGAAAGGGCTTTAGCCTGTCGTTTGGTCACTCAAGTGTGATGGATCTGGGGAGGCAGGTCGAGCATATGGCAGCACCTCCTATGACTGGTGGGCTGCTCTTGTGGAGGAGAAGTGGGATTGGTGCCAAGACCTTCTGCCTCCTAACCTCATGAATTTCTCGCTGGAGTCCTGAAGACCTTGGGCATAGATCCAAGGGGCAAGTTGAGCATCCTCTTCCCACAGATTTTAACCGTAGTCAGATGCCCAAAATCATTTGCATATTTGGGCTTTAGGCCTCCTAAACTTGCTGTCCCTCATTTCTTCCTCTCTGCAACCAACGCAGTGGAAGTGGGGAGTGATGCCCAACCTGGGCTGACGCTGGAGAGCATCTGCTGCAGCTCACAGGCTGGAATGGTCCCCACCGCAATGGTGGTAACATTGTGGAGCTGATGGTGCATTCATAAGCTGGGAGGTGACAATTCCTACCCACTTCTGTTGTGTCCAAGGATACCATATACTGCTTGTTCAGGTGCCAGAGGGATAACTTCTCACTGCTGGCAGGGCTTAGCAGCTTTGTAAAGCCGCAGTTTGCAGACCAAGGAGCAACTTGGTCCCTCCTCTGTATCGGTGGACTTTATGTTGCATGCCACAGAGCATCTGGGGTGGCGGGTTAGGAGTTAGATATGGTGCCCACTTGGCAGCTGGGCTCGCTCTGGCTGCCCGTTGTGTCGAAAACCCTCTGGGAGGGTTGGTTCATGTAGAAGAGGAGATTTAGGTCAGAGCGTTGAGCGTTAACTGTGGTTAAGACTAATCCAGGTCGATGGCCCGATTGTTGGCATCGCAACACCTTTGGTGGACATCTTCATGGTGGAAGCGTCTACCTCAGTTTTCTGCTCCTAAGATAAAAACAGTCCTTGGATCTTGTCTTAAGGGAGGACAGGAGTCTTCTGAGCTAGAAGGAGAGTGTCTGTTTCTGACCAAAAGGAAGTATGTATTTCTGTGTTTATGCGTCTCCTACTTGCTGAGCTTGGGACTTGTGATAGAGGGACCTGGGAGGAGTAAAAAATGGTAAAAGGTAAAAAAAAAAAGTAAAAACCTTCCTGCAGCGGCTTTCCCCTCCTGGTTTACAGCCTCTTCACAAAGAAAGGCACCAAAGCACCCCAAAAAAACCCCACCCAAAGCCCCCATTCTCCCATGTAACGCTCTTCCCACCCGCTTTGACCACAGATACGGACTCGGAGGAGGAGGAGGAGGGATCCCTGAGGGACGAGTGGCCAGCGCAGCCCCCACCTGCCCCCAAGCCGCGGCCACCCAGTCTCTACAGCACAGTGGCCAGGAAAGGTGGCCGGGCGGCTGGTGGCCCCAAGGCGGCCCCCCGCAGCGCGGCGGCTGGGCGGCCGCTGAAGCCAAAGGCGGCGGCGGGCCGGAAGCAGCCCTTCTGCCTGCTGCTGCGGGAGGCCGAGGCAGGATCTTCCTTCAGCGACTCCTCGGAGGACTCGTTCGATCAAGGTTACTAGCTTATAGCAAACGCAACCCCAAACGCACCCCTCCGCCATGTCTGTGTGGGAGCGGGCAGGGTGGGGGGCGAGGGTGAGCGAGGGGCCTGGCAGGCTGGGGTCAGCCATTTTGATGGTCGGAGCCAGGGCGGCCATCTTTGTTCTTGGCAGCGTAGCCTGCTTTATCAGTCCGACGTTTATTTTTTATCCTTTTTGTACCTGTATCATTGTGATATTATTACTGGCTGGCTCTTCTAGAGCTTTTATATCAACTGGGTTTTAGTCTCCACCTATCCCTGCTTTCCTGTTCCCTTCCTCCCTTCAGTTTTTCCCTCACTTTCTTCCTTGCTGCCACCACCACCATTATATTATTATTATTACTATTATTGTTATTATTTTATTTCTTATTATTTTATTTTATTTCTTATTATTTTACTTTGGCATGAGCCTTGTAGAGGATTAGAAGGAGGTTTGTTTTTTTTAACTACTTTCCTTATTTTTTTCCTTTCCCTTTTTCTTTTTCCTTTCTTTTTTGGTTTTGGTTTTGGTTTGGTTTTTTTTGGTTTTTTTTTAAATACCGGGATACTGTTGTGTGGCCGTGTGACTTGATGTTTGTACTGCGATTTGGTATACCAAGCTTTATTAAACATATCGAGTTCATTTTTAACTAAACCTGTGTACCTTGTCTCTCTTGCTGTGTCTCTTATCAGGCGATTAGGTTGCCGCTTCACTTCATCCTGCTCTGCATCCCCCTCCTGCTCCCACTCCCCATGAGTAGAACTGGAATTAACCTAGTCTGGGGTACTCTCTATTATTCAAATATCCCTGCTGCCTTTGTCCAGATAAAGCCTAGGCATTTCCCCACCCCCAGCCCCTTCAGTTTAATTTCTGTTTCGTTCACCCGGTTTTGTTTTGTTTTTCTTTTCCAGTTTTTTTCCTCTGTTGACAGACTTGAGGCACTTGGTCCTTGTTGCTGCTGCAGGAGGGTGCTGGGTGTAAGGTTCCCATTATTTAACAGCCAGAAAATTTTATTTTTCACTTTTTAAAACATATACGGCAAATTTTTGTGTCTCTTTTTTTGGGTGGTAATTCTTTTTCAGATGCCCAGACGTAACCCATGGTGTTCAAGGATGTGGCAATTACTGCATTAAATTTGACTCTGCAGTTTCCCTCCCTCACCCTCACCCCAGTTTTTTTCTTGCAGCTTCTTTTTGTCAGCCTGTCATTAGTACTTCAGTGGGAAAAGAGATTACTTGAGACTTTTCCTCCAGAGACACAAGGGGTTTCTGTTTTAGAGCGTACTCATTAAATAATAATCATGGGGAAAGGTCATTTTAATGAGCCCTCAGCTCCCAAAAGAAAGTAGCTCATCTGGGTTGAATGCTAAGCAAGAGCATCCCCAGTTGTTATCATCTAAGTTACACGACAGATCTGGATGTAGGACAGCAAAAGCCTTTTAGTATTTCACACTGCTCAGACGGCTGTTAATTGAAAATGGGGCTAGATAGTTTTGCTTTTGGTTTGGTTTGGTTTGGTTTTTTTCTTAGTTTTTTGATGTTAATTTTCTCCATGCACCTGTTTGTTTTTTCTTCCCTCCAAACCCAACCTCCAAAGAAAAATATTTTAAGCTAAAAAAAAATATTATCAAACACAGCAGAAAGATATAGAACTCTGATTTGGTTTGATGTGGCTCTGGGCTGGACCCACCAATGCATTTAAAAGAAAACCCAAAAGAGAGAAATACATGTAAAAAAAAAAATTCTTCAGAGAACCCCAAGATTTCTGGGGATGATGGATTTTATGTAAGGGTGAGATTGCCACATTTCCATTCTTCCCTTCCCTGTTCCTTCCTGCATCTTTTCTTTGTTTATTTTGCTGCTGTTGGAAATTTTGAGGATATCAATCCCTTTTAGGTGCCAAGTTCTTGAGGGTTTTTTTTCGGGGGTTTGCTTTTTGGTTTTGCTCCAGGTGAGCAGATAGGTAACTTGTCCCTAATTGGCTTTGTCTATTTTTCAAGTAACCTGTCTGCTTTAAAAAAAAAAAAAAAAAAAAAAGCCCAGCTTTATGGGATAAAGTCTGGGGAGGGGAGGGGATATGGGAGGAGGTTGGGGAATCTGGATCAAATGGGGAAATGCATTGTAAAGTAATTTAATGGTGGGGAAACCAAAGATGCAAAACCTCCTGGGGTGGGAGGTGGGCATGGAGGGGGAGGTGGGGAGGGATTATTGGTTACAACTTTGGGGTTTTTTTTCTGCAAATGATTTTTTTTTTTTTTTTGCCTGTTCTTTCTCAAAAGCATTATTTGAAGGGATATTTGGGTAATAGGGTTTCTTAATGGCTTTCCCTGATACTAAACCGATTAATAACCTCAGCTTTTCTAGAAGTGCTCGCTTTCTCCTTGCAGCTGCTTGACCAACCCTTTCACCCCTGCCCCTATCCATGATGCTTTGAATGTCTGTGTCGGTCTCTTGCATTTGCTCTCACGCTGCACTAAAGAAGCAAAGTGGTTGGCTGGTTGTAGGGCAGACACTTCTCAGCGAGGGTCACTAGCCATGAACCTGAACCTTGACCATTGTTATGTAGGTAGGCAAAATAACTTTTCTTTATGTCATCTGTCAGCCTCAGGTGTTTCGATGTTGCCTCCATGAATAATGACACGTAGCTCTTTGCATTCTCTTGGTTATTTTAACTCTGAAGATGATTGCTGTCTGCTTTCGACTTTCCTCTGTCCATGAAGAGTCTCGCATGGAAGGTTTGCTTGTGTGTATGTGTCTGAGGACTCCAGAAATGCTTTACTGTTTGCAGAACTTCTTTCGGAGAACTCCTTAACCCAGCAAAGGAAAGGGTTTGCAGATGGGTCCAAGAAGAAAAGCCACGGGGCTGCTTGCAAGGGCTCTGCCACTGTCCTTAGAGGTTTCTGGGCCACAATGTAGACTCGTTAAATAATAGATAGTTGGCCCTGCCACTTTTCCTGCAGGAAAAGACCTGTTTTCACCTGGTTTGAGTTAGAAGAGGTAGGGACATGGTGCTTTCTTGCAGACCATTACAGACTGTGCAGATCACCACATTGCCATTCTGATAACAGGCAAAGCTTGTGGTTTTTCATCCAGTCACCTTGGAGAGGAAACTGCTAATGTGACCCAAAGCCACATGGGACCTTTGAAAACCATCAGATAGGTAATACCATGAGCTTCCTGAGACCGAAGACCAATACTTCTTCCTCCTCAATACCCCGTTTTCCTTTGAAAATTACTAAGAAATTAGTACCTTCTTCTCTGCTCTCCTTTCCCTGACTTGGAGGATGATTTTATCCCAAAGAAGCAGAAAGAAACAGTGAGGGATAACTCACTCCCTACACACTTGTCCCCATGTGATAGTTGTAATATTTTTAATTTTTATAAGTACTTCTGGAGTCAGCAGCACAGCATATATGGGGGGAAAAAAATCATTCAATTTTGAGATTTGGCTTGTTTGACCACAAAAAAAAAAAAAAAAAAGTAAAATCTTAAATTGGACACTCAAAAATAAGTAACCTCCAGAATTTGGACAGATCACACAAATCAGATGTCAATGACCCAGTAGCTGTCTAAAGTCTGCCTGTACTTAGCCTGCTTTGTATGCTATAGGCCTGCTTGGTGTTATGAGAAAATCATGCTGTTTTTTTTACAATGTGAAATGACTATTTTAAGTGTGTGTTTTTACTCCCCCCTTCCCAAGCCTTTCCTCTCCACATCCCCCTCAATCCGTCTTGTTACATCAGTCTTTAAAAACCAAATTGCTTAACCAATTTCTGTTCATCATTAACAAGTCTTCATTTACTGCTCTCCTACAGAAAAATACCATGGCAGCTTAGATGTTAAAAGCAATGAGAAAGTTTAGTATTTTTAATTGGGTTGGTTTTTTAATTTATTGCAGGTAAAAATTTTAGGGAAAAAAAAGTGTCTGGCTCCCGTTTATCAGGCACCAGTAGCATTTAAATATGAATTTATTGTTTGTTTTGGCTGCAGAGTTGTATGTACATGTGTGGTTGCGTGTGTGGGTATATACACACATATACATGCTCTTAAAAATGTCAGTTAGAAAAGATATTTTTAACTTCGAATATTTTTCCCTTAGCCTTGTTCAGTGTTAACAGAATTACCGTTGAGGGAAAAAATGATTTTTTTAAAAGGTCTTTTTCCCCATTGTTAACTAAAAATCACCTTTTCAGGAGAAAAAAAATGAGGCTTCAATTGTGTAAAGGCATCTGTGCATGCTTCGTTTTAAGCCCACACATAATTTGGGTACAGCAAGAGTAAAACTCCTGCTTGACATTAAATACAGGCATCATGAGTCTCTCCAGAAGCCGTGCAGATGGCCATAGAGCACCAACAGCTTATTTGCCGCCATGACCGTAAATTTGGGGACTTAGTTTAGAAGCATGTGGGTTTGGAGCAAAGCCCCAAATGTGTTCTTTTTTTGTTTTATTTGTTTAGTTTTTGTCCCTCCCAATCAGGAGCAGGGATTATGCTGTGCCAGTAGAGCAGAGTTAGCAAGATCTGCCCTCGCCGGGAGAGGTGGAGGAGGATAGTATCTGTGCTGTGAATGTGTTAAAATGTGTTTATTTTCGGGCTGCAAATTGAATCCCATGCAGATAAAAATATAAGCGTTTTGGTAAAAATGCTGACGGGAGACTATCTTCGGTTGCCTTTCCCATAGTGTGACACCGTATATTTGAAAGGGGTTAGAATAACTGCCAGGTGCGTTATTGTAGCGTACATTTTCTGCAGCGTGAGTAATAGCCGCTTTCATCCCGGCTTTTAAATCTCTTTTACTTTGGTGTTTGAAATACCGTAGCTGCTGGGCACCCTTGTGCCCTCACTCGTGCAGAGTCTTTAAGTGCCGAAGGAGCGGTGCTGCGGAGAATTCATGCAGGACAGGTCATGGAGGGATTTTCCTGCAAATTTCCCAAATTTCCCCCCCCCTTTTTTTTTTTTTTTTTTTTTTTGCCTGTTTTCCTTCCCCAGCTGCTCAGTGAGCTGCTCTCTGCTCGGCTGGCTCTCTAGGTCTGACATGAGGGGCTGTACAGGTTGATTTTTTTTGTTTCAATTTTTTTTTTCTGGTTCTGATTAGAATTACTGAATTTTGGAGCCAAATGGGATGCGTGGAGGGGGGTCTCGATACCCCACGGTGTGTCATTGAACTCGGGCACGGTTTTGCCGCTTTTCAGGCTGGCGGTTTCTGCATCTCAGAATAGCCGAGTTCATCTGGATTTGTTTTCTTTTTGGCAAAACGTTGTAGAAAAACAGCATTTGTGCCCCCTTTTCTGGTAGGGGAAGGAATCTGATCCTAATTTGCTCTGCTTTTTTTTTTTTTTTTTGCATGTGGTTTTTATGCAAGGAGTGAGCAGGGCTGTGGATTTCTTGGTGTTTACTGCAGGACTGTAGGTTTAGTAGCTTTTTTATATCACAAGGAACCAGCCTGAGCAACTGAAATGAGGAAGGGATTTTTATGCGGTTAAAATTAGTATTCTGTGACTACCTGATGTGTGCTATGGAGAAAAGCTCTCCTTGTTATAAAAAGCAACGCAATGAAACACCAGCAAAAACAATAGCTGGCCATTACTTCAGTTGATAAAATGTTGATGAGAACACTGTTTTCTGATATTTCTGTTATTTCTAATGTCATGGAAAAATAACCCAAAGTGGAAAAATAACACTTGTGTTATTGTACTTTTTTTTCTTTTTTAAACAACCAAGTGTTGAGGACGTTTTTATCCATCCCAGAGGGCATACGTGAAAAGAAAAGGATTTTCGTGTTCATTCCAGCTCATTTTGAAGGGATCTGGTTTCTCATTTGGCTGGCTTTCAGGCGCAGGGGTAGCGGCTGCCGAGCGGGCTCAGGCGGGGAGAGCAGGGCTCCTGCTAGTGGTGGAAATTTTCCATCCACCTTCATGATCCCACTTAAGCCCTCAATTTCAAGAAAAATGAAGTATCTTTACCAGACCCACTTTTTTTGCAGTTACATATATATATATAGTATGTGCTCATATATGTGTGTGTATATGTATGTGTGTGGTATATGTGCATTTGTGTAGTGATTCTCGCTCACCAGCACTAACCGGATGAGATGCCCTTAAAATTAATTGCCTTTGAGCCGATGACAGACTCTTGGGAAGTGCTGTAGGAAGGGAGAGGTGCTACTCTCAGAGCATCTACCCCCAAAAATACCTGCCATATATACACACCATAAAGGAAAAACCCCAGCCTACTGCTCTCTGTGGGTGTCAGCCAAGGCAGGTATTAAGGCTGATTTCTTTGCCCAAAATTAGATTTTTAGGCTGTGGGCAGCTCTTCCTGCCTGTGCTGAGCTGGGCTTCCTTAGCCTGAGCTGTAGAGAGGGAAATGAAAGGCACGGAGAGTTTTGAGGCAGAGCGTTTAAACACTCCTCGTCTCCAACACTTCCTACACTTTCCCCCCTTACGCATTCCAAATCCATTGCTTTCAAATTATTACTTCCCTCCCCCTCTTTGCATTTTTGCCTCCTGCCCCTTCTCCTCTCTCTGTCCTCCTTGCCTCCTGCCATGGTGCAGGCTGATCTCTGGTATTCCCCTTCCATGCTGATTTCTGATTCTGATTACGCTAATGGATTTTGTTATGGAGGAAGAGGTGGTGGGCGGGAGGGGAATCCCACAGCTCCGAGGTTGGGATTTTCAAAGGAATTAAGCTTTTAATTCCTCCTGAAAGCTGCAGGGAAGGGGTGCGTGGCATCCTTTTCAAATCTCTGCCAACACCCTGCTCTTCCCTCCCTCGCCTTGAAGGGATCCTCTTTGCTGTACCCTGTATTGCTGTGTCCTTCCAGGGTGGTGGTAGGCAAGGTGATAGTGGCTATATGACTTCAAGGACACGTGTGTCCGTGGCCAACATCTTCTGGCTCAGCTTATGGGTGGCTTCAGTGCTACTTAGATGAGCATAGAGCAGCAGGAGGGTTATCGGTTCAGGGTGGAACTGTGGCTGATACACAACTCCGTGAGATTTGTAATGGGCTCCCTCTTTTCTGCGTGCTAGATTCTAGCTCAGAGGAAGAAGAAGAGGAGGATGAAGAGGAAGAGGAGGAGGCAGAGGACTATGGGACTGACGGCACCGACAGGCTTTCATCACCTGCCCTTGACGAGAGTGGCCTGGGCCTTCTAGCAAGGTTTGCTGCCAGCGCAATGCCCAGCCCCATCGTTCCCCCTCCACTTTCCATTATCCAGCTGGAGGCCAAGCAGAAAGCGAAGAAGAAGGAGGAGCGGCAGAGCCTGATGGGTGAGTTGTGGGGTTGGGGTTGGTGCCAGGGGGACAAGGTGGAAGGTTCGGGAGGTCCCAGCTGTGCTGCAAGAGAGCAGGTTGTTACCCAGACACCACTGTCTTGCTCTTTCCTTGCTTTTGGCTGCTTGGTCCTGGTGCTGAAGGCAGGGAGGATTGTCTGACAAGAAAACAAGAAGTAGTCATGGATATGGCAGGTTTAGCAGCTGCAGCCATGACCTCCCTAGGGGCAGTTGCCTGTGGCTTTCTCAAAGTTTCCTCCTCTTGCTACCTAGCAAATCCTTGACAGTCGTGCTGCAAAGGCAAGCGATGGGAGACTCTGTCCCCTTGGACACATTGCTGATGGCAATGAAGTGCCGTTAAATTTTAGGGAAGGGAGCATGTGTTAAATGCAGCTGATCTTAGATACCCAAGAGAAGCTGAGACACCCAAGCAGAAGGAAAACCCCTTCAGTTGGCCTATCCCATCAGCTTCCTCATAGAACCCAGGCAGCGAGACTTGAAACAAGCATTCCTTCCTCTCCTCATGTGTTTGCAGTGCCAGATCCTGTGTTTCTGTCCCCGTCTCTGTGTCAGTTTCAGCATGTTACACATAATTGGAGTTTCATTTCTTCCCCTCCCCGTGCCGTGCTGCACAAGTGCCTATTGGTGACATCGTTTCTGGTCAGACAGATCTATATGGGCTCCATTTATAAATTTTCTATTAATATTTATTAAGTGATAATGGAATTTATAGCATGCTTCAGAATGGAAAATGATGTCTTCCTTGGGAGCCCAGCTTGTTTTAGCACTCTTTCCATGCTATATTAGGCTTTTGCCAACTTGTTCCAACAGCCTCTCTTAAGAATTTATCGTCTTGTAACCTGCACTCCTTGAAACTGGAAGCATCTAGAAATTGCCTCATGTGGCAGTGAGAGAGGAGAAGGAGTGTTGTAATTTCCAGTGGGTTTTTCATTTTGAGCCTTGCTAGCTTTGGTTTTGACAGGCTTGCTCTTTCTCTGCTCGTGGTGGGGCTCTCTCAGGGGAAAAGATTTGGGTAGAAGATGAGAGCAGGCTCCTGCAGACTGAATTTACTCAGGAAAGTGAGCATATTTGAGAGAGAAGGACTGAGAGAAGATGCTCTCCATGCGTGTGCCTCATACGTTTTCATTTACCCAGGTGAATGTTGTTCAGTCCTGTATCTCCTTTCTCAAGGGTCTTCTGCCAGCAGTGGTTATCACAGCAGGGGCCATTCACTGTTGGGCTTCAGAAGAGATTCTGCCAAACGAGGCCTGATTGCAGACCTTGTTTGTCTGAAGCAGAGACACGTAAATATTTGTGCAGAGAAGGCAGATCCACAGCAGGTTGGAGAAGGATACGAGTGAGACCTCTTTGGCTGATGATGTCTTTTGGAGAGGGAGAACTGGGTTCTGCTGATGTTTCTACACATCTTCAGAGGTGCTGTGCCATCCCATGAGGTCCAGTGGCCTGGGAAATAAATGTAAATGTATTTAGAAAATCTGGGCTCAGTCTCTTGTTCCAACATAGGCTCACTACACGACCTCGGGCAGGTTTCTTCCTGGCTGTTTGTATCCCATTGGCGGCACAGTGCCTGCTTTGCCATGTTGCTGGATGTGTAGCTCCTGCCTCAGTTTCCCTTCTGTCCCTGGAAATGCATGATCTTGCTCTCCCTTATCAGGTTCCGGGGAGGGAAACGTGCTGAAGGTGGTGAACACCTTGGCATCAATACAATATTTCAGGCCTCTGGGTACTGCTGTGCCCGTGGTGCTGAGCGGAGGCCGGTGTGAGGGGATTTCCATTTGCCACAAACAAAAGATCGTTTTCCTCTCTTGACTTTAAGGCGATTACCTGAGCCAATAAAAAGATCTGTGGTGTGTGTCGGCCAATGGGAAAAAATAAGCTTGAAATATGGGTTTATTCAATTCGTTAAAGACATTGTTCTCCTGAAACGAAGGGGAGACCAGAGAGGACTCCCACTGGGAGGGGAGGAAGGCTCAGCTTGTGGGGTTTGTGCTTTACTTCAGCCAAGCAACTTCCTTTTGTGGAGGGGCAAATGTTAGAGTATCTTTTCTCTTCAGAACTTCTCTGCAGGGTTTTGGTTGTAGGAAGAGGGAGAAAACAGAGGCAGGGAACACCCTGAACCACATTGCCTGAGTGGGTGGGCTCTGTTTTGGGGCAGGGGAGTCTTGTTTTCAGGGAAGGCAGTGTTTTATGGGGTGGAAATGCAGATTTGAGGGATGTGGGAATTGGAAAGGGGAACAAGCAAGGGTTCTGTTGAGCAAACACGGCATCTCCCAGAAAGCTGCCCAAAAGCTTCCAGCAGGACATGTCCTGTCTTGGCTCAGCCAAGATTGACTGATGGTTAAATCTTTTGCACCTAGGGACAGAGTTTGAATACACTGACTCGGAGAGCGAGATCAAGATCAGGAAGAAGTCACCCTCAGGGCTGCTGCGGGGAAAGAAGGGGCCACTGGAGGGAAGCAACATCCCATCAAGCCAGACCTCCAGCAGCCTCGACTCTGGATCTGGGAGCGCTGACAAAGCCAAGCTTGGATCCGAGAAAGGCCGCAAGCTGAAGAAATTCAAGTCCCCCAAGGACTTGAGCTTTGAGTTTGGGCTGGAGGCCAGCGATGATGACCTGTGGAACCGACGCCGGAGCGAGCGGATCTTCCTCCATGATGCCACCACATCCTCAGCCATGCTGACTCCTGTGGCGCCTGCCAGCTCCACTCCTGTCTCCAAGCCTGGGCGCTGTGGCAAGGGGGCCCCCATGAGCCCCAAAAAGGAGGGCAGCAAGGGGAAGGAGAGGAAGGAGCTAAGCAAGGTGAGGAACATGCTGGCAGAATTGGTGTGGGATCCCCGGGAGCTGAGGGTGAGGGGAGGGTGATTAACTTTGCTCGGGCAGAGAAGAGTTGAGTCATGTCTCAGCAGTTGCCCCAGTGCTGTTCTCCTGTCCCTTGTCACCTCTGCCAGCCCCACATACACCTAGAGGAGCTGTCAGGCTTGGATCTGACTCACGGGGAGTAAAAGTGTTTGAACAGGGCAGGTTACTTTTGTCACCCTCCATGTCCCAAATCCATCCTTCTTGGGTTGGTCAGAGTGGACATATCTGTGAAATCTCTCTCCCGCTCTCTGCACAACCTTACCCCCTTGCTGAGCTGTGGTCTCTAAGCTGGCCTTTAAGGCTGTTCACCTTTTAGGTGGTGTCTTCTGAGAGCTGTCTCTGGCTGGTGGTGGCAGTGATCTCTGGGTTGCTGGCTGTTCATCTTGGCTGAAAGCTTGGCTCCCTCTGGCTCCAGTTCAGTTCATGGCAGCATTATGGAGAAGCACTGATTGTGGGGAGAGTTAGACAAGTTAGTTGTGACATGGGCCAGCTGGGCTCTTCTTGGAACTCTTTGAGGGAAGACTTGATGGGCAGGAATTGGTCTCAAGGGTAATGAAAGCTCTTTAATGTATGAAGCCTGAAAACAGAGCTGGCAGATGTAGGATGTGGTGCAGTGAACTAACTGCTGGCTGAAAGTCATCCTACCTGTGGACAGCCTGCTTTGCTCCACCTTTCACCTTTCCATAGGCCTAGATCTTTACCAGGCCTCTCTTTACTCATTGGGAGTGTTTTCTTTTTATTTTTAGCAGCGGAAGAAGGGTAAAGAAACACCGTGCTGCTCTTCCTCCTCGTCCATGTCTCCTCCTGGCATCCCTAGCTCCCCATCTGATGTTCGTGTCAGCCTGGCGAATGCCCTGGGATCCACCAAGAAGAGCAAAGCCAAGGTGAAAGCCAAGGAGGTGAAAAAAGAGGTGAGGGGCTGCTTCTAGTCTGGTGAACAGGAGGGTTGCTGGCAGAGCCCTGCTTTTTTCCTGGACTGTTGTGGTGTGAGGGAGGGAAAACAGACAGGTAGGTTTTGCTGGGGGGGGTTACAGGCAGAATGCTGGTTTGAGAAGTCTCAAATCCAAGAAAGACTATCAGATAGTAGCTGCTGCTACCATCTGGCGTTCGTTTGCCTTCATCCCCCAAATTAACAAGCAGGCAGAATTTTCTCTAATGTTGCCACGGGGTGGAGAGAGAGCCTTCATGAATAGCAAGGACCAAGGAGATGGTGATGGAGTTGCTTTGCTCAGCACTGGGTGAGCCAGATCACAGCTGGTTTCTGCTCCACTGCTGTAGCCTGCCTTCTCTCATAACACATATTACTGTGTCTGCTCGCATGATTTCTGAGTGTAATGCTTATGGTCTGCATATAACAGCAAAAAATGGCTCTTGGGGCTTTGAGAAGAAATAGAAATGGTTCCTGCTGCCTGTTTAGTGAAGAAAGGGTCTCAGGATCACTGTGCAGAGAGATGGTGAATGCAGAGCAGAGCTACAGCTGTCTGCTCCACAGCATCTCTCCTAACCTCCAGGAGTGAGATGTGCTAGGATGTGTGAAATAGCTTCTGGTCAGCTGTCAGCGATGCCAGGAAATAAGCTCAGAAAAACAAAGGTCTTTATTCAACCAAAAAAGCATGTTTGAGCATACCCACTTAACTCTTTGTGTCATTAACATTGTTGAGGGTGGAGACAAGTTTGTCCCAATACCCTCAGATTATTTGTTGCTGGAGGAAGGTGAGTTGGGATTAGACTGATGCCTCTTGTCATCCATCTGACATGCTGCTTGCTCTCCTGCAGAACCGAGGGAAAGGAGGAGCTGTTAGCAAGCTCATGGAGAGCATGGCAGCAGAGGAGGATTTCGAACCCAACCAAGACAGCAGCTTCTCAGAGGATGAGAACATCCCACTGAGCATGCTGGTGGAGCGACCGCTCACACCAGGTGAGGGAAGGAGAGGCCGGGGGCCTAATTGTACAGTTAGAGGAGCTGGGCAAGTCTTCCAGAGCTGCTCGGAGGAGGACTAGGCTACTTTCATGCATTCCTTATGCAAACCCACAAGTCCTTGGGGTGGAGATACTGCTTTTCCAACCAATTTGGCTTGCCAAAAACAAGCCTTGTCAGAGTGGCCCACTGTGACATCTAGAAGCAGCCCAGTCTCTGAGCCGTCCTATTTTCATTTACTGGTATATTATCATTACTAAGGGGGGGACACGACTTAAAATTACCAAGAGGGCAAAATTTTCCTCTGGCAGGAGCTAATCAGAGAGAGCAAGCCCTTTCTGCAGAGGGCTTACTGGTCTTTTCCTAGGGGAGGATGGTGCTGGGAGTGTGAGGTTTCTTTATTCCCTTGCAGTCACTTTTTCATGTAGGATGCTCTCTAATCCCCATCTTGCTCCAACACCTCACAGCTCCCCGCTCCTGCATAATTGACAAGGATGAGCTGAAAGATGGTCTGCGTGTCCTCATCCCCATGGATGACAAGCTGCTCTACGCCGGGCACGTCAAGACGGTGCATTCACCAGACATGTGAGTGGAAGGGCTGCCGTGTCCACCTGGGCTCTGCCAGGGAATGGGGATGTAGTTGATGCAGGGATCGATTTGGGGGTTGTGTGGAGCTGGCTGGAGAGAGACCGACAGAGTCTGGCAGGGAGGGGAGGAGAGCTCACTCCGCTTTATTAGCGCTGAGGAAAATCCAATTACCTCTCATTAAATGCTCTCAATTAAACTGGTGGTAGGGCTCAGTGGGAGGTGTTAGCTGATCAGGGCTATATCTTCCATGAGCCGTGTCTGACCAGGCCTTTGTGTTCCAGATACCGTGTGGTGGTGGAAGGCGAGAGGGGAAACCGTCCCCACATTTACTGCCTGGAGCAGCTCTTGCAGGAAGCGGTATGTGAGGCCAAAGGGTGCCTGTCCTCAGTGCCTGAGCCCTGTTTTGGGGTGGAGGATGCTAGCTGGAAGCTTCCCCCTCACCCAGTTGAGGTTGCAGGGGTGCTCTGGTCCTACCTCCATGACCAGTCTGGGCCGAGCTCCCCTTGATGTGGATCACTGCCCCGTAGCTGAGCTCCCCCACTTGGCAGTGAGCACTAGGCCTGTATGTCAGCAGGGATAGTCCTTCATATTGCCGTGTGAGCAGAGAGGAAGCCATTTCCCAGCAGGGAAGCTGTCCCTTGCCTTCTCCAGAGCTGCTTTGCTACATGCCAGGTGTGGTGGGATGGTCTGTGCTGGTGCCAAGAATGTCAGATAATGGCCTTCTTCTTGCCCCGAGCAGATCATTGATGTGAAACCCCCTTCAGTTCGATTCCTGCCCGAGGGCACGAGGATTGCAGCCTACTGGAGCCAGCAGTACCGCTGCCTCTACCCGGGAACGGTTGTCCGAGGTAAGGCCACCTTGGCTGCTCTGCACTGTGAACCAGGGATGTCTCAGTACTGCGTGTCCTGAGGGACATTAGGTTTGTCTGGAGAGACCCTGAGGTCTGCTGTGAGTGTCCTGGAGGTCAGAGCCTGGCTCATTCCTCTCCTCCTGGTCATGCCCAACTCGATCATGATGCTGGTATAGTAACATTCTGTTGTTCCAGGAGATGCGCTCTCATAGGAAGTAGTCTGAGAAAGTATCAGGGAAATTCAACACACTTTGAAAAGTCAGAATTAATTCCAGCCCAGACATGAAAGATTTCTGAGATTATAGAGATTTCTCAATCATCTGCACACTCAGAGCTCTGACACATCAACCCCCCCGTCTGGTTCCATTAAAAAGCAAGTGAAGAGCCCTGGACAATTCTGTCATAGCTTGTCTTGCTTTTGGGCTTTGGTCACATTACACGTGTAAAAGGCAAGAATTTCTTATGGGTTACAGACCAGTGATGCTGTTGCAAGAAGGGAGGGTGGGAACACAGCTTTTTTTCTCCTGGAGAGAAAGTGAAAAGCAAGAGTTTGTCATTGCTGAGAATAGTTACAAAATGCAGGTCGGGAAAAAAAAAAAGGTACTGCAGTGAAAAGAGAGAAATGAATTTCTGCAAGAATAGGGGGAGACAGGGGAAAGAGGTGGGAAGTCAAAGTGAAATAGAACGGAGTAGTTCTTGAAGCAGTGGTGTTGTCTGGGAAATTTTACACTGGTTGGGCTGGTTCAGTATTATCAGGGACTTTCCTCTGCGCTCTCCCTGGACAGCCTAGGAGAGGTGGGGATGGGATGCTTTGGAGCTGGTGCAGGATCCATGTCTTCTCCTACGTCCCCACTTCCCTGGCAAAGGGTTTGTAGTCCTGTGTTTGTCCCTAATTCTGTTCCCCCAACCCACAGGAGCCCTGGATCTGGAGGAAGATGGTGATCTCATCACAGTAGAGTTTGATGATGGGGACACGGGACGTATCCCACTGTCTCACATTCGGCTTCTCCCACCTGACTACAAGATTCAGTGTGAGTCTGGCTGTTCAGATTTTTGCATGACACTTCCCACTACGAAATGTAGGGAGTTTCAGGCCACTGTCAATTAGGGACATACAGAGCCAGGGTGGGATATAACCCATAGGGTAAAAAGCCCAGGTCCCTATTGCAGAATTGGGAGTGATATGTTTTCTGTATCACATCTCTATTTTATGTGTTATTTGATTGCATTTGACCATCTCTTTGACCTCTTCCAGGTGCTGAGCCTTCCCCGGCCCTTTTGGTGCCCAGCACCAAGCGCCGTAGCCGTAAATCCAGCAAAGACACTGGAGAAGTAAAAGAGGGAGCTACACTGGGGTCAGAGGAGCCCGTGTCAAAGGGCAAAGGGCGAGGGAGAAAGCCAAGCGTCAAGGCAAAAGCTGGTAGGTTGTCATCACTGCCAGACCTGAGGTTGAGAAAGTCCTTGCCCGGTTCCTCACCTTTCTCCCCAAGTTAGAGCTGTTGCTTGGGGCAAGATTTGGAGGAGAGTGGATGCACCGCTTGAGTGCAGAGCATCCATTCATCAGCTTGCTCTGCTGTGACCGGTTTGCAGGAGGCTGGCTCAGAAGCTGGCCTGCACTGCGAGAGCTTCCTTCTGTCAGTCAGAGCTGCAGAGCAGGGTCCCTTTTTCAGCCAAGCATCTCAGCAGCCATCAGTAGGACCAAAGATGCAGGAGATCTGCAGTTTGGTTCCCCTACAGTTGAAGCAGCATCGCTGGGCATTGCCTACCATGGGCACTGGCATCAGACCAGGCTGCTTAGTTCAGTGAGCAGGGAGGACTTTTCCCTCTTTGGGGTTACCTCAGCAGTCATTAACAAGCCAGCCTTGGCCAGAGACCAGTCAGCATTGCTGTCTGGTTGTGTCAGACCTAATGGTGCCCATCTGGATGGATACCATCATGCCTATGTGTTTCTTCCCCTCTGCAGAAGAGGCTGCCTTACCAGAAGAGAAGGATCAGGTTGAGTCTTCGCCTGTTACCTCTTCAGTCCCGGAGAAGCCAGCCTGCTTGGGCAAGCCAAGCATGAAGGGGTCACGAAAATCGCAACCGCTGCCGACTGGAGGCTCTCCTGCCCCCACAGAGGAAAAGCGGTCAAAAGCCAGCAAGATGAAGATCTCCACTAAGCTGCATAGCCCCCCACAACCCACTTACCAGCCTGCTGTGTTTGGCAGCATCCTGGGCACAGAACCCTACAGTGACCTCCCGGGGACGCTGGCGGCCTTTGGCTCCAGTGATGCTTCGGCATCGAAAGCCAAGGCCAAGAAAGGGCGGCCCACGGAAGAGACGCAGGAGTTTGGCGCCATGGTCAAGGGTCAGAGGAAGCATGACAATGAAATCCTGATCAAGCTGGACCATGAGGGCGTGATGTCTCCAAAGACAAAGAAGATGAAGGAGGCGATGAGGATGCTGGAGGACTCGAACCTGGCCAGTCGCAGAGATGGCAAGAGCCTGTTGGGGCTGGGCTATTCCCCTGCAGTGGGTGCAGAGGGCAAGCAGAAATCTTCCCGAGCCAAAGCAGCCGAGGGAGACCCTTCCCCTGCCAGCTTTGGAGGAAAGTTTGATAGCTCAGTGGAGAGCCTCACTGCTTCGAAGGACCAGGAAGAAAAGGCAGCAGCTCCAGCAGCTGTGGAGGAATCTGAGAGCAACAGCAGCGACAGCAGCTCGGAGTCAGAGGGAGAAGAGGAGGCTGAGAAGAACCAAGGGGAAGCCCAGGACAGCAGCTCAGCCAGCTCAAGAGCGTCCACCCCTCTTTCTTCCTCCAACTCCTCCTCCTCTTCCTCATCTAGTAGCAGCTCCTCTTCATCCTCCTCTTCCTCCTCTTCCTCAGCCTCATCGACTTCTTCTTCATCGAGCTCCAGCTCTTCTTCCTCCTCCACTACAGATGAAGACTCATCCTGTAGCTCTGATGACGAAGTAGCTGAGGCCCAGCCAAGTTCCTCGGTGCAGCAAACCCTCCCACCCAAGCAAACCAAGCAGGCAGGGAAATCCCGTGCGTCCTCCCACCCCCAGAGCCAGAAACAGCCGGCGCAGCAGCCGGTGCAACAGCCGGCACCACAGCAGAGCGGCAACAAGAGCAGGCCCAAAAAGCGCGAGGGCATCCACCTGCCCACCACCAAGGAGCTGGCCAAGCGCCAGCGACTGCCATCAGTGGAGAACAGGCCCAAGATCGCTGCTTTCCTCCCCGCACGGCAGCTCTGGAAGTGGTTTGGGAAACCCACCCAGGTAAACAGAGCCTCTCCCACCACTCCATAGTGCCTCTGCCCTGGTGTTCTGCCTCATGGTGCCTCTTATCCATGTACTTTCCTTTTTTCTGGGGTGGTGAAACTGCTGGCATGGTGTGTCTCCGGCCAAGGTCTCCAGTTTGCAAGGAGACTGGGGTTCGCCTTCGCTGTGTCTGGGGGAGCCATCCTGCACGGCGTGTCCCTCTGCCCTGTTTCCCATGGGAATGATGCCCGTAGACACTGCGGCTCTGCCAACAGCGAAGGGTGGGATGCAGGACAGGGCAAGCCGTGGTGGGTGGGGGAAACCTGGGAAATCCCTGGCTGCTGCTCACCTGTGTGATCCTCTCTTGGCAGAGACGAGGAATGAAAGGGAAGGCCAGGAAGCTCTTCTACAAGGCCATCGTTCGGGGCAAAGAGATCATCCGCATCGGAGACTGTGCCGTCTTCCTCTCAGCCGGCCGCCCCAACCTGCCCTACATCGGCCGCATCCAGAGCATGTGGGAGTCGTGGGGGAACAACATGGTGGTCCGAGTCAAATGGTTTTATCACCCAGAAGAAACCAACCCTGGGAAGAAACTCAACGAAGGCAAGGTAGGCTGGTCTCCTTTGCCGAAAGGGCTGCAAAGCTCCTTGTTCCCTTTTTTTTTTGCAAGGATGAGGAAAACACCCACGGCCCAGTATGTTACTGGTACTGTAATGGGAGTGGCCTCATCTTTTCATGTTGTGGGGGCTGCCCGTGGTGTGGACAGGCCTGGTGTGTACCCTTTGAGCAGGGAAAGGATGGGGTTTATGGTACTAGAAAACAAAGACTTTTTTGTTGGTCCAAAAAGAGTATCAAGAGCTGCATCAGGTCTTTTTACAGTGTAAAAACGACTGGACTGGTGCTTGGAAACACTGGATTTTGCTCCTGTGTGCAGTGTGGTTTGCAGTAGGCTCTTGGTGTTTATTACCAGTAGCTGTGGACAGGGGCTGAGGTTGTGAAGGCACATGTGGTGGGCACGAAGGTATAGCATGGAAAAACAACTCATTCACCTGCTTTTCTTTTCTCTTTCCTCTTCCTCTTGGGCACAGCGCTGGGATCAGAAATCGGGCAGGAGTCTGTCCACAGCTTTGCAGGCCTCCAACCAGAGGAAGGACTTTATGGAGGTTGGTGAGGTTGGGGGAGGGCTGGGAGGGGACCTTGGGGACCCCATAACAAATGCTGCTGGGACAATGCCCCCTGAGCTTCTCTGGCTCTTGCTTTTTGCCTCAGCTGCTGAGTCCTCAGCGCCCAGCA
This sequence comes from Gallinago jamesoni, assembly GCA_025769975.1. Taxonomy (NCBI): domain Eukaryota; kingdom Metazoa; phylum Chordata; class Aves; order Charadriiformes; family Scolopacidae; genus Gallinago; species Gallinago jamesoni. The sequence continues at coordinate 4,035,945 of JAOQGH010000069.1, read as the reverse complement.
CTTTGTTTCTGGGAGGATGGGAGTAGCTGTGGGTGGTGGGAGGAGCAGAGGGCTGGAATCCAGCACCCATCTTTGCATTTGCATCCTTGAAGTGAGGATGACAAACTCCTGGCCTCCATATTCCCCTGTCCATGCGTTTGGGAGCCGTGGTGTTCCCATCGGTGGGAGCTGGGTGAGAACGAGGGCTCAGGTTTAGAGCGCTGGATGGATTGTGTCCACACCACCCCTGGGCCCATGCAGATTCCCAGTGTCCCCCAGTGGGGAGTTCTGCCCGAGTGTGAACACAAGCCCTGGGCAATTGTGATGGGTTTTTTTTCCTGCATATTGAATATGAAGCTGTAAATCCTGTGAAATCTAATTGCTCCTTTTCTTTCTGTGTCCCTCCTTCCATTCCTGTAATGCAGCGAGCCCTCTACCAGTCCTCTCATGTGGATGAGAACGATGTCCAGACCATCTCACACAAGTGTCTTGTTGTTGGTCTGGATCAATATGAGCAGATGCTAAAGACGAAGAAATACCAGGACAGTGAGGACCTCTACTACCTTGCAGGGACCTATGAGCCCACTACGGGCATGATCTTCAACACCGACGGGGTCCCTGTCATCTGCTGACTGCCCAGGGGACACGTGCCACCCCCTGGGAAGGGACGGGACAAACCTGAGGACGTGCCTGTTCAGACGACATGATTGTTTCTTTCAATGCTCATGACTTCTGTGTCACACTACAGACAGGAGAGCGCGAGAGACACAAGGAGGAAGGAGAGGGCTGAAGAAAGGGATTGGGGGAGCAGTTACAGGACTTGAGGAAGATGCCGTTGGGTGATGGCGGTGTTTGAAGCCCAAGGCTCTTCTGGAAGTGGCGTTAAAGTAAGGTGATACTTGGCCAACTTCTCCCTTCCTCCTTTTGGTCCAGGAAAGCACATGGGTCTCATGATCATTTCACCAGCGGGACCCCCCCAGCAGGAGGGATCCCTTTTGTGTCATTTGCCCCCATCAGTAACTCGGAAGCTGCCTGTACGTGGAAGGACACCCTTCTGCGTACGCTCCTCTCCGTCCTTATATTCCCTTTCCTGCTTAGTTTCGCATGACCCTTTAGGAAGGACAGGGTGAAAGAGAAAGGAGATGAGTCTCTCTCGGCGCCTCGTCTCGATCCTCGCAGCGCCTTTTTGCGGTTCCCTTTCCCTGGAGGCCCTCGGCCGGTGGTGTGGAGCGTGGCAGAGCTGGCCCCAGCACAGAGATGGCAGAAGAGGTCCTCCAGGCTGGGAGAAGCCGGGTGGAAGACGAGCCAACATCCAGTCTGGGATGCTGCTGTCCCACTGCTTCGATCAAACTGTCTGAACCCACCTTCCCCTTCCCTCTGCATCCCGCCTGCCCTGGAAAGCAAGTGCACGGCAAGGGGGTGACACTTGGCGAACAAAGAACAGTGAAGGAGGGCAGGAAATGATCGGGAAAAGCTGCTGCCGGGTGCTTGGAGCAGAGGAGACCATGGGCCATTGGATTTTCCATCCCTCGCCCAGCTTTACCCCCACCACGCCTCACCTGAGCAGAGACGTGGAGCTGCTGGGAAGCCCTCGCGCCTCATTTGAAGGGAATGGGGATAAGAACGTGAAGCCCAGCCATGCCTGCCTGCGGCGTTTCCCCAGCCGGAACCCCACTGCCACCTTGGGCTTGGGGACAAGGGGTGACCGTCCGGCTTGCTCCATCCAGCCGGCCAACCTCCCCAACGGCTCCCGGAGAGCCGCCGCCATCGCCTCCTCCCTGCCTCCCTCTGTGGAGCTGGCCCACCGCTGGCCACACGCCGGAGCCGTGGCACGGCCGCTGCCGCACCAGGGGTGCACCCGGCCGGAGGGAGAGGGAAGAGAACCACGCAATGATGCAACATCCTTGCACTTAAAACAAACAAACAAACAAGAAAATAAACTCCAAGAGACGCACTGATCTTTTGCAACTACCGACTCGCACTACAGATCGCTAGGACACGGAGCGGGGCCCGGCTCGGCCGGGAGCGACAGCCCTGGCTCCGGTGGGGACGCTCAAGATAAGGACAGATTGGGAAACTATCCACCCTGGTACCTGCTGCGTACCAGAGAGGGGGGGGGGGGTTCCTGGGGTGGGTGGGGGACACCCCTGTGACCCCCCCTCCCCTCGTCCTTTTAAACGAACCACACGGTGCTGAGCTCGTACCATCTCCACCCCGGGCCACCGGCGCCTCGGATAGTCACAGTTCTAGCCTGTACAGTTTTAATGTACCAAAAGACTCTTTAGCCCTCCTGTATTATAAGTCTTTAAATGGATTCAACTTTTTAATTATAAATATAAATATAAATATATATATATAAATATAAACTTTTTAAAACTGTGAAAAAAATTATGAAATTATAAAAAAAAAAGGAAAAAAAAAAAAACCAACGACAGAAATGAACACAGTCTGACGTTTAGAATATTATTTTTTATTTCCTGTTGGATTGTGATTGTAAATGATCTGGGAACAGGCACACCCCCCCACACGCTCAAAGTGTACTGTACTTCTAGAAGCAAATTGTGTGAGCATATTTTAAAGAGCGAGAGAGAGAGCGCGCGAGAGAGATTTTATGCTAATGTTAAATAGAAAGCACTTAAAACCCACTGCCTTCTATGGAACACAAGGATATTTCAGACAATCGAGAGGAAAGGAGAGCCAGGTTTTTTTGTCTTTTGTTTTGTTTTGTTTTGTTTATGTTTTGTTTAAAACAATTTTTTGGCATTCTGTTTGTTGGAAAACTCCGTGTGATCTTTTTTCATAAAAAAAAAAAAAAATTAATTGAAAAAAAAAAAGCGCAACCCAATGAAGCATCTTTCTTTGTCTCGCTTGTCCTGACTGTGGGGATTTTTCTCCCCTTCGTGTCAGCCGTCGCGTTTTGGCTCAGCTTCTGCTGTGAGTTTGGGAAAAGACCCAACCCGGGTGCTCTGTCACCCTTGGGGTCCCCCTGTCCATCCAACACTCCCATGGGATGCTGGAGCAAACGTCTCTGCTCACTGGGGTCTGTGGGGCAGGAGATGCGAGTTCATGGTGACTCACAATCACAGAATGATACCGGGTTGGAAGGGACCTCTGGAGATCATCTAGTCCAACCCCTGCCAGAGCAGGTCCACCCAGAGCAGGTCCCACAGGAACATGTCAAAATGGGTTTTGAATGTCTCCAGAGAAGGAGACCCCCCCCACCTCTCTGGGCAGCCTGTTCCAGGGCTCTGCCACCCTCAAAGTGAAGAAGTTGCTCCTCATGTTTAGGTGGAACTTCTTATATTCAAGTTTGTGCCCATTTCCTCTTGTCCTGTCCCTGGGCACCACTGAAAAAAGACCGGTCTCATCCTCTTGACAACCACCCTTAAGTATTTATAGGTGTTGATCAGATCCCACCTCGGTCTTCTTAAGACTAAAGAGATCCAAGTCCCTCAGCCTCTCCTTGTAAGAGAGATACTCCAGGCCCCTAATCACCTATGTAGCCAGACTCCATATCCCAAAGCCCTGTGGGGACAATCTGTTGAGGATGAAACGCTGGATTTGCTCTTTTTTGGTGTGAGCTGCACTTCAAACCCCTGCTGATCCCACCAACCACCTTCTAGCTCTTGGGCTTTGCTTCTCTGGGAGGCGTTGCCCAGATGCCCAGCACATTGAGGTGCAACCCGTCCCCAAAAGTGGCAGCCTCTGGTGGTGGTACTTTCAAAAAAAAAGACACTACCAAAAAAAAAAGTTGTGTTTTTTTTGTGGTTTGTTTTTTTTTTTTCCCAGCCAGCAAACGTGAATTGGGTCTTTTACACAGCAATTGGCATATTTGGGGAGGGACTGTGATTTCAAGCCATTCTTGGTGAAAATCTGCAGCACCGTCAGTTGAGACCCACCTTCCCAGAGCCACCAGGGCCTGAAGGAACAGTTCCTTCCTCGCTTGTTCCTCTTCTTCCTCACCAGCCCTCCATCACCCTCCTCCCCAGCGCTGGTCCTGTTCCCCATGGGATTTGGCAGTATTTTCTTCCTCCTGGTAATGGCTTGGCTCAAACAGGAGAACCCCCTTCCTCCCCACCAGAGAACTGATGGGGAGGCCTCAAGAGCAATGGGACTGTCCCCTGAGGTGAAGGGGGCATGTCACCCCAGGAATTAGTCCTGGCTGGGCATCACAAGCTGTTTTGGGATGCCGTGGCCCCATGCCGACGGGATGCTGGTCCCTGTCCACCCTGGGGCAACTTTCTGGCTCCAGGCTCCTTCCCCGAGGAGGGCCATGGGCCAAGCGGGGCGATGGGGACCATGGTGGGAAGCAGGTCCCATCTTGTCCCCGTCGCCCCACCCTAAGGCTTAGTACCCCGAGGTGAAGGAGCCGTTGGAGGTTTCAGTGTAGAAACAGGTACTGTGGGACGTACTGGTGAGGCTGTAGGCAAAATACGCCACGGCCGAGCCCAGCGTTAAGCCCGTCATGTAGGACACGGTCATGGTGTTCCCTGTGGGAAGGGACATGGGGTGTAAGGGCACGCTGACCACCCCAAGTGAGGTTCCTGGGAGGGCTTGGTCCTACCTGCTAGCTCCCGCTGCTCGGGGCTCACTTTCCCAGCGGCCAGGATCATGGGGACGCTGCCAAAGTAGCCGTTGGTGATGCCCATGAGGAGAGAGAAGATGCAGGGCCAGGCAGGGTGGCCAAAGGTGGGCTTCCCGTTGGGGTAGACGCACATGATGAAGAGGGGGATGAAGACCACCCGGAGGCAGGAGTAGACGAGAAGGTGGGTCCCTCTCCAGTCGTAGGGCAGGGCAGCCAGGATCTGCAACAACGGGAAGAGACCATGCTGTGGGGGGGCAAGGAGGCTGGAGAGGGCAACATGGTGCCCAAAATGGGGCAGCAAGGAGAAGATGAGATGGTGGCAAGACTATCTCCTGCAGGAGCCCAACCTCAGCCATGCCGGTGAGCAACATCACACTACTTAGATACTCATGGGGTGGAGATGACCCTTGGTGCAGCCAAGCGGCTTTAAAAGAGGACACAAAAAGGAGGCACAGTGGCAGGGACGCATCCGTCCCACCTCTCTCCTACCTTGCCGACGAAGTCGGAGAGGTTGAAGATGGCCATGATGAGGATGGGGAGCCATTCCCCCAGCGTGCAGTTGTGGATCTCTGACTCCAGCCCGGGAAATAGGCACAGCGTGATGAAGTAGGTCATGGCGATGGAGAGCATGTAGGCCCAGATGAGGCGGGACACGACGTAGCGGTGGAGCAGCATGTCTGGCAGGTACGGGGCAGCACAGCTCAGCCACAACCCACAGCCTTCCCCTCCCACAGCCTCAAAGTCTTGCCTGCACCCCAACAGTGGCTTCCAAAGCCGTGATCGCCCCACGTTTTCAGGTTTGTTAAGAAGGGATGACCCTTCCCCAAAGCCCCAGGCCACTGATTGCTTCTTCTGCCCCATACAATGCTGCAAAATTGGCTCACCTCCCCTCTCTCCCCCTAAGCCCACCACCCACCTCTGAAGCTGGGCCAGCTCCTCTTGATTTTGGGCCGAGGGACATCAAAGCGCATGTAGGTGCCGCTGCCGGCCAGCTCAGCTTCGGGGCCTGGGCTGCCCTGGGGGGAGCTCAGCTGCCCCCGCGGCCGGTTCTCCTGTGTTGGGGAGAGAGAGGACACCAGTTCTGAGCTCCGAGTGTTGAGAGAGACTCCCAGGGGGCATCAAGCAAACCTGCTCTTGGCTTACAAATCGGACATCCTCGGCGGTGACATCGTGGTGGATGCGGTAGCCCGTCCCATGGTCACCAGCCCCCCGGGGCTCGGGGAGACCCTTGCGGGAGCAGGAGGTGTAGTAGCGGACGAAGCGGGTGCGCTTCACCAGGAGGTGGAGGATGAAGCATGTCAGCTCCATGCCAATGGAGATGAAGAAGAAGATGACCGTGTTCTCCTTCTCATCTGACAGCAGCAGCTTGGTGAAGATGCGGCTGAGGGAGATGATGACCCCAGCGGTGCCTGGTGGCATGGGAGAGCTGTTGGCACCGGGTCCTGCTGAGCCCCATCCACAGCTTGGGGACCCCCAGCAGCCTCCCCACCACATGGAGGTGATGTCTCCAGGTGGGCAGTAGCTACAAGCAGGGAATTTTTGGGGGCAGTGGAGCTGGTTCCTGGCAGACACCCCCATCCCCATCTTGGCATGGCCTTGGGAGACAGCAGAGGAGGTCTCCCCTGAGGAACCCCACTGAGCCAACCGCGGACGTGGACGCAGGTACTTACTCTCGCCCGTCATCACCCCCTGCGTGTAGCGCTTGGGCAGCAGCCCCGTGTAGCCGTAGAAGCTGGATTGCTGCACTTCAGGAGAGATGCACCGAGGGGAGAAGAAGACATTATTGCTGCAGCTGAAACACTGGGTGGGGGGAGAAACCCCAGTGGGTGCCACCCGGAAACTGTACCCTTCCTGAACAGCACCCAAAGCCCTCTTGCCCTCAAAATATGGAGTATTTTTGCCCTCCCTGGATGCCCCACCATGGCTGTTCCCACCAAGAGCGGCCACCAGGTGCAGGGGCTTGGGAAGCCACCGTGGTGGCTCAAATGGCAAAGCCCTCGTGGTGTTGGGGACAGACGCACAGTTTGGTGCCGGTGCCCCCATCCAGGTCCCGTGGACAGAGGTGGAGGGGACGGAGCAGGGACACGAGGGTCATCTTATAGGTATGGGAGCAAGAGGTTGTCCCAGGAGACCACGGCTCTTGGGGATGGAGATGTTGTCCCACTCCCATCCAAAGGGCTCTGCTTGCCACAGCCACTGTCCCACCTACCTGTGCAGCCAAAGGCCACCACCCCGACGGCAACCAGGTTGATGGCGTAGGCTTGCCTGCGGGTGAAGAGCTCCAGCCAGACGTCGCAGATGCTAACGAAGAGCAGGGGCCCCAGGGCAAAGAGGTATCCTGCAGGTGGGAGACAGAGGTGGGCGGCGGTGTGGCAACGTGGGGTCAGCACTACCAGGAGTTGTGGCCATCCACACTCACCCACGGAGATCCGGGTGTGCAAGCTCAGCAGCTCCACCAGCGCGTTGTTGAGGATGACGGCCACCAAGGCCACCAGGATGTAGGTGAGGCTCATGTCAAAAACGATGGAGGTCCCTGTGGAGAGACAAGTGATGTGGGGCGGTCGGGGTCCGGCTTCCTTGGAAGCGGGGCTGAGCTCTCCCCAGGTTTGGGGTGGCTGGGAAGTGCTGCAGCTGCTGGAGACCTACCTGGGTATTTATGGTGCAGGTAGTCCACATCGGTGATAAAGCTGTTGTACGGCAGAAGAAATCCCACCCCAGCCAGCAGCATGGCAAAGTAAATCCCATGGTATCGATCCTGGGGCTCGGGATCCTCAGTAACTGCCCCAAAAAGGGAAAAGAAAGAGAAAAAGATGTGACAGAGGCACTGCTGCACCCATGGGACCTGCAGCAGACCCAGCCGTGGGGTGACAAATGGTGCTTCCACATCACAGAATATTCATGGTTGGAATGGACCTTTGAGATCATCAAGTCCAACCACAAAAAAAAAGAAACAACAAACAACCACCACAAACAAACAAAACCACACACCTACACCACACCCACCCACAGAGAGACACAAACCAACCATCTCAGGCACTAGAGCATGCCCTGAAGAGCCATGTCTACACGCTTCTTAAATCCCTCCAGGGATGGCGACTCCACCACCTCCCTGGGCAGGCTGTTCCAGGGCCTGATCACCCTCTCAGTAAAGTAATTCTTCCTAATATCTAATCTAAACCTCCCCTGCCCCAACTTCAGACCATTTCCTCTGCTCCTGTCATTATTCCCTTAGGAGAAGAGGCCAACCCCCACCTCTCTCCACCCTCCTTTCAGGGAGTCGTAGAGGACAATGAGGTCTCCCCTCAGCCTCCTCTTCTCCAAACTCAACATGCCCAGTTCCCTCAGCGTCTCCTTGTAGGACTTGTTCTCTAAACAACGAGGGCAGGAATCAGCCCCAAACCCCACGAATAAATGGCCCCAGCCCCAAGAAACTCCTTCCCTAAATAAAAGCCCAGAAGGCAGGGAAACACACGAATTTTGGGCAGCCCAATAACCCGAGGGCCAGGCAGGTCAGGTAACAGCCGAAGTCTAGGTGCAGGAGGGGTTGGAGGGGTGTGGAGGTGGACAGGGCTGTCCCAGGGTGTGGAGAAGGGCTGGGATAAGTCCTGGGGGCATCCCAGGAAAGGATGCCCATTCCGATGTGGGAAAGGGGAAAGCTGTGGGCTGGGAGTGAGCCAGGACCTCAACACCTTGCCAACCTGCAGAGCCCACCACCACGGGATGCTATGCAGCTCACATGGGTTACAACCATGTCCAAAAAAAAACAACAAAAAAAAAGGCATTAGGAAATTTTTATGGCATTTCAGGCCATTTATGGCTATGAAAGCACCCTAGAAAACTCCTAAACGGGTGGGAAACCAGCAGAGAACACAGCTCCCGGCTGCGGGTTGG